>JANUWF010001641.1:2400000-3000000 GCA_026120185.1 Voacanga thouarsii | reverse complement strand
GTGAACACTATCTTGTACAAGTCTGTCTTGACTAACTAGTTACATATACCCAACATACAAGTATATAAAGTACACACTTCCAGCTTCATCAAACCACCAATTGATATTCAAGCTGTAGAGTACAAGTCCACGCTGTAGTAGTAGTAGTCTAGGTTTCTATCATATAGTACTTTTAGAAACTACTACTATAGGTCTTGTTCTACGTATTCGAAATACAGTTGTGTTATGAAATGAGAAGACTACTCATTGGCTAAAGGTAAGCCATTCCCTATTTAGAATTTATAACAT
This sequence comes from Voacanga thouarsii, assembly GCA_026120185.1. Taxonomy (NCBI): domain Eukaryota; kingdom Viridiplantae; phylum Streptophyta; class Magnoliopsida; order Gentianales; family Apocynaceae; genus Voacanga; species Voacanga thouarsii. The sequence continues at coordinate 2,999,712 of JANUWF010001641.1, read as the reverse complement.
AATAACTTTTCCATGATGAGATTCTCATTCTCATCATCTGGTTAAGAACAGTAGTTTATATGTTAAGTATCCCATGATCCATACCTTACTATGAAAGACCTCCATTCACATAAATCATTTACTTAAACACAATGGGTCTTTTCCAATAAAATCGTGCACAAATATAAAGAACTTTTCACAAATAATTTTTGAGAAAAATACTTTTATTAATACAAGTCAAAATTACATTAGAAACCTAGTCTAAGAGGGCATACATTCCAATAAGATTTTGATAATAGGGCATCAAGAGTAAGCAGTGCATTTTTCATTCCTGGAAGGGTTTCTTTCAAGTTTGAAATCTATCGAACCAGTGGAAATAGAATGTGTTCATGAAAGAGTTTGGTTTTTAATGGATCTGCGTAAAACAGATAGTTGGATTGATTATAGGCTTCAGGGTCAAGGCTATTGACAAGTTCTCTTTCTATTTTACTACCTAATTCTTTAGGAATTGCTAGAAGTGGAATTAAGGTTCTAGATACAAATGCAAATATGTCTGGGTTTAAAGAAGACAAGGTTTTTTCTGGTTTTATAGGAGTTTGAGGTGAAGCTGCTTCTTTGAAAGAAGTTGGAGGAGTTATCGCATAAAAAGAACTATCTATTTTTTGGGTTTCAGTGGTTTTGGATGAAGAAAGAGGGTTAAAATTATTCATGGTTATAGGTGGCCTTGAAAGAGAAAAGCTTGGTAGAGAGGGATAAGAAGCAAGTACTGCAAATCTATTTGCTGGTATTGGTCCCTGAGGCCTAAGATTGTGTTGTGCCATTGATGATTCTTGCTTGTCCTTTCACTCTATTTATAGATCTAAACTCACCTTTTAAGAAGATAAGAAATCTTATTGAAATCTTATCTTGTGTGTCATTGCAGAAATTCTCTTGTTAGGAAATCGGGAAGATAATCGGATTCTTCTTTGATAAATTCAATATCAAAATAAAAAATTGAAAGTAGTGCTTCCCATCTAGCAAAAATCTATTTGGTAACAAGGTTTCTGACATATTTTTGTAAAGCATCTTTTGCAATTTTGCAATCAATTCAAAGGAGAAACTTTCTATTTACTAAATCATCTTGAAATTTGGAGATACATAAAATAATAGAAAGAATTTCCTTTTAAATAGTGCTGTAGTTTTTTTTATTGGATAGCCAAATACTCGAATGATATTTGATTAATTGTTCAGGAGAGGAATACTTTTTTTTTTTTTTTTCTGTTTTAGAATACCTCCATAACCAAGTTTAGAGGCATCTATTTCAACAATCATGAAAGCATCAGGATCTGGATGTTAGTATTGTACCCTAGAGGTAATCACTTATACTTTGTATATGACATATTTATTTATAATACAAGGTATTACTTATTTTTTAGTTTGTTTTCTTTACTTTTATGTAAAATAACTGTTAGATAAAGTCCTTAGTACAACACTGTGTTAAGAAAATCATGATAGAGATCACGATGTGAGAGTTTTACTACACTATATAGTGTTAGTACTTAAATAATACCTAGTTATAGTATTAATGAAATATGACTTCATTAATGTGTTAAAACTAGCATGTGTTAGACTTCTTGATTTGATTAGGCGGTGGTTCTCATATCTGTGAGTATTGAGACACCCAAAGTTAATACGTGGATGCTTATTAATAGAACAAGTACATTGGATGACCTAGCTATGAGATAATCACATGGATAACTATTTAGTACCAGTGATAGAATCTCGATATAGCAAACGTGCAAGTATCCTTAGCCTTGAGATCTCCAAAGTACTTTGTTTGCTGAGTATTGTACTTTGATTCCTATCTCTGGAGGCAGATCGAGGGCTGTTTATGGGATGGATATTGGGTGCAATGTGAGGTAAACGAAAGTAATTGAGAGGGTCGTAAATGATTCACCACTCTTAATAGTAGGGGCGAATATCTCATAGTCACTTGTAGGAATTATTACTCTTGAAATCCTTGGCCAAGGTGATCTTGTATTGGAGACAATTCCAATTGATACACATCCTGGTACGAGTACTACTATATTCGAGCCAGAATTAATTTATATTTTGAAGGGAGTTGACACTAATTTCATACTCCAAACCAAATGAGATATTATATAGTAAAAGGAGTTTATTGCACTGTAGTTTGTTATTAAAGGGTTCATGTCAAGCTATTTGACTTCTTGGACTCTTGGGTAGTCATGATGTGTTGCTAGATATCGCTCATAATTTGCTGAGTGTGGGTTTATTAATTGATGAATTAATAAACCAATCTTGATTAGAATTAATAGGTTAATTCTAAATTATTAAGAATTATTAATCTCAAAGACATTTGGATTAATTCATATTCGCTACCAATAGACTAAACAACCTAATAGGCCACACATAATTGAGGATCGAGTACTCAAAATGTTATTGGATAACATTGTGGGGTTAATGTTGAGAAATAGAAGTTATTGTGGTTGAATTATAATTAGTTATAAATTCTGGGCTAAAATGTAATTGTGATAATTTAATGGTTTCAATTACAAGTATTGAATTCTAATTTGATCAGAATTCATAGAACGTGTTTCTGAGTTTTTTTGGGATGATTCCGAAGATTATGCCGTGGTGATTATTACTTGAATATCATAGAGAGAATTGTTCTCTCAGAGAATCCCAGAGCACACATAGCTTCTTCTCTCTCTCTCTCTCTCTCTCTCTCTCTCTCTCTCTCTCTCTCTCTCTCTCTCTCTCTCTCTCTCTCGCACACAGAAAACAAACCCTCGTGTGGATACTATCAGAGCCAACCTCACACTAAGATTGGAGTGGCTCGTCTTGGACGCCGGTGTAGACTTGTTTTGAACGAGTGTATTTAGATCGTGCCTCAGTCATTCAATGAGAAAGAAAATTTTGAACAATAGAGGTAAAACCCGTGCTTATTTCTTTTGCCTATTTAAATCATATGCATGAGATCATGGGTTGGGATTTCTGTTTTTCCTCTGCTATAAATGTTATTGCATTATTGAAATCCCTTTAGTGCTATTAGAGCATGCTTGCTTGTGATTTTGACAGGTTCATTTATGCTATGAAATTATTTCGAGCATGTTTCTGGGCATTGTTTGTCGCTTGTTTTTGAGACTATGAAAATGTTTCACGAAGCGATCATGGCTTCTGAAAATTATTTTCCATTTGATTTCCTTGCCTATGTCTGAAATTATTGCACACACATAGTTGGCTTATAGAAATTACTTCTGTAATTCGTTTGGTTTGAAATTGTTTCTGTTCTGGGTCATTGCTTGTCTTCTGAAAGATGTTTGCAGAATGCAATGTTTTTCTGAAAATCGGTATTGTGGGTCTCTGTTGTGTTTTGAGAAATTGTTTTAATGCTATTGTTCTATACATAAATTGTTTCTGTAATTTGCACGGGTTTCTGAATACATTTTTTTTAGCTATGCCGCGGCTTGAGGCACAATTGGTCCTAAGCCATGGCTCGCATGGGACAAGCTTCCTGAAGCGCAGCTCACGTGGGCGTTGTTTGACTGATCATGGGGAGGATGATGTATGAACATCATCCTCCCCAGGATATAATTCACTGTTTGTTATAATTTTCTTTTCCTTTGTTAAGTTTGACTTCTGGTTTTGTCTTCACAATTGGCCCACAAGATGTTTTTCTTTCTTTTTCACTAAACGCCCAAAACTTCCCAAAGTTAGCATTTTGGGACTAATATATTTTTCCAAAAAAAAATTTGTTTTGGAAAATAATATATTTTCTAAAATATTGATTTTAGATTATATATTATTTTAATTCCTAAATATGATTGTAGCAATTAAACTGTTTTCTAAAATAATGATTTTAGATTATATATTTTTTATTTTAATTCCTAAAATATGTTTTTTAGCAATTAATATATCTTCTAAAATAGTGATTTTAGAATTTATTCTATTTTTCAAAATAGTGATTTTGGAATTATTTGCTATGTTTAATTTTATTTTGAGCATAAAATTAGAATGGAGGTTTGGTTATAGACTATAGACCCAATTAAATTGTTCATGCATTTTATTGCTTTGGTTTTGAATTAAATAGGTCATACGAGTCCTGCCTTCTCTATTTTCTTGTGTAAATTTCTCTTCTCATCTTAACTCCCCTCAGATATAACTTGAGGTTTCTTAATTAGGATTTTATGTAATTAGATTACATAGTTTAGATAGAATAAAATTTGCTTCAAGTTCAAGAGAAAATGATCAAGATCAAAAGGAGGATGGTAAGATTTTCTCCCTATATCATGCATGAATACTTAGGATTGGCCAAATTAATTTCCATTGTGGCTCAAGAAAATTAATATAGTAAAGTCCATAACCAAACCACATTATTATCATGCAATGTATGGATATGATGATATTATGCATATATGTTTAGACACAAATATAACAAATCCCTCAATTAAAATTAAACCTAATGCATTCCATTAATATAGTAAGAACGAGAGTCCTTTTTTGAGACTAGGTTGTTGGGCTAACCCAAGCCTACTTGACATTGGGCATGTTCAAGTTATGAAATTTTAAATTCTTGATTAATGGATTGGGTTTAACTAATTTCTTTATTCCTGTTGGGCTAACTAAAGCATAAAGAAAATTAGAGGCAAGATTAGGTTAGCTTAAAAGCTTTAAGATTAAAAGATTTTAATCATCCAATGATCCGGTAATTACATATGATGTAATTGGTATTGGATACCTACCATTAAATATAAGGGTGGTTTGCTGGACAAATCCAAGGTCATTCTTAAGGAATTTATATACTGGTCCACTAGGAAAACTTCCAACGGGCTTCCTGAATCAATAGTGAGGGCTATTGATTTGAGTAAAATAGTGGAACAACAATGTGATTAATTAAAGACCTAATTATCTACATTAAACATGCATATATAGTTAGCTAATTTTCTCTATCTTTACATTTGGGTCATTTGCATCATTTTGACCAACCTAAACCTGCGTAGCATCTTGGAAACCAATAAATTGACTGAAATAAACTTTCTCGATTGGTATAGAAACTTGAGAATTGTTCTCAAGTCGAAAAAGTTGCTCTACGTGTTAAAGGCTTCTATTTCACCACTTCCAGCTCGAGATGCTCATATTGATGAGCTTATTGTCCACAAGAAGCATAAAGAGGATAGTGACGCAACATCCTGTGTGATGTTAGAGTCAATGACCTCTGAGCTGCAAAAACAGCACGAGCATATAGATGCTTACTCAATCATCTTGCGTCTTCGAGAGCCGTTTGATGTCCAAGCCAGGATGGAAAGATATGAGATATCAAAACAACTGTTCCGTTCAAAGATGGCTGAGGATATTTCTGTGGCCATTCATGGGTTGAAGATGTTGTGCTTAATTGAGAAGCTCGGATATCTTGGTTTTGTGATGGGCAATGAATTAAGTATCGACTTAATTCTATAATCTTTACTAAGTAGTTTCTTATAATTTTTGATTAACTACTAGATGAATGAGATTGAATCTACCATACCGGAGTTGATCAATCTACTCAAACCTGTGGAGTCCTCCATGATGAAGGAATCCGATGCAGTTATCTTAGTAGAATCTTCATCTTCTAGGAAGAAGGTTCCTAAGAAGAACAAGGATGCTTCTACTGAGTCCAAAGGTGGTGTGAAAAAGAATGAGGCAGTCACTAAAAGCCCATGCTATTATTGTGGAAAGATGGGCCAATGGAAGCACAACTGCAAAGCGTACTTGGAGACTGTTAAGGAAAAGAAGCAGAAGGAGAAGCTCGCGGGCACTTCTACTTCTACTCCTAGTATGTTTATGATTGAGATTAATACTGTCTTTAGAAATGAGATATGGGTATTGGATACCAGATGTGGATCTCATTTATGCAATAACTTGCAGGGACTAAAGGGCAGTAGAAGGCTAGAGAAATGTGACGTGGACCTGCGTACTGCAAATGGAGCAAAGGTTGCTGCACTTGCTATGGGGACATACAAGCTGAACTTACCTTTAGAATTAGTTTTAGAATTGTAAAACTGTTATTTTGTATTAGTTTTAATGAAAAATATTATCTCAATTGTGTGTTTAGACTTGTATGGATTTCATTTTATATTTAAGAATAAATGATGTTCCTTTTCATTGAATAATAGTCATTATAGTTCTGCAACTTTGGTTAATACTTTATATGTTCTAGATATGGATAATCTAATTCTTAATATAAATAATAAGAAACTAAAGAATGATAGCTCAAACACCTCTTACTTATGGTATTGCCGTTTAGGCCATGTAAACAAGAATCGAGTTTCTAAATTACACAGGCTTGGTGACTTAGGGTCATTTAATTATGAATCATATGGCACTTGCGAGTCTTGTTTACTGGGTAAAATAGCTAAAACTCATTTTTCTGGAAAAAGAGAAAGGGTCAAAGGGTTATTAGAACTTATATATTTTGTTATATGTGGCCTAATGTATATACAAGCAAGAGGAGGTTATAACTATTTCATAATCTTTATCGATGATTTTTTCCGATATGGGTATTTTTATTTAATGAAATACAAATCTGAGGCCTTTGACAAGTTCAAAGACTTCAAGAATAAAGTAGAGAAATAGCTTGGCAAAAGTATTAAGATTCTACGATTGGATCGAGAAGGTGAATACTTAAGCCAAGAGTTTTAGGGTTATCTTAGAGATAATGGGATATTATCTCAATGGACTCCACCACATACATCTTAATATAATAATGTATCTAAGAGAAGGAATCAAACCCTTCTAGGCATGGTATAGACCATGATGGCTTCTGCAGACTTGCAAAAATCATTTTATGGGTATGCACTAGGGACTTCTGTTTATATTCTAAATAGAGTTCTGTCAGAAACGGTTGATGCTACCCTATTTAAGATGTTCTTTGGTAAGAAACCAAAGTTATCTCACTTGAGAGAATGGGGTTGCCCTGTCTTTGTCAAAAGGCCACAGTCAGACAAACTTGACAATAAGTCTAACAAGTGTTTGTTTATGGGATATCCGAAAATGGGATATCCGAAAGAATCTTTTGAATATTACTTTTATCTCCCTTCCAAAAACAAAGTGTTTGTTGCAAAGCATGCTGTCTTCTTAGAGAAGGAGCACTGCTTAAAGGGGACAGTAGGAGTAAAATTGAATTTAGTGAAGTTCAAGAAGAAAAACAAACAAGGATCAATCATTTGATCCCACAACTATTGAGAGAATATATGAACCTTCTACTACACATGATCCTCGTAGGTCGAGTAAGATACGTGTGGCACTTGAGAAATATGGATTTTTCATAAGTGACCACAATGATATATTGCTCATAGATGAAAATGAGCCTACTTCCTACAAGGAAGTTCTGAACAGTTCAGAATTTGACAAATAGCTTGAGGTTATGAAGTCAGAGATGGATTTCATGTACGACAATCAAGTATGGACTTTGGTTAATCCACTAAAAAGAATCAAACTTATTGGGTGCAAATGGATTTTCAAGAAGAAAATCGACATGGTTGGTAACGTAGTTACCTATAAAGTACGACTAGTAGCTAAGGATTATCGTCAACAACATAGTATTGACTATAACGAAACCTTCTCGGTAGTAGCCATGTTAAAATCTATCAGGATACTCCTAGCTATTGCCACTCATCATGATAATGAGATCTGGCAAATGGATGTGAAAATAGCTTTCCTAAATGGAAATCTGACTGAGAAAGTGTATATGACATAACCTGAGGGTTTCACATCTAATAATAGCACAAAAGTGTACAAGCTATAAAGGTCCATTTGTAGACTTAAGCAAGCTTCTAGGAGTTAGAACATCCATTTTGATGAAATAATCAAAGAGTTTGGTTTCATTCAAAACATAGATGAGCCTTGTGGTTAGTCGGAGCGCAATCATTTTTTTATTGCTTTATGTAGATTGCATATTGCTAATAGGAATGATGTACTTGTCCTTCAATCAGTTAAAGTTTGGTTGTCAAAGAAATTCTCCATGAAAGACCTTGGAGAGGCAACATATATATTTGGAATTAGGATATATAGAGATAGATCAAAAAGGTTGCTAGGTCTTTCAAAGTCTACATACATAGACAAAGTACTAAAGAGGTTTAGTATAAATCAATCAAAAAAAAAAAAAAAATTCTTACCCATGTCCCATAGGATAAGCCTTTCAAAGTCGATATCTCTAAAGGCACAAGTTGAAAGGGATCATATGAGTAGGATTTCATATGCTTCTGCAATTGGATCCATCATGTATACTATAATATCTACAAGGCCCAGTGTATCTTGTGCTCTCAGTTTGATGAGCATATATCAATCTGACCCTGTTGAGGGTCATTGGGCAGTTGTGAAGAATATTCTTAAGTACTTAAGAAAGACTAATGATGCATTCTTGGTATATGGAGGAGGTAACTTAAAAATAAAGGGTATATTGATATCAATTTTCAATTTGATAAAGATGATTTCAAATCACAGTCTGACTATGTGTTTATGTTGTGTGGAGGGGCAATAAGTTAGAAGAGTTCCAAACAAGAGACTATCGTTGACTCTACAACAGAAGCTGAGTACATAGCCACTTAATCTTCCCAAGAAGTTATGTCAGTTCTTCTAAGAGCCAAATTAATCATTTTAAAGATAATAGTGATAGGGTTAACTATTATCAAATTTAATATGAGGATAAATTGTACAAAATTATTTTATTTTTCAAAAATTGAGAATTTCTTTCATTTTTCGATTTTTATAAATGGTTGGTGGAGGTTCTTTCAATATTTTAGCCATTATTCTCCAAGAGAATAAGCTAACGGGTTCTAACTATGTGGATTAGAAAAGGAACTTAGACATAATATGCACTGCTGAAGAGTATAAGTATGTCCTCTACGAAACTTGCCCTGTTATTGGGGAAGGTTCCACTGATAAAGAGTGTGAGGTTGAAAAGATATGGAAGAAGGCCGATGAGATGGCTCGGTGCTATATGTTGGCCTCTATGTCTAATCTGCTCATGTCTAAACATAAGCACATGGCCATTGGTTACGACATTAGCACATCTTTAGCTATAATATTCGTTGATAAGACCTGGCCTATGCGGCAGGAGGCTCTTAAAATGATCATCAACACCAAGATGGTTAATAGAGTATCAGTCAGGGAGTATATGCTCAAAATGATTACTGCTTTCGAGAAAGTAGAAGTCTTGGGGGGGCTGTGATTGACCCCAAGAGCCAAGTGGATATAGTTCTCGAATCTCTGCCGGGCTCTTTTATTTAGTTTAACTTGAACTACAATATGAACAAGTTAAACAAGAGTTTAACTGAGTTAATGAAAGAGCTTCAGGTGGTAGAGAAGGTTATGAAGTCACAATCAAAGGCTATGATTGCTTTTTCTTCAAGAACTGGACCTAAGCCCAGAAAGTTCAAGAAGAAAAAGGGTAATGTAGCAGCTCAGCCCAAGTCCCAGCCTAAAGACAAACTCAAGGGCAAATGATTCAAGTGTGGGAAGAAGGGATACTGAAAAAAAGGAGTGTCTAGATCTTCAAGCCAAGAAAAACCCCAAAGGTATTATTTACTATCTAGAGTCTATTTTAATGGTAGAATCAACTTCCAATTGAATTGTTGATTCAGGAGCCGCTGATAATTTCTATAACTCCTTGCAGGGGTTTAGGAACATAGATTATGCGTGGGAAATGGAGCCCAAGAATGGGTTGTAGCAGTGGGAGAGCTGGAATTTTTTTTTATTGTAATAGCATAGTTGTTTTGAAGGATATTTTATATGTATATAGTTTTAAACAAAATTTAGTTTCAATTGCAAAACTAATAAATCAAAGATATTCTGTTTCTTTTCATTATGGTATAACTAGTAGAAATGAAGAAGTTTTATGTACTGGCACATGTATGGAAATTTGTTCTTCATTAATCCTATTAACAATTAATTGAATAATGCTCAAACTAAACCTTTAAGTAGGAAGAGAAAGATCAATATTAATGACTTATTTTTTTGGTATCTAATGTTGGGTCATATAAACTTGACCAAGATTCAGAGGTTAATCTATGATGGGTCTTTAGGCTCATTGAGATCGGAAAGTTGGCCTTAGTATGAATTCTACCTTATGGGAAAAATGACCAAAAGGTCTTTTACCCAAAAGATGGATAGAGCAAAGAAAATATTGAATCTTGTTCATACTAATGTGTGTGGTCCTTTGTCTACACCAGCTAGAGAGGGGTTTAGGTACTTCATCACCTTCATGGATGATTGTACTAGGTATGATTATGTTTACTTGATGAGGCACAAGTCTAGCTCATTTGATAAATTCAAAGAGTTTAAAGCTGAAGTGGAGCATCGGGCAGGTAAACTAATCAAGACCTTACGATTGAAACATGGTGGAGAGTACCTTCTCGATGAATTCAAAGACTACATGGTACATCGTGGGATAGTATCCCAACTCTCTGTGTCGGGGACATCCTAGTATAACGGAGTAGCTGAGAGAAGGAACATAACATTGATGGAAATGGTCCGAAGCATGATGTCTCTTACTACTCTTCCGGTGTCTTTTTGGCTAAACTTGGTGACTTCTAAGTCAGTACCTAGGACTCTCTATGAAATATAGACTGGGCGCAAGCTAAGTTTGAACCATCTCAAGATATGGGACTGTCCAACTTATGTACCAATCAAGGGAGACAAATTAGAATCAAGATCAGAATTATGCTATTTTGTTGGGTATCTGATAGGGGTTGAAATCACCATTTTTTTCCTAGTTGTTTGAGATTATTTTAAGATACATTTGTTGTAATAACTACGCATATTTCTTACTATTTAACATTTTGCTTGTAAAAGGTGTTTTTGGTAAATATGTGCAGATTTAGGTTAAAATCGAGCAAAAAGTCTACAGAACCAGAATGTACCTGGCGCCAGGCCCAGCCAGTAGACCAGGCACCGGGTCCATTCTGTCCAGCAGCAGAGATTAAACAAGCTTTAGGAATTTTTTCAAAACAGACCTGGCACCAGGTTAGGCAAGTGTACTAGGCGCCGGGTCCATTCTGCTTGTTAAGGAAACGACGGCAAAAAATAGAGCAAAATAGAGGAAGAACAGAATGTACCTAGCGCCAGGTGAGTCGAAGGTACCCGGTGCTAGGTAGGTTCTGGAGATGAAAATTCTGTACGCGAAATTAGGGCTTATCTAAAGATTTTGGTATTTTTCTATTCTTACTAGGCCAAGACTTTCTTAGCCATGAAATAGGCATCTAAGAGGCCTATAAAAGTATAAGAGAATATAAGGGTTAAAGATATACAACTAAGAGAGGTGAATTAAAGAGCAAAAATTCTTATTTTCTCATTAAAAGAGGAATTCACCCAAGCCAAGGAGGATTCGTCAAAGGGAGTTTTCAAAGAAGAAGAAAGAGACTTGTCTATGAGTGCTTTCTTTTCTTTTTCTTTTTTTTTCTTTAACAATGATGTATTCAATGTTTTCATTGTAATTTAGCAATATTTTAGGACTTATGATTTATGCGCGTTTTGGTGTGAATTATGCTACTCGGGGTATTGGGGGCATTTTCGTCATTTTGATCGCACCCGCGACTTTGACCCCAAATTTGATCAAGCAAAGAAGGAATTAAAGAATTTAAGTATTACCAATGGATTCAGTGGAATTTTTGGAGTTGAATGGTAAAGTAAAATATTTTTCCGTTCCGGATCCGATTTTGGTCACTTCTGAAGAAAATTCTAAAGTGTGGTTAACATTAAGACAAGCGGCGTAATATGATTGGAGGATGAAAAAAAGTGTCAAAATACTATTGGGGAAGTAAAATATTTGTGGGATTATTTTATTTCAAAAGCTTATTGAATACGATTATTAATTAAGGAAATTAATTAAATCAACCAATAGGAAAATAGTTGAAAATTGGATAGCCCACAAAGGTTGACTTTGTGACCAATCTTGGTCACAATTTGGACTAGGAAGTCCAAGAAAGTGGCGATGGAAAATGGCTGAAGAACAGCCTGAATTTTGGTACAATGAAGGAAGAAAAGAAAGGAGAAAATAAAAGAAAAATAGGAGATTTTGCAAAAAACTTTCAAATGAAGATTTTGATCATTTAATGAATCATTTGACCATGTGATTTTGGTCATGAAAATGGTTGTGAAAGCTGAATTTTAACAGCTAAAAATGAACAGTAAGTATAAGAAAGAAGAAAGAAAGAAGAGAAAGAAAAAGGAAAGAAAAGCTAGAAAAAATTGAGAGAAAAAGGAAAAAGAGAGAGAAAGCATTCCAAAAAGAGAAAAAGGAAGGAACTTGGAGCATTTTCAGCGTAGAGCAATCAATAAACAAGGTAAAAGTCTATGTTTCATGAATTAAAGTTGAAGCATGAAAAATAAGGATTGTTTTGATATGAATTTTATTGAGAAAATTCATATGAATTGTGATTTATATTTAGAAAATATCTATGTTTTGGGGTTGTTGTCTTTGCTGTGCATGGTGGCGTATTTGGAGGCATGTATGCTGTGTTTTATATGGTGTTTTGAAGATGGTTAAAAGAGTTGTTCATGGCTACTAAAATGGAAGAAGGAAATAAGATAACAAATGGTATAATTGTTGAAGAAAATGGAATATTGTTGTTATTATTCAAAGTTGTTGGTTTTGTAGTCATTTAAACATGAAAGATACTGATTGTGCATGGTTGAAATCAAGAAGGATTATGTGATGTTTAGATGATAAACAAAGGATTGTAATGATTAAACGACTTATGTATGAGATAGGAAAGAAAAGAGAATGGATTAAGGAAAGGAACGAAACAAAAATTCTGTTTTGGAAGAATTTCGTGCAGCTCTGAAGAGGTAATAAACTGAACAATATGGCTGGATTTTTTGGAACCCCATAACATGAAATTTGTAGCTAAATGTCTTAGGATCATTTTGGGACCAATTTTGCATGATTTGGAGTTGTGAATAAAAAGTTATGATATAAATACCAAAGGTTGTCATTTCAGTTACGGGATTGAAGTACTGAGATATTATGGACAGAACTGAATGAAACAAAAAGGAAAATGAGTATTTTGTGAATTGGAAATCATCAAGGAAGATCTTGAGGAAATTTTGGAATTAGTTTGGCATCAATAAGAGTTGTAGGTTGAAAGTTATGTCCAAAACAAAATCATGTGTCAAAGCAGCAGCAAAATTCCAGAATTTTGCTTAGAAAATGGTTGAACTTAAGAATGGTTAATTATGTGATTTTGGATGAAATAAATGGGAAATATGAAGTGAATCTTTTGTATATAAAGGGATAAGGGATGTGGAAAAAGGAAAATGAAAGAATCGAACAAACGATGAAAAAACGACAAGAACGAAAATTGAACATTTTCCTTGACTGTTGGCTAACCATCGGCCCTCATCGGCTAAATGTCGGTTGGGCGTCGGCTACCTATCGGACACGTCGGCTGGACGTCAGCTACCCGTTGGCTATTTTTCAGCTGAATACAATTTTACCTAAAAACGATGTTTTGTGTAGGTTTGTCGGTAAACAGCCATCGAAACATTAAAAACGGTGGAAATGATGGTTGAACGACTGTAAACGGAAAGAGTTTAGTTAGGACACGAGGTGAGTCCCTTGGATTTCTAAAATCCTTCTGAAAGCTAGTGTGCCTTATTTTTCCATAAAATGCTATGTTTTATACCATTTTAGAAATCCCTAAATATGCTTTAGGTTTATCTGAGTAAGAATTATTTTTATGCCACTTTGGGCTTGAATGAACTTTATATTTGGTTTGGAAACCTTAGTGAACGATTTAAGCATAAATTCGTGAATTTAGTCCCTTTTGGATTAAAAACTTGGGATTTTCGAGAAATGGTAAATTTTGGAATCAGGTATTCATAAATTGACTAGAATGCCCTTATTGGAACATTTTATGAAAATATGTTTGGAGACTTTGAATTTAATCGTCTTTTCAGATAAGAATTTTGAATTTCTTGAAATGAGTTCATTTTTGGAATCGGGTATTTGAAAAATGATCTAAATGTCCTTATTAGAATGTTTTATGAAAACATTTAGAACTCGGGTATTCAATAAATGACTGAAATATCCTTATTGGAACTCTTGTGAATATTTTTCAAATCGGGTAAGGGTAAAATGACTCGAATACCCTCGGAAAGTCTTTTGGAATCGGACATGTGTAAAATGACCCGAATACTCTTGGAAAATAACTTTTGTGATCGAGTATGGGGAAAACGACCCGAATACTCTTGGAAACATGTTTTGATGTGTGAACAGAATTCTTTATCCTATTTTAACATGATTTTGGAAAATGAACTCTTACGCTGAGATTGACTTTTGGAAAATGACCTTTTGATCCTTGAAATTATTTTATTGGTCTGATGTACCATGGAATGAATTGATTAGCTCTGCGGAGTCTATGTTAATGATGATCTGACTTGTGAGTTAATGGGATCAAATTCTAGAAATTATTGTTTTACCCCAAAACTCTTTTGATTTGAAAATCCTATAGGATCAGATAACATTCTGGCCTGATCAGTCAGACGGGGTTGGTTTTATTAACGCTGAGTACTCAGCAAGGACTTTGATCTTGTACTAGTTCATGTTAGAGGTAGACAATCCCAAGTAACCTTGCTAGTTCTGGGGATTATCTTACTCTAAACAGGGTGACAGGACATTGAGATGAGTTATCCTGTCTAGCCATTTAGCACCTGGTAATTGCCACGTCTGCAGGCGCTTCTTGATTTTGAGTTATTCGCTGATGCTGGGTGGGGACACTCGGCGCGTTTGACTCATTGCTGCCTCGATGGTGATTAACATTAGGATTGGGACCTGTGGCTTATGGCAGCACCAACGATGCACGGATCGAGTACTGTAGGCTACGGTCTCAGTACGATGACACGGTACAAGTTGGTGTGCTTATCCGGCGACGCATGGATCGAGTACTATAGGCTGCGATCTCAGTATGATTACATGGTGCAAGTTGGTGTGCTTATCCAGCAATGCATAGTTGAGTGCTGTAAGGTGGAGACCTTGGCACAATAAGATCATAATGCCAAAGCGAAGCCTTGTGAGGTTTGTATACAAGCTGACCTTCTATTGGAGAAGTGCCTGTGATTTGAAAATTGGGGGTAATGTTTTGAAATTAAGATATAGTTGTTCAAAAATAATTGAGTTCTAAATAAACTTTTCATTAAAGAGTTTTGGAATCGTTTCCAGTAAACAAATGATATGCTATTCCATAAAAGTTTTATGTACTCTGTCTCTTTGATAAAGTACTAGCACACACGGGACTCACTGGGTAATTTTTCACTCACACGTGTCTTTCATCTCACCTTTTTGTAGGATTCGGAGTTGAGTAGACCTACGGATAGAGGATGATACCACAGTGATAGCAGAATAGGTCCGGACGTTTCCCTTTTGGATAATGTACCTTGTTACTGATGTTGAATGGAAATTTTCATGTATGAGATTCTTTATTGTATATGTGCACGTGAACATCAATATAAGGTGTTGTATGGATCTAGACCTTACATACTCTATTGGTTTTTTTTTTTTTTTTTGTTATAAAGACCTCTTGTCTGGGTAACTGGACGGGGCGACACCCGGTGTTGATATGCTTCCGCTATTACCTTTAGTAGGGGTGTTACACAAAAGGAATAAAGACTGGTTACTTTTATCATTCTAAGGAGCAGAAAGTACTGGTAAGTACTAATGATAGATACTTGGAAGATGATCAAAGTACTTCTACAAAAGGTTCAACTAGGATGGAACTCAAGGAGAAGTTATTTTCTGAATTGACTTCTTCTAATCTGATTGTGGAACAAGAAGAGGCACAGGCTTAGAAACCTATACAAACGGAGCTTTGTTATAGTTGGAGGGTATCTAAGGTTCCAGATAGGTGGATTGGAGAGGTCTTTAACCTAATCTCCGACCATCAAGAATAAGATCCCACTAGATACGAGGAGGCTATTGCTGATCTAATGCAAACCTTTAGCATGAAGTAAAGAAAGCCGAGATTGAGTTTATGTACTCCAATCAGGTTTGGGGTCTTATAGCTTCACCTAAAGGGATAAAACCTATTGAGTATAAGTTGGTATACAAGAGGAAGAGTGGAGTGAATGGGAAAGTGAAAACCTTTAAAGTTAGGCTTGTGGCGAAATGGTACACTCAGAAAGAAGGAATCGACTATGAGAAAACCTTTTTTTTGGTAGTCATGCTTAAGTCTATTCGTATGTTCCTTACCATTGCATGTCATTATGACTATGAGATATGGCAAATAGATGTCAAGACGGCCTTTCTCAATGGCTATCTTAGCGAAGTCATCTATATGTCTCAACCGGAAGGCTTTATTGCTAAAGGCCAGGAACATATGGTTTGTAAGCTTAAAAAGTCCATTTACAGACTTAAGTAGGTGTCCAGAGTAGGAAACATTTTATTTCATGAGGTTGTAAAGTCTTATAGTTTCATTCAAAATGAGGATAAACCATGTGTATACAAGAAATTGGAAGGCATAAATATGGTTTTTCTTATACTATATGCGGATGATATTCTACTCATTGGGAATGATATAAGGACATTGTCATCTATTTAAGTTTGACTGTCTAGTTAATTCAGTGTGCAGGACTTGGAAGAAGCCAGTTACATTCTCAAAATTAAGCTTCCTAGGTATAGGAAGCAGAGAATGTTAGGATTATCCCAAGCTACATATATTGACAAGATGCTAGCCAAGTTCAGAATGGACTCATGCAAGGGAGCATTAATCCCTTGCAGACATGGGTTGTCTTTTTCTTCAAAGGACTGTCCTAAGTCATAAAAAGAAAAAGACAGGATGCGTAGGATTCCCTAAGCTTCGACTGTAGGAAGTCTCATGTATGCCATGCTGTGCATTAGGCTAGATATTTACTATGCCGTAAGCTTAATTAGTAGATATTAGTCAAACCCTGAGGAGGTTCATTGGCAAGTTGTAAAGTATATTCTCAAATATCTCAAGAGAACGAGAGATTATACGCTGGTTTACAGGATTGATGACTTGGTTCCTACAGAATACATAGACTTAGACTTCCAAGAGGATAAGGATGAGAGAAAATCTACTAGTGGATATGTCTTTACATTATCTAGAGGGGCTATTTCATGGAGGAGCGTTAAGCAATCTTGCATTACTGACTCAATCATGGAAATTGAATATGTGGCAGCTTCGGAGGCATCCAAGGAAGCAGTCTAGCTCTAAAAGTTTCTATTAGAACTTAGAGTCGTGCCACAGATGGACATGCTGATTATGATGTATTGTGATAACATGGGCGTAGTCTTGCAATCCAAATAACCTAGGAACCATAAGAAGGGGAAGCACATAGAGAGGAAGTACCACATGATCCGAGATTTTATCCAGAGACGGGAAATTATAGTGGAATAGATGGCCTCGGAGAACAATCTAGTAGATTCATTCACCAAGTCTTTGGCTGAGAGAGTCTTTAAGAGACACTTAAATGCCATATGGGTGGGCACCTATGGACTTTCTTAGTCTTTGAGTGCAAGTAGGAGATTATTGAAATGTACACCCTCTTAGACTAGGTTTCTGATATAATCTTGGTTTATATTAATAAATGATTTATTCCCAGAAGTTGTTTGTAAATTTTACATTATTTTTATGCACGATTGCGCTGAAAATACCCATTATGTTTAAGTAAATGGTTTATGTGAATAATAGTCTTTCATAGTAAGGTATGGATCACGGGTTGCTTAACACATAAACATTCGTTCTTAACCGTTTAATGAGGATGAGAATTTCATTATATCTAGTTTATTATGTTATGAATTTCAAATGGGGAATGACTTACCTTTAACCAGTAAGTAGTCCTCTTATTTTATAACATAAGCGTATTTCGAATACGTAGAACTAGACTTGTAGTAGTGGTTTCTAAAAGTTCTATATGGTAGAAACCCAATCTACTATTGCTACAACGTGGACTTATACTCTACGGCTCGAGTATGAGTTGGTAGTCTGACGAAACTAGAAGTATATGTTTTGATATGCTATAGTTGAGGTTCTATCGTATAACTAACATACTTGTATGTTGGGTATATGTGACTAATTAGTTAAGACAGACTTATACAAGATAGCTTCTGCACTATATCACCCCTTATGACTATTCAAATGATCTAAATATCCAGGGTCTTGGGGAACAAAATTTAGATATTTGCTTTAGCGCAGTTCCCTTAGAAAGTGGAAACATTCCAGGAAGTCTTAAATCATTAGACTAGAGGTCTAAGGATGGTAAATGTCTTTTAGAGAGGTGTTAATACACTTCCTCCTCTCTAAATGTACGTCGATACATAGAGGGGTATTTTAGTCATAACACCTGTAGGTCAGAGACTTTGCTAACGCAGCATTGTCCTTGGAGTCAATATTTCCTTATGGTAATATTATAAAATATTTAAAATGTAAAATACAACTATTTATATAATAGGAGTACTTTGGTCATTTTAGTAACCAAGGCAATGTGTCTTTTGGTTCTCGAAATAGCCCATAAGTTTTGACTAATTTTGGTTAAGGATTTGGCTTTGGTTATTATAGGTTTTATTTTATTTAAATAGCCTGGTTTATCTATTAGATTAGAATAAAATTAAAAGCCTAAGAGAGAGAGAATAAAACTGTTACCTAGTTTAAGTGATTAATTAATTATTCAAGGCTTGAGCCTAGATTGAATAATTAGAAATTAACTTGGGCTTAAATTAGGGATAATGCTAGATTAATTATCTTGGTCCTTTTAGGTTGATTTATTATTTATATGCTTTATTGGTCTAAGATTAAATAAATAAATAAAAGTCTTATTATTATTATTATTATTATTATTATTATTATTATTATTATTATTATTATTATTATTATTATTATTATTATTATTATTATTATTATTATTATTATTATTATTATTTATGGGCTTGTCAGTCCAAGACTAAATAAAAATGATTGAAGCCTGGCCTAATAAAATGCACGAGGTCTATGGATTAGTTTAGGTTGTTTTACCCTAGCTAGACTTCTTCGGAGGAATAAGATAACGTGATTAGCAGACTGGTAGGGTTACGTGAATAAAAAATATTACATAAAGCCAGATTTTGTTCTTTCTTCCTTCTCCCCCTCTCTGTGTGTTCTCAATTCTTTGAGAAGCTAGATCAGTAACGTCTTACTATTTAAGAATTGCTTAATAGCAATCAATTATAGAATAGAGACTATTTCTTTTGTCCGTTAGCTTTCAGCGGCAGTTTAGACTGTGGTGATATTCTGGAAGCCCAGAAGCTTTTGCATGTTCATGCGTTGTAGCAGATGACTTGTAGGACAACAACCTGAGAAGAGGAGAATAGAACCAGAAGCTTTGACCAGTTAGCCAGAAGTGGTTTAATCGATTCCTTCATTGCTGCCCTAAGAAAATTTTAAAGCACAGAGGTATAATGTTCTTCTGCTGCTTTGTTTTCTTTGCATTTTGATTGTTTAGTCGTGCTTCTGTGCATGTATGTTTTGCTGTTTATGCCTTCATGGAGGACTACTATATTTAATTACAAGTAATGCTAATATCTCTTTTAGTGTTGGAGTATGGGCTAGATATTAATAGAGTACTAGAGAATCACATTTTAAGGCTATTGAAAGAATTCTCAAATATATCTGTCATACTTTTGAGTAAGAATATACTTTTGCAAGGACATAAATTCTCATATCATTAGGTTCAATAATGCGGATTTTGCTGGTAATTGTGATAATCAGAAAAGCACTTCCAAAAAATGTTTTTATCTTAGGAATATTCTAGTATCTTGATATAGTACGAAGTAAAATTGCATTTCACTGTTAACAAAAGAAGTTGAATACATTGCTACTGGAAGTTATTATACTCAATTAGTATATCTAACTACAAGTCATCCTAATATTTATTATAGTGTTGGAGTATGGGCTAGATATTAATCAAGTCCTAGAGAATCACATTTAAAGGCTATTAAAAGAATTCTCAAATATATCTATCATACTTTTAAGTAGGAATATACTTTAACAACGACTTAAGTTCTCATCTCATTAGGCTTAATGATGATGATTATGCTGGTAATTATGGTGATCAGAAAAGCACTTTTGAAAGATGTTTCTATCTTAGGAACAATCTAGTATCTTGGTATAGGAAGAAGTAAAATTGCATTTCACTGTCAATAGTAGAAGCTGAATATATTATTGTTGGAAGTTATTGCACTCAATTGCTGTGGATGAAATAAATGTTGGAGGATTATGGGATTACACAAAAGGAGTTAACTAAATATTATGACAACAAAAGTGAAATTGACATATCAAAGAATCCGATTCAATATAGCAGAACAAAGTATATTGACATAAGACATCATTTCATCTGAGAACTTATTGAACAGACGATTATATAGATTGAATATGTTTTTGTTAAATGTGAAAATTCCATAATTTTGTATCCTCTTTACTTAACTTTTATATGATCTTTTCTGTAATTATGAATGGTTTTTACTCATTTTGTGTTCTTATATGTTTGTAAGGATTATAGATGAAAATGAGAGCTCTGATGAATTTGGAAATAAAATTGATTGCCATAAGCTTTGGAATGACTTTGAAAGTGTTTTGAAGAGTTTTGAAAACTTCTATAGTGCTTGTACACAGGATGGGGCACTGCCATACACTAAACTGTGACAAATAGAGTAAAAATAGAATTCTCAGAAGTTATACATGCTTGCAGCACGGCTGTGCTACAAGCCATGCTTGAGGCAAAGTATCAAAACATGCAAGCATGCACGACATCATGCATGCTTGTGTATGAAGCCATGCAGGTCTTTAGAAACTTTAGGAAATTAACCCTAGGTCAGTGGAAAAGTTACTTAAAGGGTCTTAGGGTAGCCCTCTTCGGTATTAAATATAGAACAACAAAATTTATCATTCTTCTTTCATCCTTTTGAAGAAGCACCAAAGAATGGGTACAAGGCGAGTTTGAGGTCCGAGGCAAGGAATTACTCAACATTGCAAGCATACCAAGTTCTACCATTTAAACTTTCTCTTGTTTTTCTCTTGTTTCCAAATGTTCTGTGTTGTTACCTTTATATGTTCAAGACAATACTTTCTTGTTTTTATGACTGGTTTTGAGTATTTGATTTTAGAACTTTTAGATTGTTGAATTAAAAATTCTACCTTTGATTTTATTAAGATTATCTCTTGAATATTTATGTAAATTTGTATTTTTTTTTTTATCAATTATGCTGATTTCAATTGTGTATGGTTAACAAACTTTTAAAAGACATGATTGAATAGCTAAGACATTTGATCTATGATTTATTTTATCTTACTAGCATTGATTGATTTAATTGAGTGACCAATTATTAGAAAATATTCAAAAGAATTTATACTAGATATCTTCATTATCAAATTAGAGTGACCAACTTGTTATATAATATTTCTAAAAAGGTTTTTTACCACATGATAGGCCAATGATAGTGATGCGTATTTATTTGGGTATAAAAATCATATAAAAATAAGCACATTCCCAATCAAGTTTAAATTAAAACGTTAACCCCAAATTACACATATGAGCAAGCATACTATCGTTAACATAGCATAGGATTCAAACGAGTGTCGATCCTCAAGGAATAAGTATGCATTAATCACTTTTCTTTCATTGTTTAACCAATTCAATAAACTGAAAAAGAAATAAAAATATAATATAATATAATATAATATAATACAATACAATATAATACAATACAATATAATATAATATAATATAATATAATATAATATAATATAATATAATATAATATAATATAATATAATATAATATAATATAATATAATATAATATAATATAATATAATATAATATAATATAATATAATATAATATAATACAATATAATATAATATAATATAATATAATATAATACAATATAATATAATATAATATAATATAATATAATATAATATAATATAATATAATATATACATGTCAAGGATGGAGAATTATGTAACTTAAACTATTGTTTTGACAAACATGATCTTAAAGTACCTAACCATTATCATAATTAATCATTCTCTTGGCATCATGAAGGATTAAGATAGATTCACTTCTTTAGTCAATCCATGAATTCACTATCATCTAGATAAATTAGCATAATTGGATTTGTCTCAACTAATTCACCCAAAAGATGCATTAAACACAATCATTGATTAAATTTTCTTCGTCTGGCAAATTTAAAGCATGAAATTAATCAATGAATCATTGGTCTGGCAAATATCAATAAACCTTTAATTACCCAATCCTCAATAATTAACTCCCTTGGTCTAGTAAGTTACTAGCAAATAAATATGAACTCAATAAATTGAAACCACCATCAACCCCTTTAGCTTAGTAAGTTAATGGAAAGAATCAACCAATTAATCTCGTAATAAGCACAAATAATTAAATACCAAGAAGAACAATCAATTAATCAAAAGATCACATAACTCTAAAACTCATGAATACCTAAAACAATGTCAAATTATAATAAAACAATTAATACATCATTATTCAAGAAAAAGAAAACAAAGTAAAAGAAAGCACTCATAGACAAGCCTCCTTCTTCTTCCTTTGCAGACCTTCTTGTATAATCCTCCTTGATTTGGTAGAATTCCTTCTTGATTTGAGTAATTTTCTGTTATGATTCATGAATTCCCTCATTTCTCTTGTGTTTTTCCTTTATTTATAGGCTTTCCAAATGCCTAAATTCGTTGGTGTAGGGTTTTTTTTCTGACTAGAAGTAGGAAAATACTAAAATTCTGTAAATTACCAAAAATTACGTACGAAAATCGAGGCACCACCTCAATATTAGGGCATAGCCGGCGTTGTTTACAACCTTACAACTGGCGCTGGTTGTGATTTATTTCTTTGTCCGTTCCTTGATTTTTCTTGATTTTTGCTCCAATCTTTCCAGAGTGCAGCCAGTGCTGCCTCTAGCCTCCTAGCCGGTGTCGGTTTGGTTCTGTTTAGTTCTATTCAAACGATTTTTCCATCACCTCAAAGTACATGTCAGCAGCACGTGGCCAGCGCCGGTTCCTCTGTCTTAGCCGGTGCCGCCTCTGTTTTGTTTTGCGACATTTTTATCTTATTTTACCCCTAAAATCTGAAATAATTCACAAAATACATTTCCAAGGGTAAAATCTCAAATATGAAGGAATATGACCAGTTATTGAACAAAATGTATCACAAAATAGCATCAAATAACTAGTAAAAATATGACTAATTTAGGCCCTATCAGATAGATACATCTAGTGGTGGTGCCCTTATTGATAAAACTCCACATGCTACTAGGGCTTAATTTTAAATATGAAAGCAAATACTCAATCTTTTGGAATTAGGAATTATACCATAAGGAAGGTAAGGGAAGTATGCATCAAATATTTAGAGCAAAAAATCTATAATTTCAAAAAATATGGCAGGAAAAATTTTAGGTAACAACTCACAAGTTAGGGCATGTAATGTTTGTAACTCTTTTGATCGTCCTAGTGAATCATGTCCTAATTTTGGTACTAATGAACATGCCAATGCATTATTTTTTTTTTCTCCTAATTAGCCTCTATGATGTTTTAATCCATAATCTAACACTTATAATAAGGGACAGAATGATCACCTAAACTTTAGGATGGGAAATTTAGGGAGTAGGAAACCTAATTTCTCAAATAATCCTATTAATGTACCACCTTCTTAAGACCAATCTCATGGTATATTCTTAGATGATATGGCCAAGTCTCTTACATATAATACCTAGATTTTTCCCAAAAAAAAAGACAAGATCTAGCATTCTAAATTTGAAAGTTCAAGTAGGACAACTAGCCTCGGATGTTAACAAATTAAGGCTTAGCTTTCAAATAGCCTTCCATCTTGACCTCTAAACCCTAGAGACCACTATAATCCCTAATTCATAGTAGGATAAGCAATGGTTATATTTTGAAAATAAGCCTTAAAGAGGAGTAAATTTATCATAATATATGGATAATTTGCAATGTTAGAAATTTTCATTTGCTGAATGTCCATAATGTGATGCTATGTTTCTTGTCTTCTTTTGAATTAGTTATTCCACTGTGTTTTCTTGGTCCAGGTCATATGCTTGAAAGAATTGCTATATCGAGCCAACAACATTAAACAATAGCGCTTCTTGGGAGGTAACCCAAGTGAGTTTTAAGTTTGTCTTGTTTGCTTCCTTCTACTTTTATTGTTTTGGTTTTTATGTTTTCATTCATGTGTTGTTTGAGTTTTTGTATGTTATAGTGTGGAATTGATAGGAATAGATTCATTAACATCCAATATAACTCATAGTTGAAAAAGGGTTTCAAATTCACAAGTTATGCACACCATCTTTATCGGAGCAGAATTCAATATTGCTACACAGTCGTGCATACTTGCATAGTTGTGTTGGCAAGTCATGTTGAACATTCTCAAAATATGTGTAAAGCTTGTGGCACGCTCGTGCTATATGCTGTTTTGGGTAATGAATATTCTCTACAATCTGCATGGGATGGACCATGCCCATGCAGCACCCCGGGCATTCCTTTATTCCTTTTTCTTGGAGAAACTAGTTGGAATTGTATTTTTCGTCCCTTGTCTTTGTCCTTATCTTAACTTTTGTACTTTTTGATGTATTTTTCTTCTTTTAGACTAGGTTATTTATGTATTCTTTTTGTTGTTTTTTATTATGACCTCAATCTTAGGAATGTACTTAGTGTCTAATTCTTCTTATTGTCCTACAGTCTTTGTGTATTAAAAAATCAAAACATTGCTTATAATGGGATTTGAGCTCAAGTTGTTATGAAAAAAACTCCAACCTCTAACCATTTAACCACAACAACTTTTGTTGTCATATAATTCCCCCAAAATTCCTCTCACTCTAATTCTAATGCTAACTCTTTTATTCAACCTTCATTAACTTAATTTAAAAACCGTACTCATACCAAGTATAAACTCTCAAAAACACAAAAACAAGTTCACAAGTATTCATTATAAAACATATACACATGTACCATGAAAACCATATGTTCATGTATACTGATGGCTATATGTTCCTAGTTTATATAATTTGTATTGCTTATATATTTTGGTCAAAGAAAAAAGTGGAACATATTGAATATATATGGATTTGTTTAAGCTAAATTCAATGGCCTTAGATATATTTGGTGTAATATGTGAGTTTGTCTAGATTCTACATGATTGAATAAGAGTTAAGTTATTTTTTATTGCTAAAGAAAATGATACTATCTTTGCCATATTTCTACCAAAGTGTGAAAATATTGTTCAAAGTTATTTTGAACAACAATTTTATTTTTGAGGACATACAAAAGCTTAGTGAGAGAATTTGAAGTGTGAAAATCTCATATTTTTATGTCCTTTTTGCTTGACTTTTGGATGATTTCTTATATGATTATGAATGGTTTCTGCTCATTTTGTGTTCTTATATATTTCTAGGGATTCTTGATGAAAAATGAGTAAAATATGGTTAAAATGATAAATTCGGAAATAAGGTTGATTGCCAAAAGCTTTAGAATGTGCTATGATCTTGGGGCTGATTTCTCAATGAATTTTATGACTAAATTTGGGGTAAAATACAAGACCCATTTAAGAGCTCAAAACAATTATTTTTATGAAGAAACAAAATACCCAATTCAACTACTAAGACCTTAAGCCAAGATAAAGAACTTATAATTCAAGAAAAGAGAATCAAGTCTACTAATTTATATCCAAGAACCTTCAACCCAACTAAGGAGTCAAGAACACTTGAAGAAGATAAATTAGGTAACCAAAGACAACATCTACTCTAGACCCTTAGATTAGTAAGAAACTAAGATTCTATTTTGATAGGTTAGTTTGATCTATCCTTAAGAATTTATAGATTCAAATCAAAGGCAAGGAATGGAATCTTAAGATTGGTCTCGGCTTTCATGGAAGAACCCTCAAAGAACTCTCTCAAGAGTGTCTTTTGATCTCAATAATAATATCCAACTTATATTCAAAATGTTATAATGCCATATATATAAGCTTCTAAACCTAACTAAGGTGAGATGAAATCTCAACCTTTCAAACATTTGAAAGGTCCAAAATATCCCTATTATATAATAAAAGTCGTGAAAATTTAATTGAGAACAAAATAGAACAAAAAAAATAGAAAATTTGAGCAAAATTCGGCGTTGCCTGAAGTGGGTCGGCGTAGGGTTGCATAGGTAAGACGGTGCCGGCTTTGTTCTGAATGAAATTGGCCAATGGGTAGAATGGACTTGGCGTTGGGTCGCTTTGTTAGGCCTAGCTCTAGGTCCACACTATTCTTCACAACCAATTTATTTTTCATCTCCTCAACCTTTCTCATGTGCTCCTTTGCCTTCCATACAAATTATTAGGCAAATGCAGCTTTCTTTGGCCTTCTCCTTAGCACTTATCTCTTCACACTCTTCAGTTCCATGGCTTATTAGTTGGTTTTGCTTAAATTCTCCCTTGTAAGCCCCCATGTCTTGGATTCTTCCAAGATGCCATGAAGTGTAGCTTGTAGTTCCATCCCTCTTCTTTAACTTTGGCATATTGCTTAGGTAGATTCCTATAATTTCCCCTTTCTTTGTGTGAATTCGTCTTTGAATGAGCACCTACATGAGATTTCAAACAACAAGATTTGTTGCAAAAACAAAATGTTAGTCTATGTTTCCCAACATAAAATGCATTCTTTCCCTCTTCATCATTCTTTTTTTTTTTTTTGTAGCTTCTCCTTCTTTGTTTTCTTTTTTCAAGCACAGAAGAGCCAATCTCATTTTATCTCCATCTTCTCTCCTTTTTTCACTCTCCTCCATTGCTCCTTCTTGTTTTGAGGTCTCCTTTTGCACTTTTTTTTCCCTCCTCATTTTCCCTCTCATTCTCTTTCTTTGGAAGGTCTCCTACTACACTATTCTTTTTCTCGTTGTCCCTCATTTTTCTTTGCACTTCTCTCAACTCACTTGGGGTAAGGGGTAGAAGAGTATATAGCTTACTTCCCTTGATAATCGAGTAGGAATTTCTTCTTCCGTCTTGCAACACACTCCTATCAAATTGCTATGGCCTTCCCAAAATTAAGTTGCTAGCTTGTATAGGGACTACATCACAAACAATTTCATCTTGATACTTCCACATTTCAATGGTCAACAACACTTGTTTGTTCACCGTCAACTTTCCACTATCATGGAACTACCGCAATCTATGGGGATTAAGGTGTTTTATCACATATAAACCCAATTCTTCCACAAGACTAGCACTCACAATATTGGTAAAGCTCCTTCTATCAATGATAGCAACACATAGCTTTTGGTTGATAAAGTAATGGGAGTAAAAAATATTATTTCTTTGTAGGCTCATCTTCACCTCATCATCACAAACATCTCATACAACACAATTTCTCATTTTCTTAATTACAACATAGGCTAAAGGGTAAAGGCGTGGCACAACAATTGCTTTGTCACTACAATTATCATCACCATTGTGCCCCACTTTTCATCTCTCATCTCCACAATCCTCCTCTCCACTAGTTAACTCTTCTTGGGTATTGGTAAACATCATCTTCTTGGTTAGACACTTATATGAAGTGCGTCCATACCCTAAACA
Organism: Voacanga thouarsii; assembly: GCA_026120185.1. Lineage (NCBI taxonomy): Eukaryota > Viridiplantae > Streptophyta > Magnoliopsida > Gentianales > Apocynaceae > Voacanga > Voacanga thouarsii. The sequence continues at coordinate 2,972,124 of JANUWF010001641.1, read as the reverse complement.
TTTGAAAGTATTTAATGTCCCCAGTTCTTGGAGGTCTTTCAATACCTTTGCCCTTTTTCCTTGGCCCATTTTTCTTTAGGCTTGTAGGGTTCTCTTGGGGGTCTTGGTGATTTTGGTTGATCTTCCCTCTTTTTAGGCTGGTGGCTGAAAATAGGATTGGTGTAGATGGTTTATTTGGAATGTGACTTTCTTTTGAGTTGTCCCTCAATTTTAATGGCCATATGCATCATCTCCTCCAAGGTCTCATAAGAATGTAACTAAACCACATTTGCTATTTTTCTATTTAACCCACTTAAAAATATTACTTTTGTAGCCCTCACATCCTTACAAATGTTAGCCCTCATTAAGGTCATCTCTAACTCCTTATGAAAATCCTTTACACTTTTATTTCCTTGTCTAAGCACATGCACTTTTTAGTAAATCTCATTATAGTAGTGTAGGGGTACAAACCTCCCTCTTATCTAGTTCCTTAACAATTCCCAAGTGGCAACCGGTTGATCCCTCATTCTCTTTTTTTGGGATGCTACTTGGTCTCACCACACAAAAGCACACTCAAAGAAACTTAAGATGGCCAATTTAATCATGGTTCCCTCACTATATTCATGGCACTAAAACAAAATCTCCATCCTCTTTTTTCATTCAAAATAAGCCTCCGAGTCACTTTTGCCTTGGAAAGTGGGTACCTTTATTTTGATATGCCTCAACTCTCTATCTTCTTCATTTTCATCTCGCCTTCTCACTTTAATCCTATTTTTTTAGCTTTATCCTCCATAATCTTCCTCATGGACTCCATCATCCCAATCTTCTATTCTTTCAAACTCCCTCTTAAGCCCTCTCACATTTTGTCCATTATGTCTACTTTGCATTCTACCTCTTCCTCCGCTCAACCCTTGCCTATCTCCCCTTAATGGTGTAGGTGGATGACTTCCTATGAAATGTTCATTCCAATCTTCTCCTTGCTCATCCAATGGGGATGTGACATTGCTTTCCTCTCCATTCTAGGACTATCTTGTCCTCTATAACCCCTTCTTTGTGCAACGATTGAGGCTTGGCCTTGGTTGGTTTATAGTTTGGTTATATCTTTTTTCTTATCTCATCTATTTTTTGCATTAAGAGTTTCAAATGTGGCTCGAATATCAAAAGATCTGTGGGACATTTTATGGGGATTTTATTTGGAAGGTTTAGATAGAAGAAGTAATTTTCTCACAAGCACTTCCTTATGTTTTCGCACTCACTCTCGTGTTTAGTTCTCTTTGGCTTTTATGTAAATAGGCTCACCCTCTTATCTTTTTCAATTCACTTGAGTGCTCAACAAGTTCTTCTCACAAAAGTCTCCCCAATTGACAAGTCCACTAACTCTCTAAGGACAACCAACTAAATGACAAATGGTGGAAGTTGATTAACACACAACAATAAGCCTCAAAGAGTTTATATCAATCAAGTAGAGTCAATGAATTCAAGAAGCTCAACAAAATTGATCAGAGAATAGGTGAATGGACAAGACCTAACAAGAATTTTCAATGTAGTACTAGAAGTTCAAGGAATACAGTATTCAAGATCCAAACAAGAATTGAAAATTAAGATGATCTCGATGGACAAGCAATGTCCCCAAGATACTTGAAATTATAGATAATCAACTATAGAAAATATTCACAAAAGTTTTTAGCCACAATTTCAAGTGAAAAGCTTATTCAAGCAAAATATCAAACACTTGAGGTGCAACCTCGTAACTCAAGGGTTTTCAAAATTTTTGCACTTGTAACAACTCAAAAACTCAAGAATTATAAGAAAAATCAATCCCAATAATTATACAAACATAAAAGAATAATTTTAAAGAAAGACAAAGTATAAACTTGATTTTTATAGCCCCCAAAATTAGCATAAAATTGAGTTACAAGATTTGTTGTGTCCGTAAATTCTTGCAGCAAATATACTTAAAAACTTCAAATTTTCTGCACTTTAACACTTCAAATAGCTACCCAATCATCAACTAAACATGTAGGTTCAATTTCACAACAAACCCATGGCACAATTTGAAGTTCTTGACATTCATAAATAGCACCCAATAAAGTGACGAAAATATGAAAAATTTTACAAAAGCTTGAAGAGATTATACCTTTGCCCGAAGAAAATTTTGTTAATTAGAATCAACACAAGTTTGCTCTGATACCAAATTCTTTGATATGATCTTAGGGCTGATTTCTCAATGAATTTCGTGGCTAAATTTGGGATAAAATGCAAGACCCATTTAAGAGCTCAAAACAGTGATTTTTGTGAAGAAACAAGACACCCAATTCAACTACTCAGATCCTAAGCCAAGATTAAAGAATTTAGAAATCTAGAAAAGAGAATCGCGTCTACTAATTCATATCCAAAAACCCTCAACTCAACTACGGAGTCAAAAACACTTAAGAATATGAACTAGGTAACCAAAGATAACCTCTACTCTAGACTCATAGAATAGCAAGAAATTAAGATTTAATAGGTTAGTTTGATCTATCCGTAAGAGTTTCTAAACTTAAATCAAATGTAAGGAATGGAATCATAAGATTGGTCTTGGACTTCATGGAAGAACCCTCAAAGAATTCTCTCAAGAGTGTTTTTTGATCTCAATAATAATATCCAACTTACATTTAAAATGTTATAATGCCATATATATAGGCTTTTAAACATAACTAAGGTGAGATAAAATCTCAGCCTTTCAAATATTTGAAAGGTCCAACATATCCCTATTACATATTAAAAATCATGAAAATTTAATTGGGAATAAAATAGAAAAAATAAATAGAAAGTTTAAGTAAAATTGGGCATTGCCCGAAGTGGGCCAGCACCGGGTTGCATAGGTAAGCCGACACCGGCTTTGTTCTAAACGAAATTGGCCAACGGGTAGAACAGACCTGGCACCAGGTTGCCTTGTTGGGCCTGGCACCTGGTCCACACTATTCTTCATAGCCGGTTCATTTTTCTTGTCCTAAACATTTCTCTTGTGTTCCTTTGGCCTTCCATACAAATTATTAGGCTAATGTAGCTTTCTTTGGCCTTCTTCTTAGCACCCATCTTTTCACACTCTCTATGTTCCTTGGCTTATTAGTTGGTTTTGCTTGAATTCTCCCTTGTAAGCCCCCATGTCTTGGATTCTTCCAAGGTGCCATGAAGTGTGGCTTGTAGTTCCATCTCTCTTCTTTATCTTTAGCATATTTCTTGGATGGATTCTTAATAGAATGACTTGGAAAGTGTTTAGAAAGGTTTTGGAAACTTCGATAGTGTATGTGCACGGGATGGTACACAACCATGCACCAAACCGTGCCCAGCAGAGCAAAAACAAAACTCTCAAAAGTTATGCATGGTTTGCAGCACAATTATGCTGCAAGCAATGCTAGTGGCGAAGAATCAAAATGTGTAAGCATGCACGACATCATACACGCCTATGCTTGAATCTGTGTAGGTCTTCAGAAACTTTAGGAAATCAACATAGGTTAGTGGAAAAGCTGTGTAAAGGGTCTTAGGGCAGCCCTCTTTGGTATTAAATATAGAATGATAGAATTTATTATTCTTTTTTAATCATTTTGAAGAAGAAGCACCAAAGGAAGGTCCAGAGGCAAGGAATTACTAGAGATTGTGGGCATACCAGGTTCTATCATTCAATCTTTCTCGAGTTTTTCTCTTGTTTCTGAAAGTTTTGTGTTGTTACCTTTTAATGTTCAAGACAATTAGATTTTTTCTTATTTTTATGACTTATTTTGAGTATTTGATTTTGGAACTTTTAGATTATTGAAGTGAAGATTCTACATTTGATTTTATTAAGATTATCTCTTAAATATTTATGCAATTTCACTTTTTTTTTTTTATCAGTTGTGTTGATTTCCATTGTGTATGGGTAACAAGCTTTGAAACACATGATTGAATAGCTAAGACATTTGATGTTTGATTGATTTTCTCTTACTAGAATCTATTGATTTAATTGAGTTGCTAGGCTAACTGACTTGATTACGTTGATAAGGAATTATGTATTTTAAATAACATATGATCAAGGGTAACTATTATATGTGATTTGATATTGGTGATGTCTTGATAATGTGCGTATCGATCTTGCTTTTGCTATAAAACACCGATTCATTTAAGTCACTAAGAAAGGTTAATCAAGTTACATTAGATTAAAAATTGGATTAGGGATTAATTTAAGTCTCTAAAAAAGGCTAATCTACTTTTTAAAATTTAGATTAGGGATTAATTTAAGTCACTAGGTTAAGATTTTTTTGCCACTAAGCATGAATTCTAAAACCAATTACTCAAGATAACAATATCTAAGATAAGTTTCCTAAATTGATTTTAAGACATGCCTACAGACTTGTTAGTTTCCTAATTGGTTTTAGATTTATATTATAGCTTATTATTCTTGTTCTTTTAGTTTCCTAATTCTTTCACGTTTAGATTAGTTAGATTCCAAATTAATGATCCCTTGTTTTCTATTTAATACATTATTAGACTTCATTAGACTTAATTATTCAAGAGTTTACTCATAAGATTGCAAAAAGAAGAGAATGTCATAAAGTATATTTGTTGGAGTTCTTTGTGTTTTTGATACCTTACTACCCAGTACTATGTATTAAAGAGGTAGAGTTAAATTTATTAGTACATGATAACTGTCTTTTATACATTTATTTATATATGTCTAAATATTCCGCAACAAATTTTGGCGCCATTGCTAAGGAATTGAGGTTTTCTTCCTTTCTTCAACTTTGAATGATTCTTGGGATAATTTAATTTTGGTGAGTTCTTTTGGTGCTAAAATTTTTCTTTTTATTTTCAAAATTTGCTTTTATTTGTTTTCTCTTGGTGTATGAATCTAAGAAGTGGAGAGAAAATTGAACAAGGAGACAAAAAGAAGGCTACTAAATTGAATCTTAAGGAGATAAGGATTTGGAAAGAAGCAGCTCCATTAGAGGGCACTACTTTACCTAAATGTGAATTTTCTGCAATTGGTGACAAAAGAGAGGACTAATTTGGTGATTTCTTTCCTACTATTGATCTTGACATGGAGCATAATCTTTTTCTTAAAGAACTTGCTGGCCCTATGCTTAATGATCAACCTCTTTCCATTGTTTTTCTAGAGTCACTATTGCATTCAAAGTGCATTAATTTTCATACAATTATTTCCATCTTTTCATGGGTTACCAAGGGAAGATCCATATAGGTGCTTAAATAAATTTCATATTGCATGTTCTAATATAAAATTGGAGGGTACTTAAGATGAAGTTATAAAATTGAATGTATTCCCATTTAGTTTGCATTGACTGGCTAAGGATTGGTTGTATGGCTTGCCTACGAGTTAGTTCCATCAATAATTGGTTAATGATGTAATGTCCTTGCTAGAAAAATATTTTCTTACATCTAGGGTTGCATATATAAGGAAAAAAAAAAAAAGTGGAATAACGCAATTGATGGCATCTTTGTATGATTATTGGGAAAGATTCAAAAGGTTTTGTGCTAGTTATCCTCATCATCAAATAAGAGTGACCAACTTCTTGTATAATATTCTAAGAAGGTCTTTTACCACATGATATGCTAATGGTAGGTATAGCTAGTGGTGGTGCCCTTGTTGATAAAACTCTCCAAGTTGCTAGGGCCTTGATTTCAAATATATCAGCAAACATTCAATCTTTTGGACTTAGGAATTACTCAATAAAGAAGATAGAGGAAGTAGGCATCACTTCTTTAGAGAAAAAGATTTATAATTTAACAAATATAGTAGGAAAAATTTTAGGTAATAACTCACAAGTTAGAGCATATAATGTTTGCAACTATTTTAATCTTCCTATTGAATTATGTCCGAATTCTAGTGCTAATGAATATGGCAATGCATTATTTTCTTTTGACTCAACCTTCATGACATTATAATCCATAATCTATCACCTATAACGAGAGGTGGTATGATCACCTGAACTTTAAGTGGGAAAATCAAAGGGGTAGGTAACCTAACCTTTCAAACAATCCTATTAATACACTACTTCTTCAAGACCAATCTCAGGGTTTGTCCTTAGAAGGTATGGTCAAGTCTCTTGCATCTAGTTCTATGACTTTTCAAAAACGGGACAAGATCTAGCATTCCAAATTTAAAAAATCATGTACAACAATTAGTTTTGGATGTTAGTTAAATTAAGGCTTAACTTTCAAACAAACTGCCATCCCAATCTCTAACCTAGGGATCACAACAATGCCTAATTCATAGTAGGGCAAGAGAGGGTTAAATTTTGAAAATACGCCTTAAGCTGGAATAAATTCATCATAGTACAAGGACAATTTATGATGCTAGAAATTTTCATTTGCTGAATGTTCATGTTGCGATGCTATGTTTCTTGTCTTTTTTTGAATTAGTTAATCTAATATGTTTTCTTGGTCCAGGTCATACGCTTAAAGGAATATCTATGTCGAGCTGATGATGTTAAACGACAACGCTTCTTGGGAGGCAATCCAAGGGAGTTTTATGTTTGTCTTGTTTGCTTTCATCTACTTTCACTGATTTAGTTTTTATATTTAATTCATGTGTTGTTTGAGTTTTCATGTGTTATAGTATGGAATTGATAGGTACTAGATTCATTAACGTTCAATATAATTCACAGATGGAAAGGGGTTTCAAATTCACAAGTTATGCACACCATCTTCATCGAATTAGAATTCTACATTGTTGCATGACTTGATGCATAGTCGTGCATATTTACCTACACAGTTGTGTTGGCAAGCATAATGAACATTCAGAATTGAACACCCTTTGAAGATTTGCAAGGCTCATGGTATGCCCGCCATATGCCATTAAGGGTAAGGAATGTTCTCTGCAATTTGTATAGTGTTGGAAATATACCCTCTTAGACTAGTTTTATGATGAAAATATCGAACATGTTAATAAAAGAATTTATTTGTCAAAAATCGTTTGTGAAATAATTTTCTTTATTTGTGTACATTTTCGTTTGGAACAGACCCATTGTGTTTGAATAAGTGATCCATGTGAATGGAGGTCTTTCACAGTAAGGTATGGATCATGGGTTATTTAAACACATAAACAGTTGTTCTTAACCGATTGATGAGAATGGGAATCTCATCATGTTTAGGTTATTATGTTATGAATTCCAAAAGGGGAATGACTTACCTTTAGCCAGTGAGTAGGCCGCTCACTTCATGACATAAGCATATTTTGAATATGTAGAATAGGACCTGTAGTAGTGGTTTCTAAAAAGTACTATATGGTAGAAATCTAGACTATTACCGCTACAACATGGATTAGTACTCTATGACTTCAGCATGGGTTGGTGGTCTGGCGAAGTTGGAAGCATATGCTTTGATGTGCTATAGTTGAGGTTCTATCGGAGGGCCAATATACTTGTATGTTAGGTATGTGTGACTAGTTAGTTAAGACAGACTTGTATAAGATAGTTTCTACACTATATCACTCCTTGTGGTTGTCCGAATGATCTAAATCTCCAGGGCCCTTGGAAACGTGACTTGGATGTTTACTTTAGGGTCGCTCCATTGGAAAGTGAAAACACTCCAGGAAGTCGTGGATCATTGGACTAGAGGCCTAAGGATGGTAGATGTCTTTAGAGAGGTGTTAGTACACTTCTTCCTCTCTAAATGTACGGTAATGTGTAGAGGGGTATTTTAGTCATTTTCACTTATAGGTCGAAGACTCTACTAATGCAATATTATCCTTGGGGTCAATATTTCCTTATGGTGATATTAGAAAATATTTAAAATGAAAAATATATCTATTTATATAGTAGGGATGTTTTGGTCATTTTAGTAGCCAAGGCGATGTGTCTTTTTGGTCCTCGGAATAGCCCGTAAGTCCTAATTAATTTTTGAGTTGAGATGATCTCAGTTGAGAGAGTTGTATTTTATTCGAGAAGTCTAATTTATTATTGGACTGGAATAAAATAAATGGAGAGAAATTTATTTTCTGGTTTAATTGGTTAATTTATTATTCAGGACCTGGGTCCAGTTTGAATAATTAGAAAAATTAACCGGAACTTATACTAGAAGAAAATAATTATTACTTAATTATTTATTAGGTTATTTATTTAATTAAATTCCAAGAAATAAATAATTAAAGTTTAATTATTTTTTGGTTCATTTGGGTTCATTAATTATTTATTAGGTTTTTTATTTAATCCCAAGGAAAATAATTAATGTTTATTATTTTGGACTTTTCGGGTCCAAGAAAAATAATAAATATTATTTTGGCCCAATAGCCTGGACCATGGAATTTTTTCTGACATAGTTTAGAAGAGTTTAGGTTGAAGCTGAAATTTATTTTGTAAATAATATTCGGGTATTAAATCCCGAGAATATTATTTTTATCAAAATAATTATTTTTGGTTTCATGACTCTTGGTTTTCTGTATGGAAAAATAAAATAAAAGAAAAGAAAAAAAAAATAAAAAATGTCTCTTGGCTCTCGGTCTCTCATGTGATGTTTGGTATACAGGCTTTTGGTTTTCTGGCATGTGGCTTTTGGTTTTTATAAAACAAGAAGCCATGCTTTTAAATGAGGATGGCCAATGAGCTGAAAACGTTTTGATCAATTTTCCTTCAACCCTTTTGTACTCACCAACTAGAAAATTAGGCAGGGAATATTCTATGAGTCGGAAAGCAAGCATTCCACCGGAAGAAGAAAGGAAGACAGTGGAAGGAAGCTGCACTGGAAGTTCATCCCACAGATGATGAAGAAAGCTGTTTTCTGGCTTCAAGCATTTCTTCAACATTCTTCTTGTTTTTAAGGCTCCAAGGGGTATGTATTCAACCCACCATGATGCTTCCATACTCTGATATATGCCATGTTCTTCCATTTTACATTTACTGTCCATGGTTGAAATGTATGCTCTGTGAATGTCAATCCTTCACATAGGATGGAACACGCCCATGCATCATCTCATCTCTATCCCGTGCATTCCTTTATCCTTTTTACTTGGAGAAACTATTAGGATTTGTGGACTCCTAAATGCGAAAAACATCGGCAAATTCCTTTCAAGGGCCCAAAACAAATGATTAAGATGATCTAGGGGTTACATAATTACCTCTGTTCGCTATAATCAAGACCTCTGGCTTCCAATTTTCTAACGTACGTGCAACTCGAACGATCATCAAACGCTACAATCTGCGAACATCCTCTATCAGATACATACGGCAAACCAACTCATTACCCGGGAGTACTAGTGCCCAGGGTTTGAGAGGCTTAATTTTTCTGGTGAATTGAAGGCATGAATGTTTTAACAGAGAGCTAACTTCAGAAGACGGTTAGGGTTTTCTTTTTAAAACCACCCGAATCTCTTGAAGTCCAACTCTCATAATATCTTATCATATTTTATTTTAAATTCAAATTAAAACTAATATGATAAGATTCTGCCATTATCTCGGTAATTTAACTAATTAATTTATCGAGTTAGATTCTTATAATCTCGACATCCTCCATATACATCGAATGTAGACATATTTCTAGATTCATTGTATCTGGTCATTTTTCTAGGTTCAATTAACCTAGACATATTTCCAAATACATCGAACTTGGTTATCAAAAAAATAACTTAACATGTTCGCTTAATGTGTGACCTTATAGCTTCATTTAACACTGGCAGTGTGCCCAAATCACATTTAAATGGTCCACAAGTTATAAGGGTTTCTAGCAAAACATTATAACTATCCAGGTTAAATGAAGATCAGTGATCTCTTTGAATCAAACCATAACTTTATATGTAGTCATTTTGTCACACGATATCCAGATTAAGCATAAGGCACAGAGCATATCATCTTTATTAAGCTTAATCAATTATTTTTTGATCTCATAGTAGACCGTTCAAATAATGATATCAATATCTCAAATTGATATATTTTAGCACGCCATGCATTTTAATAGTCCAACTTATAAAGGGGCTCATAGACATCTCTGCTAAAATTGAGAGGGACAAATTCCTTCACTATCAATCATATTCCTCTCATTGGTTTATTCTATATCTAACCGTGGTCTAATTTATTATCTGGTTAAAGATAACTTTAGACAACGTCAAAATATAGAATTTATCTGGTAGGAAACTATGATGAATTCAGGTCGAAGAACTTCTAATATCATTATGGCTAGAAAGTACTTATGACATGTTCTATGAAGTACTCTCATAATGGGTCATGTCTAATACAATGTTCTCTAACATTTATTTATGTTTTGATTTGATATCATAGATATCCATGACAAGCAAAGTATAGCCATTAAGTCACAAACATATTAATCTTAATTTATTATTGTTCCATTAATAATAATAATCGATCAGGGACAATTTAAGAATATTTTTTATAGGATTTTACTATTAAGTCACATACTTGATGACCAGAAAACTAAATGCACTATTCATGGAAAGAAATACCTCATATTATTACATAATACATAATAACAATAGTATAAATACAAATTGTTTTAGGGCATATCCCTAACAGAAACTAGTTGGAATTGTGATTTTCTTCCTTGTCTTTTCCTTGTCTTAAACTTTCTACTTTTGCATTTATTTTAATTCTTTTAGACTAGGTTATTTAAGTATTCTTCTTTTTTCTTTTTTTTTTTGTTTTTTATTATGACCTCGATCTTGGGAATTTACATAAATGTCTAATTCTTCTTGTCCCATAGCCTTGGTATATTCTTTTATTTCTGGATTCTTGTAACTTATAACTTCTAGAGATATGCTTCAAGCATGCAATCAATGCAATCATTCGATCAAATGCTCTTTGCTTGGGAAGAATTGTTTTTCTTTTCCCCTTATGTTTTTGGTCCCTTTGACTGTGCTTAGTTTTTTGTTTTCCTCCTTTGAGGGCAATGTCTGATTTAAGTATGAAGGAGGGAATTTCAATTTTCTTTTTCCAAGTTTTTGGGTGAAATTGGGCAAAATTTTGAAATTGTTGGGAGCTTTTTGAGTCAAATTGGTAAAGATATTCTTTTCTTTTTTACTTTGGAATATAACTTTAGATTTATTTGGTTTTAGGCTAAGTCTTGATATTTAATTTAACTTTGTTTATTTCTTAGTAGATGAGTGGAGCTTTTATGTTTGTGAAATTGATATAAACGATCTGATGATATAATATACGATGATTTTTGTTGAAAAAATCTCTAAACTAGTCCTAAATTTAGGTTTAAGTAAATATGATATGTGGGATGGAGCATAAAATCCATCTATCAAGAAAGGAAAAAAAAAAAAGAGAGAGAGAGAGGTGAAAAGAAAGAAAAGATTGAAAAAGAATAAAAGAAAAATTCTGGTTGCATTCTTTATCTTTTCTTGAAAATTTTTCAGTTGAAAAAGATTAAAAAAAATGTTGAGAAGGAGCATAAAACACACATGTATTTCACAATTCATTTATGCATGAGAATTTTCAATTCTATATGCTCGATTATAATATCACAAGATTTTACACTCAACATATCATGTATGTATAATTTCTCAAAAAATGAAGTATAATTAAACATTTCATAATCAATAAACCACAAATTACTTCACAATATAGTAACAAATTTCCAATATACAATTTCCAAACACAAATTATATATAATTTACTAAATATAACTTTCATAAATAAATTATTTCATAAATAATGATTTTCATTTAGATATAAATTGTTTCATAAACAAATTTCATGATTGAAAAATTTACATATGTACCTAGATTCATGAAATCATGAAATGTGGGATCTTGCAAGTATGAAAACATAAAATGCATGAAATTATATATATAAAAACATGAAATGTAGGGACTTACCTTAGGTCCAAGCAAGAAAAAGCAAAATCCAACTTAAGTTCTTGGATTATACCTTTGATCACCAATAAACTCTAACACATAAATAAATACATATCAACTTCCTATAATAAACTTCATACTTAATATAATTCCTCAAAGATAATCATGACTTAAGTGATCCTAAACTCACAATCTAACTCTCACTATTCCCCAATATCAAATGACACATAATCTTCAAATATCAAACTAAAATCAGATGAAATTAGGACATAAATACACTCAGCAAATTGACACACATAGAGCATTTAATTTCACAAAGTATTAGCACATTAATTAGTTATAAAAAATAGTATAGCTGTCTTATAAATGCTTAATATAATCACATTATTATTTAAGCATCATAGTATTGAACTAATCATCATATAACATTCCTATATCAATACTGTAAAAAAATCAAATCGGTATAATGAAGATTTCATAACTAAATCATAGTTTTCCTATTGCATTATCAAAATATTATTTTAATGTAAACATGGCAGAACAAAGCATAATTTGGGGGCAATCAGATTACCAAGCAAATTAACTCAAAATTCAATGAAAATTTACAGGATGAAACTTTATTATGTAGGGCAGATAACTAAAATTTCATCAAAAGATCAAGTTTCTAAGTATATTAATTTGAAGTTCAAAGTTGATTCAATGATGTAGTAACTCTAAAATTCTAGTTTGGCAATGATTTTGTAAAAATTATTGAGAATAATTTACAAGTCCAAATGAAGTGATTCTAGTTTTTATTTACTCTAAGGTAATATGGTTTTTTGTGTAAAAATTTCAGTTCAGGATTCGAAGTACAAAAGGTTCAATTAGGGGTCCAAATTCTCAATAAAATTGGGTTTCATCAGTCAAAGAATAGAGTATATTCAGAAATTAATATAAAATCACTCAAGCATGAAAATTAAGTGATTCCAACGGCTAATTATTCCTAAGACAGAGGAGAATAAAAAAGGTAGATTATAGTATGATTCTTAACAAAAAAATTTAGTACTGAGACCACAATATCATAGATCTAACACATCTAGCACATAAGCTTGTCTCTCAAGCAATTTTTCACCATCAAATCTCCTTAAATACATCACAAAGCACCTAATATCATCTACACAACTTTAGTACCACATGTTAACATCAATTTCTCAGTATTTCTCCCACACCAAAACCAGCAAAAGTAATTTTTCTCAAAATCACAAAATCTGTCCAACAACAACTAGTTTTACATAACATGAATTTACAAAGAGAAATGAGCTTAAAGCCCTTACCTCCTTAGAGAACACTCTTAAGTACTTTAATCTATAGGTTCTAATGACTTCAATCTTTAATAATTATACAAGCGTTCTTGAGTTGGTGCAAAGAAAATCAAAAAACAATAAAGAGAGCGGGTGGCAGTAAGAAGGAGAGTGTAGAGAGAGCAAAATGAAAATTTTCTAAGTGTAGGATTGAGGGTGGCCGAAAATGAGAGCCCTAGGTCTGAGAAAATTTGATTGTAAGTGTTGAATGAAGGGCTTAGATTGGTTATCTTGTTCAAGAAGTAATTTTAGATGACTAGGATTTAATATAATTGGAGGGTGAAGATTAAAATAATTCAATGGGTGAGATTAAAGCAAGGTGATGGCACACAATGGAGTATTAGGGGAACTTCACTCATTTTAGGAACATTAGGGTTTAATAAAATAAAATAAAATCGATAAAAATTAGTCTTGTGCAAAAAAAATGTGCAAATGTTCAAAAGATCAACACAAAAATCAAAAAGTTCAAAGAGAAGTCAAATATTCAAAAAGTTCAAAGTCTTGGTCAATGAGGAGCCAAAATTAATTAAAGTAAAAAATTAAGATAGCCACAATATTGACATAGAGCTTTTATTTAATAAAAATCAATATTGAGTCATTTGAAGAATTGGTTCTCACATTTAGCACAAATATTATTTTTCACTAAATAAATACATGAATTACTTTCTAATAAATAATTCATTATTTTAGACATAAAATTAATCATTATAAAGATCACAATACATTCACATAAGTGGATACAAATTTCCTAGACAAATATTTTATCCATAAAAAAATAAAATAAAAAATAGTCATGTAATTCATCTAAATAAATTATCATAAAATATGCAAATATATTCCCATATAATATATTCTAATAAATCCCCATATAATAATATGCTCATAAAATGCCATTTGAATGATGATGAAGAGTTGACTTATACTAATAACAAGGAGGTGACATCAGAAGATGTCAACATAGATGGAGAAGCAAACTCTGACAAAGAGCAGAAGAAAGTTCAATAAAGATTTCTCTCTCCAATGGTAATGAAGTATCACCCCTCTAACTTGATTAGTAGAGGTTTGGATGAATCTAAAAAAAAAGACCAAAAGTTAATTAAAAAGTGATGGTTAAGTATGCTTGTTATACTTTAATATTGGAATCAAAGAATGTTAAAGAAGCTTTAATATATGCACATTGGATTGTCGCAATGTAAGAAGAGCTTCAACAATTTGAGAGGAATGATGTATAGGAACTAGGACCTAGACCAAAAGATGTAAATGTGATTGGTACAAAATGAGTGTTTCGCAACAAAACTATTGAGTTTGGAAATATCACCAAAAATAAGAACAGGTTGGTTGTAGAAGGGTATACACAAGTTGAAGGCATTGACTTTAATGAAATGTTCGCCCTATAGGACGATTGGAATTAGTCAGACTATTACTTGTTGTTACTTGTACTAAATACTTTGCACTTCAACAAATAGATGTGAAAAGTACTTTCTTAAATGGATTTTTAAAAGAAGAAACTTATATTGAACAACCCAAAGGCTTTTCCAATCTTGAATTTCCTTATCACAGTTTTAAATTGAAAAAAGCACTTAATGGATTAAAGTAACTACTAAGAGCATGGAATGAGAGGCTAACAAAAAATTGACTAAAAAGAGGCTAAAAAAGAGGACGAGAAGACAAAACTATATTGGTAAAAAAGCTAGGTGCATATTTCATGGTTTCTCAAGTTTTTGTGGATGACCTAGCTTTTGGTTCAACATTAAAATAAATGTCAATGGACTCTTATTAAACAAATGCAAACTGAATTTGAAATTAGTATGGTTGTTGAACTAATATTTTTTCTTAGTTTGCATATTAAACAGATGAAAAAAGTGTTATTTATTTCTTAATCAAATTATGCCAACAATCTGGTTAGAAAGTTCAACATGGAAGGTTCAAAGTCTATCAGAACACCTATAAGTGTCAATCAGAAGTTGTCAAAAGATAAGAAAGGAACAGATGTAGACGAATATCTTTAAAGAAGCATGATTAACAGATTATTATACTTGACTGCAAGTTGTCCGAATATTTCATGTAGTGTTGGAGTATATGCCTGATATCAATTAAGTCCCAAAGAATCATATTTGAAAGCTGTTAAAGAGCTCTTAAATGTGTTTATTAGACTCTGAGTATAGTATTTACTTCAACAAATATTCAAGTTATCATCTCTTTGGATTCGATGATGTTGATTGGATAAGAAACTATGATGGTGGAAAAACACTTCAGGATGATGTTTTTATGTCGGGAATAATTTTATATCTTGGTATAGAAAGAAATAGAACTATATTTCTCTGTTAATTGCAGAGGTTGAATACATTGTTGTTGAAAGTTATTGTACTCAATTTTTATGGATGAAACATATATTGGAAAACTATGGTATTACATAGAATGAGTTGATTATTTATTGTGTTGGGAATATACCCTAGAGTCAATTTGTACTTATACTATTGTCGTTATGCTTTATATAATAATATGAGGCTTTCCTTTCCATAAATAGTGCATTTTGTTTTGTGGTCATTAAGTACGTGACTTGATAGTAAAACCCAACAATGAATACAATGACTATTCTAAATATTTCCCTGATCATTTATTATTATTGGAACAATAAATAAATTAAGATTAGTATGTTTGTGACTGGATGACTATGTTTTACTGGTCATGGATATTTGTGATATCAAGTCAAAACATAAATAAATATTATAGAATATTGTATTGGCATGACCCACTGTGAGAGTACTTCATGGAATATGTCATAAGTACTTTCTAGCCATAATAATATTAAAAGTCCTTCGACCTAAATTCATCATAGTTCCTATTTGATAAATTCTGCATTTTGACGTTGTCTAAAGTTGTTTTTAACCAAATAATAAATTAAACTACTGTTGGATATAGAATAAATCAATGAGAGGAATATGATTGATAGTGAAGGAATTTGTCCCTCTCAATTATGGAAGAGATATCCATGGGCCCCTTGATAAGTTAGACTGTTAAAATACATGGCTATGCTCAAATATATCAATCTAAGATATTGATATCATTTGTTTGAACAGTCTATTATGAAATCAAGAAATAATTGATTGGGCTTAATAAGGATGACATACTCCGTGCCTTATGCTTAATCTGGATATCGTGTGACAAAAGGATTAAATATAAAATTATGGTTTGGTTCAAAGAGATCACCGATCTTCATTTAACCTGGATAGTTATAATATTTTGCTAGAAATCGCTTATAACTTGTGGGCCATTTAAATATGATTTAGGTACACTGCCAGTATTAAATGAACCTATAGGGTCACACAATAAGCGAATTTGTTAGGTTATTCTTCTGGTGACTAGATTCGATGAATCTGCAAATATGTCTAAGTTAATCAAACTTAGAAAATTTACCAGATATAATGAATTTAGAAATATGTCCACATTTGATGTATCTGGATGATGTCTAGATTATAAGAATCTGACTCAGTAAATTAATTAGTTAAATTACCGAGATAATGGTAGAATCTTATCATATCAGTTTTAATTTAATTTGAATTTAAATTAAAATACGATAAGATATTATTAGGGTTGGACTCTAAGAGGTTCGGAGTGGGTTTTTAAGAAAACCCTAGCCGTCTTCTTAGGGGTGCCAATTTCTGTTGAGAATATTCGTGCCTCCATTGATTAGAAAAAAAAAAACCTCTTAAACCCTAGACGCTAACACTCCCCGGGTAACGAGTGAGTTCGCGGTATGTATCCGATATGTGAAACCCCAGTCGAAACCAACCTCAGAGTAAGGGAGTTGGGATGCATACCATATTTTATTGCATGCTTAAATATATTTTTTATATGAAATTATGTGCGTTGGATTTGTGTTTTGTGGCCTAGAAGGCTTAATTGTGAGTATTGAGTAAGAAGGGCAAAATGGTAATTTTTGGTTGAGGTAAAAATAGGGAGATATCTTGAGGATTAAATAGGAAAAATATTTTAGAGAGAAAAAAAGAGCAAGAGTTGTTGTGATGTAGTGGTTAGAGCTTTGGAATTAATTCTTGAGGTCTAGGGTTCAAATTCCATCATTAGAATTTTAGCATGATTAAATTTTATTTTTGCTTTGGAAGGTTGTATTTTCGGTCTTAAGTGCTTTAGAGTAGAGTAGAAGTATTGTCTTAGGGGAGACATGATAGGAGTACCCTAATACTATTCTTGTGCCCTACACAAAATTCCTAAGGGAATTCATTCTTCCTTGATCCTTAATTTTCCTTAATTCTCAATTCGTTAGATTGGTCAAATTTGTTCTAGCCAATTTTATTCCAGAAATTTCAGTAAAGTGCTGTGGCTTTGAAAGATCAAAATGTCTAAGGAAAAGACATCTTATGGTCTAAAAATGTGGAAGAGTTGGGGAAGATTTCAAGAGAATTAATTCCCCTAGTGAACCTTCTAAACTTCACTTTAGCTAGGTTCATTTTCCTTCATGTAATGAACTGAAATTTTCCAGCTTCTTGTGCCTTCAAGGTGTCGAAATTCTCAACTATTATTCCCTCCCAAATGCTGCCAAAAAATGGCCATTTGATCAGCTTGAAATCTAAATTTTTTTTGGCCATTTTTGGGCTGCACAAATGCTGTGCAAAACCAGAAAATTTCTGGGGCAAAATCGCAGCTTAGGTGATCTTAAACCAAGCCATTTTCTTCCAGATTCACCCAGCTCTTTAGCCATGTTTTCCTCCATAAAGAAGGCTGGAAACTAGCCTTGAAAAACCTCTGAAATCCCCTTAAACTCTTCTGCAAAATTGACTGAACAATGGCAGAAAATTTGCCCAGAAATTCTTTCCAACTTGCGAAAATCATTGGACAGAATTTTCCAGCTTTGTTTTCCATTCCAGCCCTGGCTGAAACTTCATCTTTCTTCCGCACAAACCTTTCTTAAATAGCCATGAACTGAACTCCATTATCTTCCTCAAGCTTCTGCATGAAAATCAGACATGGCTGCCTGAAAATATCTCCAACAAATCACTGCAATCATGCCTTGATTGAATACCAAAATTCCAGAAATATTAATTTAGCAGCCTTTCATAAAATGTCCCTCAAACAGTTAGACCTTTCCTTCACCATTGCACTCCTTCCTTTCAGCCACCATTAACCTTCTTCACTCAGCTTTCATCTAGACAAAAACACTGATCAAACAGCCGGCCATCACAGCTTTCAAAGGCTCTCCATTGATCAAGATATTCTCAATATATTTTGTTTCCAAATTTGATTCACTAAATTATTCTTTTAGGATTTCAACAACCAGCCTTTCCTTTTCCTATCAAACCAGAAAATTCAATTGCCAAAACTCCTCAAAGAGTTCAGCCAACCCTAATCCCTAAGAATTTCGACAGCTTCATCTAAAACTCTCTCTCCATTCTCTTCAACCTTCAAGCACACATAGAATACTAAGAACACCTACTCCTTCTTTCGCCTAATACCTCTCCAAACCACTTCAAACTTCTTTCAAAAATTCTAGATTTCATCTACTCACTTCCGTGAGTCCATCCATACTATTTTTAACATCAAACTCCAAAATTCAACTTGCTCTTTTGGATAAAAAAAAATCAGAATTTTTGTGAAAGCTGAAGAACACCTTCAAGGTAGGTTTGTTCAATCAACTTCATCTTCACTAATCTTCAATCTCTAATGAATATGTATATGAATAAACATGCAAATGGACTTTCTTCTTTTCTTTTCTCTCTCTCTCTCTCTCTCTCTTGGCCGAATGACTTCTTCACCAATGGCCATGCTTTCTTTATCTCCCTTGGACGGATTTAGACATCTAGGAGTTGAGATCCATTCGAAACTCCTTCAAGGTACTCACTCATCAATTAAGTAAGTCCCTTCAACCCTCTTTTTAGGCTCTAGATTCATGTCTCTAGGATGATATTGGAAGGAGATGGGCTATGAGTGTGGTTTAAGTATGTGTTGTTGTGATGAGTTGAGTTTGAAGCATGAATGAATGTGTGTATATGATAGAGTTGGGGTTAATGCATGTGATGATTTATCTTGGATGATATTATGATGTTTTAGGGTTTAATGCATGTCTCCATGTTGAGAGTGATATATGTGATTAAGCATGTTAGAGATTATGTCACCGTTGGTGAATATGATTTATATTCAAGTATGATTGTTGAAGCCATGATTATGTTTATGCTAGTAAAGGTTGGATCATGCCTTGATAAATTTAGATCTATGCTTATATTCATGATTTGGATGATTTGATGAATTGGAGGGAGTATATGTTCATGGTTGTGGTTAGCAATAGTAATATGATCATGATCTAGTTGTTCCTAAGCTAATTTTATTCCTTCAATAAAATATTTAATATTATGATTTTTGCTAGTAATTTCGAAAAAACCACAGAAAGGGTAGATTTGGATTATTATATATATAACAAGGATATTTTAGTCAAATAAATAATAGCTTTTGCTAGAAAAATAAAATATATAGATATTATATAAAATGATAAAGCCTTTTATGAAAATAATCATATCAAGTAAAATATTTATTATTAAAATTTAATTATTATCTTTTAACTGAAACCTATTAAAATTTATTTATTATCTTTCAATCAAGACTCGTTAAACTTTATTTTCAACTAATTTTAATTATCAATTATTTTTCAGCAATTAATTATTAATAAATTATTATTTTACCTAATACCACCTAGGACCCTTCATCTAATAAACTCTAAATTATTTTAGCAAGATTTAACCCTTCAACTTATTAGTACCTATTTCCCAAAACACTGATTATTTTAAATATCAAATTAGCCTTGGCTGATAAACCTTTTAATTTATTATTTGGCCTTAAAGCTTGGGACACTAGAATCATGGTAGTAGTGAGTTGAGTTAGTTTTATTTGTGAAAGTGGATTTTGGCATGAGTTTAATTGTGGTTTGTATTTATCCCATGCGGGGTTAGGTCAGCTGTTGGAGACCTTTATTATGAGTAAGGATCAGGTAAGCTCCTGCATAAAACCTGTTTGATGCAAAAATGATTTATTTTTTTTTAATGGCAAGCTAAATGTAGAGTGCAAGGACACTCATTTCTGTAAAGGCAATTGAGGATTGACCCCTTTCTTATTTTAGTCAAACCAAATTATTTGGAAATCAATAAGTAGATTTACTCAAACTTAAAACTCTTTCTAAAACTGATTTTGACAAAGACTTTGGAAACCCTTAATTTCCATTTTCAAGTAGAACTATATTTTGTTCATTTTTTTTCCCTAAATGAGATAAGTTACGTTGAGTACTCAATATGGGTAGGCTAGTAGTACTGGTTTTGAAGAGCAAGAGTGACTCTTCTGGTAGGAGGCCACCTCCAGAAGATAAACTCAACTTAGAGAAACGTCAGTACTACTTAGTCATTCCGGTCCAAGCTAGCAGTTTTTATTTTAGTCAAGTGACTGTATTTTGCCGGAATGGGCACCCGGTTATTGTTTGGGTATAGAAAAGGAGGAGTATCTTACCCGGTAGGCCGATCACCTACCTTTTGTTAGTCTGCACAAAGTGTCGGCATTTTGACCGGTTATGGGGCCCAACGTGTGGTAACCCATGACCCTTTCTTTTGAGTGGTTGATTTTAATCATTGTGTATGGCGGGAAAAGCCAAAATGCCACTCTTGGTTTTAACTAATATTTATTGCTTGCTAGTATTTCTCTTATAAAGATTTCACACTTTGCATTCACGAACTGTTTTCACTGGACACTCAAAGCACACACAGACTTACTGAGATTTTTGTCTCATCACCATTTTTACCATGATTTCAGGTCGATCCTGCTGTGGGGATGAGTAGCTAGATATTGCCAGCTTTGGAAGATTTTCTGATAATTTATTTTGTGTAATGCTTTGGGGAGATGAGAGTGGATAAATTTTATTATGGATTTGTTTTTGGTATTCTTGGGTTTATTCTTGGGTTGTAATAAATTTTAAGTTAAAATATTATTTTTATTATGCTATTTTGATTGTGTGAGCTAGTTATAAAGATCCCTTGTTCTTTGGATGGGGTGACATCCTTGGCCCTGGCGGGTCTAGGTGGCGGGGTGTTACACGATAGAGGACGTTCGCACACTGCAGTGTTTGGTCATCGTTCGGGTTGCACGTACAGTAACAAAATCGGAATCAAAGGATATTGATTACACCAAACAGAGGTAATTCTATAAACCTACGATCATCTTAATCGTTTACTTGGATCCTCGGAAGGGATTCGTGGATGTTTTCCTCGTTTAGGAGTCCACGAATCCTAACAGTGGTATCAGAGTAACTTGCTAAACGATTAGGTTGATTCATCTGTGTTAATCGTATTATTGTGGATATGTATGATATATGTGTGTGTGTGTGTGTGTGTGTGTGTGTGTGTGTGTGTGTGTGTGTGTGTGTGTGAATTTAAACAGTGTATATCAGCATGTTCGCATGATTATGATTTTAGAATACTTAGCATGCAGACTGCCTGAATTAGGTTTAATATGTGCATCTTAGTTACCTGATCAGACCAGATTAGTTGCAGATTGTTTATAAATTGGTCTATTTTAATATGATATGGTATCGTAAGCATGCTATCTGTCATTCTATATTTGCGAATTGTTTGTATTAATCGGCCATGATAATATGTTATCTGTATGAATATGATTAAAGGGGAACGCAGATTGTCTGTAATATGAAATTTCATGGCGATGGTTACTAAGGAGTCCGAACGTTTATCTGATTAATATTCAGAAATCGGAAGGCAAAAGCTCCACCAGGGGCGCTGCCCCTTGGAACCCCGACTAACTGTTCGTTATGTGTTATTCATTTATGTTTTTGTTTGTAGTTGTGGATTATTTTGAATAGTGCATAGCATGGCCTGTTTTATCCCAATGTGATTGGTAGGTTACATTCTGGTTGTTTTAAGTTGTAATTTTTAAATACGGCCTGTGTGTCATTTTTCGTTGTTGTAAAATTGTACTACTTTCCTAAAATAGGAATTATTTTAATTTTACTATTCAATGTAAAAGAAGACGGTGGCCAACATTTACAACCAAGGAGGAGTATGCTCAAGGCATTAGAGAATGCTTAAGGAGTTCATATACCTAGATTGACCACTTTGATCTACACTTTGCTCGTGATGATCAACATAGGTTATGGGCCATGCTATGTCACTTTTATTTATGTCTTGCATGCATATTTGATATGTTTATTTCATACTTACTACAATCAAATTTTTTATTTAAAAAAAAGTTAAGTATTAAATGCCTTCCAAAATCAAACACTTGTTATTACTTGGATCATCATATGGTCATTCCTACCAAAGTATGATGCTTTTGATTATCTAAGTGAGACAAGATGGAAATTAGTTTTCCATATGTTTGATATGGTTTGACTTAACTGGGCTATCAAAATGGTTTTGGGCCTAGGGCATTATATGAGATAAGTTAGCTGGGACATTTAATGCCTATCTCATTTAAAATTTGAGTTTTATTTAATTATAAGATTAAATCCAAAGCTTACTTATGATTAAAATAAAATATTTATGAAAAAAATATTTTTTTACCCACTACGAAACATCAAAATGTTGAAGTTTCAAAAGTTTAAATGCTTTTAGTGGGAGTTTTTTGTTAAAGCCTCAAAATTAATTACTTTGCATATTTTGTATGTAGATAATGGCAACAAACGGTTGGAATAATTCATTGCGATCTGTGCACGAGAAAGATAAGCTTAGTGGGACTGACTTTCTTGATTGGGCACGAAACTTAAGAATTGTTCTTAAGCAAGAAAAAAGGCTATATATTCCTGAAAATCCTGTTCCGCCTGTTCCAACAAATAACGCCTCAAAAGTTGAAAAAGATGCTTATAGTAAGCACAAAGATGAGTCCAACGATGTTACTTGCCTCATGCTAGCAACCATGAACTCTGAACTTCAAAAACAGTTTGAAGAAGCAGAGGCATATGACGTGATTGTGCATCTCAAGGAAATGTTCCAAGAGCAAGCACGACAAGAAAGATTTAAAACTCACAAGGTGTTAAATGCATATAAGATGGTTTCTGGCACCTCGGTAAGTGCTCATATCCTTAAAATGAAGGGCTATCTTGATCATCTTGATAAGTGTGGTGCTCCTGTTAATCATGACATGGCCACAGATTTGATCTTGGGCTCATTATCTCCTGAGTATGATCAGTTTATCATGAATTTTTACATGCATAATATGGAGAAATCCATTACTGAATTGCATGGGATGCTAAAACAAGTTAAACTGAACATTAAGAAGAATACTCCTAGTGTTCTAATGGTTCAAAAAGGGAAAGGAAAAAGGAACAACCAAAAGGGCAAAGTCATGGCTAGTAAGGGTAAGGACAAGGCAAAGTCCAAGTTCAAGCCCAAACCTAAGGCCAAGACACCAAAGGAGGGAGCTTGCCACCATTGTGGAGAACAAGGACATTGGTTAAGAAATTGCAAGCTCTATTTGGAAGCAAAGAAAAAGAAGGACAGTGAGACTGCCGCTTCAGGTATTTATGTTACAAAAATTAATTTGTCTACTTCTGATTCATGGGTATTGGATACCGGTTGTGGATATCACATTTGTGCAAATGTGTAGGGTCTAAAAAGGAGTACAGCCTTGGCAAAAGGCGAGGTGGACCTACAAGTTGTTAATGGAGCAAAAGTTACTGCAGTAGCTGTAGGAACTTTTGAATTAATTTTGCCCAGTGGGCTTGTTTTAAAACTTAATGATTGTTTTTATGTTCCTGCTATGAGTAGAAATGTTATTTTAGTTTCTTGTTTGGATTTAGAAGATTTTGAATTTGTTATTAGGAATAACATTTGCTCCATTAATAAAAATGGCATTTTTTATGGAGATGCTTCATTATCAAATGGGCTCTATATTCTCAATTTTCGTGGATCTTCAAACAAGTCTATCTATAATATTAATACTAAGAGATTGAAATCCAATGATTTAAATTAGACTTACTTATGGCATTGTCGTTTGGGCCATATAAATGAGAAACGCATAACAAGGCTTCATAATGATGGGCTTCTAAATTCGTTCGATTTGGAATCTTACGAAACATGTGATTCTTGTTTATTAGGCGAAGTGACTAAAGCGCCTTTTAAGAGTCAAAATGAAAGGGCAACTGATTTATTGGGCCTAATACATACTGATGTATGTGGACCAATGAATTCATATGCAAGAGGAGGATTTCAGTACTTCATTACATTTACAGATGATTTCAGCAGATATGGCTACCTATATCTGATGAAACACAAATCTGAATGGTTCCAGAAATTCAAAGAATTTCAAAATGAAGTACAAAATCAGCTTGGCAAAAGTATCAAAACACTTCAATCAGATCGATGTGGTGAATACCTAAGTCACGAGTTTGACGAGCATCTTAAAAATTATGGAATTATTTCACAATTAACTCCACCTAGAACACCTCAATGGAATTGTGTATCTGAATTGAGAAATTGGACTTTATTAGATATGGTTCGATCAATGTTGAGTCAAACTGATCTTCTAATCTCCTTTTGGGGTTATGCACTAAAGACTGCTGCATTCATACTAAACCAAGTTCCATTTAAATCGGTTCAGAAAACGCCATATGAGATATGGACTGGGAGACAACCTAGTTTGTCATTTCTCAAGATTTGGGGTTGTGAAGTTTATGTAAAGTGTTTATTATCTGATAAACTTGCACCTAAATCGGATAAATGCATATTTGTGGGGTATCCTAAAGAAACTAAAGGATATCAATTTTATCTCCCAAAGGAAAATAGAGTAATTGTTGCTCGAAATGGATTCTTTCTTGAAAAGGAATTTATTTCCAAAAGAATCAGTGGGAGTAAAATACATCTTGATAAGATTCAAGAGCTACAATTAGTACCTGAACCGAATAATGAACCTCGATTAGATAGCTTACAAGTTCAAGATAAGCCTACTTCTATAGAACAAGGACCTCGAAGATTTGATAGGGTTCATTAACAACCTGAGAGATATGGATTTCTCATCACTGACGATCACAATGTGGAGCTTATGGTTAATGATGAGCCCACTTCCTATTTAGAAGCCATTAAGAGTTCTGACTCTGGAACATGGTTAGAGGCTATGAAGTCTGAGATGTAATCCATGTATGATAACCAAGTCTGAACTTTGGTTAATCTACCTAAAGGTTCAAAAACCATTGGGTGTAAATGGGTTTTCAAAAAGAAAACAGACATGGAGGGAAATGTGCATACTTACAAAACACGACTGGTAGCAAAAGGTTATAGACAAATTCATGGTATAAACTATGATGAAACCTTTTCACCAGTTGTAATGCTTAAATCTATCAGAATTCTTCTTGCCATAGCATCACATTATGATTATGAAATTTGGCAAATGGATGTCAAAACTGCGTTTCTCAATGAAAACTTACTCGAGGATGTGTACATGACACAACCAGAGGGTTTTGATGATCCTTTGAATTTTAATAAAGTGTGCAAGCTTCAATGATCCATTTATGGATTGAAGCAAGTATCTCGAAGCTGGAATCTTCATTTTGATGAAGCAATTAAAGAATTTAACTTTATCAAAAATGAAAATGAAGAATCCATTACTTTATCAAGTTGTCCGAATATTTCATATAGTGTTGGAGTATATGCCCGATATCAATTAAGTCCCAAAGAATCATATTTGAAGGTTGTTAAAGATATTTACATATGTTTATTAGACTTCTGAGTATAGTATTTACTTCAACAAATATTCAAGTTATCATCGCTTTGGATTCGATGATGCTGATTGGATAAGAAACTATGATGGTAGGAAAAACACTTCAGGATGATGTTTTTATGTCGGGAATAATTTTATATCTAGTATAGAAAGAAATAGAACTATATTTCTTTGTCAATTGCAAAAGTTGAATACATTGTTGTTGAAAGTTATTGTACTCAATTTTTATGGATGAAACATATATTGGAAAACTATGGTATTACATAGAATGAGTTTATTGTTTATTGTGACAGCACAAGTATAATTAACATATCAAAGAATCTAATTTAATATAGCAGAACAAAGCACATTGATAAAAGACATCATTTTATCAGAGAGCTTGTGGAACAAAAATTTGTGTAGACAGTATATGTTCCTACACAGAAGTAAGTGGCAGATACCTTTACAAAACCTCTTAATACTATGCACTTTGAAGCTTTGTGAACAACATTGGGATTCTGTTCACTTTGACAAAGAAGCTCTTGTTATGTTAGACTTGTATATAACAATCTTTCTTTTATGATTTATTTTGTTTCTAATAAAAAAGTATTAAAAAAAAGGCCGGGAAAATATTGAAGGCATGTAAAAGTTGTGATATGGCTCAAACTCTGCAAAAATTGATATTGTGGAATGTTGCGCCCCAATTATATCTTATTGGGACCGATGATTTTAATTTTGAAAAAGGAAGATAGCGACAGTTACACAAGAAACTAAGAACCCCAATTCAAAATTGATAGAGTTTAATTTTGTCACAATCTTTGTTGAATATTGTTCACTCCAATACTCTTTCTCTCACTTTCCTGATAAACTCACAAATTCAAACATTAACTATGGCAAAAATACCCCTATGTCGGTTGTGTTGGGCTTTCTCAACTAACATAGATGACTCAACGGTATCACAGTCACACCGCCAAGGTATCTTTGCTGGAGAAATTTCAACGATTGTTGAATTTGGTATTGTTGTTACTTCTTTTAACTCAATTGTTGAGAATGTTAATACTTGTAGGGATATTGTTGTGTTTTTGGTGGTCTTCGAAACTTTATACTTAGATGTTTATTTCTTGATAATTTGGAGATTTGTAGTACTTTTCAATTTTCTGTCTTAGATTACTTTACTTATACAATTAGTGATAAACAAGGCGTTGGAAAAAATGTTGAAACCAATACCATTGTGGACCTATCTCTAGTCCATATGTTCAAAGAAATAAGTGCAGAAAAAGAAATTCTTGAGAAGGGTAATGTCAATTTGGAAAATCTAGACATTACTGATAGGATTTGAATTTGTCTATATTTCTTTAATCATTTATGTGAAATTTGTGTCATTTTTTATTTAAATGGCTATTCATTCCTTTTACTTTGAAGAACTTTTGTATAAGATTGATTTACAAGAGTTATCCTTGGAAAAATGTTGCAAAATTGTTGAAAAGTAAAAAAAAAACTAGAGTGTTCTAGTGAGAACTTGGCTTCAATTTTTGTGAAGGAACCAGGGTTAATTTATTTCTAAAGAATGGAGTAAAATAGATCTAATTTTAAGGCAAAAGAGAGAGGGATTGGCATTGGCCTGCCTAAAGTACTGCACACTTATATGGTGGCTAATTTTCCTTGTTTAAGTAGAGTTTGGTGATTTCTGCGGAGATCTTCTGAAAATTAATTTGGACATGGAAAGGGACACTTCTGGACAATTTTTTGCAACTAAGAGGGCTATATAATTATTGGAAAAGAAGCCTTAGAAGGAGAAGCAAGAAAATACAAGATCAAATACATTGAGAAAGTGAGTTGAGTGTTTTTTTTTTTTTTTTGGGATAGTATCATTGTTCATGAAGGGCCTTTAAGGGAGAAGATAGATTGCTTGTCTATGAGTTCCTCTTCTTTTTCATTTTTTTTCTTTGATAATTTTGTTCTTATTAGTTTATTATATTTTAAAAAGATGACTTAAGGATTATGATTGCATATTAAGTTTTACTTTTTGATCAATTAATTGCCAATTTCTAGTATTTAGTTACTTAGATTTATTTGTTGAATTGATTGTTTGCTACTTTCCTTCTAATTAACTTGAAAAAAAGGTTAGGAGTAAGTTTTAATTCAATTGATTTATATTTGTTATCTCTTAATTAACTCAAAAGAGATGTTAAGGTTAAGAACTTGGTAATAAAAAAATTGTTAATGTCATCTAGAGATAGGGATATTACTTTCTTTCATGATTAATATTACCTTAAGATAAGGATATTATTGTTAAGGAATTGGAATTAATGCATCTTTTTGACAGATTAATAAGGTAGCGATATCCGTTAATTTGGCTAAGTGATAATGAATTTATAACTTGACAGAGAGTGGGCTTTATATTTGTTCCTTCATGATGCTAGAATAAGTTAGTTGATTGTGATAATTGCTAACATAGTATTTGTCATGTTGTTCGGAATCCTTTCTAAATACATATATCTAATCTTTATCTTATCTATAGTTGATCTTGTATGTATTTGTAATTATGTTTTATCTTTTTTAGTTTTGTTAAGCTAAACAATGAAGAATGAAAGTATTTAATAGTATTTTTTTCTTATGGATCGATATTCATTGATTCTTTATACAATGCTTGTGATGAGTATACTTGTTCTATATGTGTGGTGGGGTTAATATTTTAATTAAAACTTGGTTGATGAATAAGTTTAAAAAAGATTTTTTTTTATACATTCAACTCAATGCACATTAAGTTTTTACTGTCGTTGTAGGATAACAATAGCATAAATACTTGAATTCTATTGATTTAGCCATATATGTATGTAAATATGTTTCTTGTTGTAACTAGGTGCCATGTTTATAGTTTTCTTATTGTATATATAGATTTTATAATGAAAGCTCTATTTGTGATTTCATCTATATTGTTTGTATGTTAAGCTATAATGTGTAATTTTGAAGTAATTATTTAGTTTATTTATTTTCAGATCTAACCTTTGGTTTATGACCCGATGAACCGAATGAGGTATTGTGGAATTTGATCCTGAAATTAAACAGACTTTAACTAGGCTTCAAAGAGAATATAAACAAATAATTAACCAATTGATCCAAATTTAAGATCAATTAGCAAGTGGGAATCAATCTCTAAATATGGTGGTAAATCAAAATAATAATGGTGGCAATGGTAGGACAACTATGGGAGATTTTGCTAGGCCAGCCTAGGGGTTGAGGCCAATAATTTTGAAATTAACCTAATATCATCCAAATGATCCAACAAATAATAAAATTTGATGGCTTGCCAGATAAGGATCCCAATGCCCATATCACAAGTTTCTTAGAAAGTTGTGATACATTTAAAATGAATAGGATTTCTAGGGATACCATTAAGTTAAGGCTCTTTGTTTTTTTACTTAGGGATAGAGCTAAATCTTGATTGAAATCATTGCCAGTAGGATCCATCACTACTTGGAATGGTTTTGCTGTGAAATTTTTAGCCAAATATTTTCTCCTAACTAGGAGTACTAAGCTTAGAATAGATATCTTCGTTTTTCAACAAATGGACTCAGAAAGTTTGTATAATTGTTGGGAAAGGTGAAAAGAGATATTAAGAAAATGTCCTCATCATGGTCTAGAACTGGGAGTGTAAATGCAAACCTTTTTATAGCGGGTTAAATTTTGTCTCAAAACAATTGATTAATACTTCAGCCAGAGGGACAACAAGTACAAAAACCCTGGAGAAATTGTATGATTTAGTGTAAAATGTTGTAATAAACAATTACTCTTAGGGAAATTCAAGGCCCAAAACTCATGTTCAAGGTGTTCACAAAGTTGATGTTGTAGCAGCCTTGGAGGCTAAAATTGAGACACTTAGTCAAAAATTGGAACAATTGGATGTAGCCCCTCCTCAAGGGCAAGTAATAGTTGTGAATTGTGATTTTGGTGAAGGGGACACCCTAATCATGAGTTCCAAAGTATGGGGTCATCTCAAGAATTATCTACTGACTTGGTTGTTTATTTGGATAATAGATGTCAAGGTAATAATCCATGTGGAAACACTTATAACCCAATAGCCTGGAGGAACCATCCCAATTCCCTCCTAGAGTAATACAGGATAATCTAGGCCTGAATAACAACAAGGTTTTTAACCTAATAGAGCTCAAATATCCCAACCTTCTTTACCCTATAATACTCCATCTTCAAACCCACCTAAGCTTTCATTAGAGTAGTTGGTAAATAAGTTGGTAAGTTCTATGGATTCATACTTTCAAGGAATAAAAGTTTCTGTGAGAAATCAAAAGACTTTCATCCATAATCTAGAGAATCAATTAGCTAACTTGCCAAGCTTCTTGGGGAATATCAAGTTGGATCTTTGCCTGGGAGTACAAAAAATAATCCATGAGCACATGATCGTGGAAAAAGATAAATTTCTACTTACTTTATGTGATCCTTAATTTCGGATCATTTTAAAAAGGAAAAAGATTATTTGTAATCTTATTTTATTTATTTATTTATTAAAAAAAGAAAAAAATTCTGAATCCAGAAAGGAATAGCCACGGGTCTAGTCTAATGACCCGGTACCTGTTCATCTCAAGGAAAAAATAGACACCACTTCCAGAATGGAACTAGCACCAGGCCAGTTCAATGACCCGATGCCTACTCCTATGGGAAAATATCAAAACCGAGCAGCCACGACGGTTCTTTTTTATTCCTTTTTCAACTTTCTCTCCTTCCTTTCTCTTCCCCATCATCAGTTGCCCCTACCAAACCCCCACCGGCCTTCTTCAAACATCAAAGACAATATTTTTGTGCAAAATCTTTGCATTTAAACCATTTTCTTCAAATTCTATGAATTAAATTTATCTCTAAAACTCTCATTGTTCTTGAAATTCCATCTCTCAATTCACCCACTTTTCTTGAAATTCTACTCAAAAGCTTTGCAAAATTGTAATACTTATTGAGTAGAGAACATTATGTTGTTATTTCTTCAAGTTTTAGGTAAAATTTTCTCTTTGAATTTTTTGGTATTTTTGGATTTATTTTTATTGGAGTAATTTTATTTTGGCTTGAATAATTATTTTTGAAGGTTTAAAAATGCTAAATGAGTTTATGCAATGACATTTGATTAGCCTTGATGCTATTAAATTTGTTTTGGTGATTTTTGGATTTATGGGTATTATGCTATATTTTGGTGAACTTTTGAGATATTGGGAGTTGTGATTTGATCATATTCGTTTGATGCATTATTAAGCTTTGTTATGATATGAATGCATTTTTAATTGTTGATTAAATTATTGATTGAATTCATATTTCTTTGTAATGGAATTATTGAACATTGGGATTTTTTTACAATATTATAGGTATATTGTGTTGAAAAAGAAGGATGGGAATTGTGTTGTTTGCTTGACTTTTGGTTGGTTTTGCTGAATTGTGGAGATTTTGATTGATCAATGTTAGGCTTGTTATTGGGTTGGTGATTGGTGAATTTATTGTTGTTTAAAAGAGGGTTGAGGTTTTTTTTTTAGAAGAGAAGAATTGTGTGTTTATTGAGGGAGTTGATTGAATTGAATTGAACTCTTCTTGTTCCATTTGAGCCTTCAAATATCTTGATTTTTGTGAGTTGAAATGAAAAGCCAAAATCATACTTAGAACTAGAAGAACAAGCTAACCATCCAAAATAGCTAGAGCCTCTTCTTCTAGTGAACTAATGTGTTCGGACTTGGGTATAAAAATCATACAACAATTAAGCATATTCCCAATCAAGTTTAAATTAAAACGTTCAACCCAAATCACACATATGAGCAAGCGCACTCATTATTAACCGAGCGTAGGGTTCAAACGAGTGTCGATCCTCCAAGAACAAGAAGACATTAATTACCTTTCTTTCATTATTTAACTAACTCGATAAAGTTAAAAACAAATAAAAACAAGATAAAAGAAAACCAAAATAAAAATATGTATATGTCAAAGATGGAGAAGTATGTAACTCAAACCATTGTTTAGACAAACATGACCTTAAAGAACCTAACCATTATCATAACTAATTCTTCTCTTGGCACCATGAAGGATAAAGATAAATTAGCATCACTTGGTCTGTCTCAACTAATTCATTCACAAGATGCATTAAACACAATCTTTGATTAAATTCCCTTGGTCTAGCAAATTTAAAACATGAAATTAATCAATGAATCCTTGGTCTGGCAAACATCAATTAACCTTCAATTACTCAATCTTCAGCAATTAACCTCTTCGGTCTAGCAAGTTAATAGCCAATAAATATGAAATTAATCAATTGCAACTACCATCAACCTCTTTGGTCTAGCAAGTTAATTAAAAGAAACAACCAATTAATCTCATAATATGCTCAAATAATTGAATACTAAGAAGAACAATCATTTAATCAAAAGATGAAATACCTCTAAATATCATGAATATCTAAAATAATGTCAAATTACAATAAAACAATTAACATATCATTGTTCAAGAAAAAGAAAACAAAGTAAAAGAAAGCACTCAAAGACAAGCTTCATTCTTCTTCCTTTGAAGACCTTCTTGCACAACCCTCCTTGAACTTAGAGAATTCCTCCTTTGATTGAGTAATTTTCTGTGATGATCAATGAATTCTCTTCTTTTTCCTTGTGTGTTTCATCTGTTTATAACCTTAGGAAGTGCCTAAAATCGTAGGTACAAAGTTCTTGGCTGAGTAGAAGTTGGAAGATACTAAAATTCCTCAGATTACCAAAAACCGCATAGAAAAAATCAAGCACCGCCTTACCTTTAGGGCACAGCCAGCGTCACCTTGACTCTTGGAGCCGACACCCGTTATGTTCTGTTCCTCCACTCATTCGCTGATTTTTCTTCCAATTTTGCATAATATTTTCCAGAATACATCTGGTGGCGGCGCCAGTTCTTCACAACTGGCGCCGCCTTGGTTTTGTTCCACTCTGTTTCAGCAATTTTTCCATCGATTTAAAGTTTGTGCAACCAGTGCATGGCCGGCGCCGGTTCTAGGGTCCTAGCCCGTGCCGCCTCTCCTCTGTTTTGTGACGTTTTTGTTTTGTTTTACCCTAAAAATCTGAAATAAAGAACAAAATACCTTTCCAATGGTAAAAACTCAAATATGAAAGAATATGACTAGTTATTACACAAAATGTATTACAAAAGAATCTTAAATAACTAGGAAATGTATGACTAATTTAGCCCCTATCATATTCCCCCACACTTAACTCTTTGCTTGTCCTCAAGCAAAGTAACAAGAACAAGTAGGAAAACACAAGGTTTAATCAATCACTCAATCAATTTCAAAACAATATCTTCAAGGCTTTCTTCATTCAAGAACATAAAACACATGACTACTACATCTTTCACAACCAATGCAAGACTTGTGTTAGTGATAAATGACTTAGTAGAACCATCACAATACTTCACAATATTCTTAAACCATTAGAAAGAATTTAGTTCAAAAAGAATATGCATTCCATAGGCTTACTCTTCATACACTCTCTCAACTAATCCGAGACATATCATGATTCTACTTAGATCAAGTAGGACTTTTAAGCTTGTAATATAGGGCTACAGGCTTGTAATGTAGCTTATAAAATGAAGGATATAGGAGAATTAAACATCAAAGAAAAGCTGAGAGTTAGCAAGAAAAGGATAAACAAATGAATCAATAATTTTCAACTCTTCTTGCTCTCCTATTCCAAAAAAAAAAAAAAAAAATCCAACAAATTCTGCATTTTTCTCTTCTCTTTTTTTTTTTTTCAACTCTTTTTCTCATCAACTTCATTCACAAGATCACTCAAATTTTCTAGCAATGGTGTCAAGTATTTTAATACAAACTTAACTTTTACAGTTCAATCACCATCCCTTTTGTGATCTTTTCTTTCACTGCTGCTGTTGTTTTTTTTCATTTCTCTTCTTTCATTCTCTCTAGCAGCTTTTTTTTTGCTTTTTTTCCCCACTCCTTTGTTTTTTTTTTCCACTCTTTCTTCTTTCTTTCTTCTCTTTTTTTTTTCTTTTCAACTCAACTTGTTATTGATCAATGACTGAAAGTAACAAGTCATGATCTTTATCCCAATATTCTTCCTCAACATTCTCTTACATATACTTTCATCCATCAAGAGCATAAAGATTTGGAAAATTATTCAAACTCTCAGCAACAAATAATGGACACATCTTGTGACGGGTTTTCAAGAAAGAAATCAACCATTTAGGCTCAAAATAGGCACTAAGGATAATATAAAAATAGGTAGGCTTGAAAAGCTCAGACTATCCAAAGAAGGCCTATTATCGTCATCCCTAGGTTAAATTATGACTGTCTTTCTTATTTCGCCTCAAGAGGTATTCAAGTAAGTTCTAGAATGTTCCATGAATTTTAGTAGAAAAATAGGTTTAAAAATAATGTAAAGCATTAGATCAAGAACTACTTTGTCCAAATACGTGCAAAAAGTCATGCATAAGTCATAAATGATATAGAACATATGCTCTATACTCTATCATAAAGACATGCATTAAAAATATAGCTTGAAATCTCTAGAAAATTAGAAAAATTTGAAAACTTTTTGCTCAAAAATTTGCTCCCAAAAAGGTTAAAATATTATGTATAGAAGACTTGTTAATCAACTTACTCCCCCACACTTAAACTGGACATTGTCCTCAATGGCCAAATAAATATAACAAGAACAACAATACCATGGGACAAAAAATATAAAGGAGAAGAGATAAGAGAAACAAACTTCCATTCATTTGGCGTTGTGCTGTACAAGATCTGAATGCTTAAAAAATGAGGCATTGGCAAAGTATCTAAAACGAAAAATACAAAAGAAAACACACCAAAGCATAAAAATTAAAAAAGAAAATAAAGCTAAAACAAAAGAAAGAAAGAGTACACAAAAAAAAAAAAAAAACCTAACTAAAGAAAACAATAAAAGAGAAAGGAAAACAAGAGTGTTCGAGAACAATCATTAGTCCTCCTCCTCGTCATCATCATCCTCATTATCCTTAGCTAGTGTAGTGGTACCCACACCACCATGTGGCCCAGAAGAATGCTGTCTCAACTCGGCTAACTATTGCTCCATAGTAGTTTGCCGTCTTACCATGTCTTCCATAGTACCTTGCAAACGTAGGAGTACTGCCATTTATTGATCGAGTTGCCCCAGCACGATAGCCTCAAAGTTACTCCGGGAGTAGGACTGAGAACTGCTAGCCCGTGCACGTATTGGTGGTGGTGAGTGCTCCTCCTCCATTGTAGGTGGCCTTACCTGCCTGGAATGTTTGACCTCGAAGGGAGTTAGCCACTTTTTCAACTCTTGGTTGTATTTATACCCACAACTCATAAAAGTTTGCTCATTGAGTATATCGTGCTCAGTGGTAGCCTCCATGAGTTCTCCCTCAAGACTCACTCCAAAGTCTTTTAGAATTTTCATTTTAACCAAGGGAAAAACAAAGGCTTTTATGGAAAGCTGGTGATGAACAACCTCCCTAATAAATTGGATGATCAAGGGAGCAAGAGGGATAGGTAATGTGTTCATCATCCGATGCAAAATATAAGTGTCAATAAGTCTAGTCTCATTGAAACCATTAGCACGGGGTACAACATTGAACCCAAACATGTAGACTAGAGCTCGAAAGTTGGTTGCCAAATCATTGTTGGAATAGAAGCTATTAGCTTGGAAGGCATTATGCTTATGTAAGCCTAGGGTAGCTGTAGTCTCTCTAACATTCCAATTCGGGTCAGAAAGAATCTTTTGATTATTCACATCAATCCCTTGCTAAGTATCATCGTCAAAAACCTGAAGAAGATTAGCTAATTGGTTTTGGGTGATGACGATAGGAACTCCTTTCACTCTTGTTTCTATATGGGGAAGATGTTTATTGCCCTTATCCGTCATATTAGCATAGAATTCCTTAATAAGTACGGGACAATACTTCCCTTTCAATTGTACTATTGACCCCCATCCTAGTCGTCTAAACATCATTCCCAATTTAAGTGCACGGTCTAAGGTAGGTGAGAAAGTACGCTCAACAATAATCTTATTTGAAGCTCTCATACTATACCATTCCTCACAAGAGGCATCAATAAACTCAGTAGGTCGAAGAGACAAGGGATCAACGGATGATGGGACTGAGGACGAGGAAGTTCTCGCCCTTTTAGAAGACTGACTCCTTGCTCTAGACATGGTCAAGTAAGGAATAGGTGTAATAGGGAGAGAGAACAAGTAGGCTAAAAGCTGACAACAGGATAGCAACCCATACACAGATATTCCTCAAATCACACACAACCCTCAACCAAGCTCACAATCCACAAAACCCAAACTCCGTCAATACATATCAACTCCAACAACCAATGCAATCAACCACCACCAATTAATTCAATACAACCAGCATAATACATGTAAAATTCCTTGTAAAGCATAAACATGTTGAATATCTTCAATGCATGCAAGTAGACATGATCATGTTAATGAAGGCATCATCATGGCAGAAACAATGCACATTCCATATAGTCAATTATCACAAATAACCATAATTCTAACCTTAGCTATATGCATGAGGCCCCTAATAATCATATGCTTGAATCAAGTGTCAAAGAATGATTAACTCCTAATCTAGTTCAACTCATGAAGCTTCTAGGAGTAATGCATAATCCAATCCTAGCATATATAATCCAAATTTTTGGCAAAAAATATCCCTAAAATTAGAAAGAAAAAAAAATCATCTCCATCATTTTAACCGTAGGAATTAAATAAAAAGCATACCTTTGTGCTCTTGTATGCTTGGGTAAGCCAAAGATGCAAGATTTTTGTAGAAATCTACTCTCTTTGCTTATGGATTGAATATGATTATGTTGAACAAAACCAAAGCTTTTGAGGTTTTTGATCCATAGGATCTACAAAAAAGAAGTCAAGAGATATTATGGAGGTATTTAGGAGTTGAAAAATCAAAATTTGGGAGATGAGGGATGTGAAGCCGGTGCGGGCTTGAAAGAATTTGAGAGGGAGAATGGAGATTTTGAAGAAAAAAGTGACCAAAATGGCCCTTTAATTGTGCTCCACCCGACAGGAACAGGTGCCGGTCCGAGCTCTTAGAGCCGGTGCCGGTTCGGTTCTGTCCGATTCTCCAAAAACTTTTTTTATTTTTTATTTTTTTAATAAGAATACAGAAAACACATGAATGCTGAATAATGCACTTTAATTAATTAATCAAAATGACAAAAAAAAAAATAAAAACATTGTCTCAATCACAAAAACTGAAAGTAAAGAAAAGTAAGACTGCTTCAATGTTTCCTACGGCTGTGATCCCGTGGATTTTCCTCAGTATTCCTTGGTAATGTCCCCGCTTGACGATCTCCCAAGAGTTTGGCTAATTGATCAATTTGGTTCTCCAGGTTGCGCAAGGAAGTCTCTAAGTTCCGTGTCATTGTATTGACTCCGTGGAACTTGGTTTCTGTGGTACTTACCAATTGGCTAATCAACTCTTTCAATGGTGGTTTTGGAGGTGCTGCAGTGTTGGTTATGGGGTTTTGGTTCCTTTGATTTCTGCCAAAATTGAAAGAACCTTGCCTAGGTTGATTCCCATTGCTCCAAAAGAAATTAGGGTGATTTCTCTAGCGAGGATTATAGGTAGAGCTATAAGGGTTGTTACTTGGCCGGACATTACCTACAAAGGCCACTTGTTCCGACGCTTCATGGAGTGACCCCATATTTTGGCATTCATTATTGGGGTGTCCTTCTCCACAGAAATCACAATTGACGTTTAAAACCTGACCTTGAGGCATCACCATTTGTTCCATCTTTTGAGTTAAGGCGTCTACCTTAGCCTCTAATGCTACCACAGCATCCACTTTGTGCACTCATTGCACACGAGCTTTTTACCTTGCACTTCCCCAAGAATAGTTATTAGAAACCAAATTTTCAATAAGCTCAAATACCTGTTCCGGGGTCTTATGATTGATAGAACCCCCTGCAGAAGAGTCCACCACTTGCCGTGTTGTGAACGTGAGGCCATTCAAGAAGATAAGCATTTGCATTCCCAACTTAAATCCGTGGTGTGGGCATTTTCTTAACATCTCCTTAAATCTCTCCCAACTTTGATATAAGAGCTCAGAATCTAATTGTTGGAAGGCGAAGATTTCATTCCTAAGTTTGGCTGTCCTAGCTGGGGGAAAATATTTAGCCAAATATTTTTCAGTTAGAGCATTCCAAGTTGTGATGGAACCTATAGGTAAAGACTTCAACCAAGATTTAGCTCTATCTCTCAAGGAAAACGGAAAAATTCTTAACTTACTGGCATCTTCAGAAACACCATTCATCTTGAAAGTATCACAAATCTCAAGAAAGCTAGCTAAGTGAGCATTGGGATCCTCTTCAGGTAGCCCGTCAAATTGAACCATATTTTGCACCATTTGGATAATGTTGGACTTTATTTCAAAATTGTTTGCATCTATCCTAGGTCTAGTGATACTCGAGCCTGTGCCCGAGATTGCGGGTTTCACAAAGTCATCCATAACTCTCATGTTATTCCTAGCATTGTTCTATTGAGCACCATCCATCTCAACGATCAGGTTCCGTTGAATTGTCTGGCGAATTTTTGATAGCGTCCTCTTGATTTTCGGGTCAAAATCGACTATCTCGCCTTCAGATTTCGGGTCATATACCAAGGGTAACACCTAAGAAAATAAGAAGCAAGTTAGATGCATAATTAATGATTAACAACAAAACTACAAGGTTACAAAGTTAGTAAAAAGAACATAGTCAAAGTTAGTAGGTAAGGTTAGGTTACAAGGGTGTACAAGAATACATGAAATACAAAAGATGGCACATCGCTGCGAACAATTATACATATCTCACATATTTACATGGTTAAATCAACGAAATCCAAGCTTTCATGCTATTGTTTCCCGGCAACGGCGCCAAAAACTTGATGTGTTCGGACTTGGGTATAAAAATCATATAACAACTAAGCACATTCACAATCAAGTTTAAATTAAAACGTTTAACCCAAATCACATATATGAGCAAGCGCACTCATTATTAACCGAGTATAAGGTTCAAACGAGTGTTGATCCTCCAGGAACAAGCAGACATTAATTACCTTTCTTTCATTGTTTAACTGACTCAATAAAATAAAAAACAAATAAAAACAAGATAAAAGAAAATTAAAATAAAAATATATACATGTCAAATATGGAGAAGTATGTAACTCAATCCATTGTTTAGACAAACATGACCTTAAAGAACCTAACCATTATCATAACTAATTCTTCTCTTGGCACCATGAAGGATAAAGATAAATTAGCATCACCTAGTCTGTCTCAACTAATTACTACCTTCTAAATAAATTAGCATCACTTGGTCTGTCTCAATTAATTCATCCACAAGATGCATTAAACACAATCCTTGATAAAATTCCCTTGGTCTGGCAAATTTAAAATATGAAATTAATCAATGAATCCTTGGTCTGGCAAACATCAATTAACCTTCAATTACTCAATCTTCAACAATTAACCTCTTTGGTCTAGCAAGTTAACAGCCAATAAATATGAAATTAATCAATTGCAATTACCATCAACCTCTTTGGTCTAGCAAGTTAATGGAAAGAAACAACCAATTAATCTCGTAATATGCCCAAGTAATTGAATACCAAGAAGAACAATCATTTAATCAAAAGATGAAATACCTCTAAATATCATGAATATCTAAAATAATGTCAAGTTACAATAAAACAATTAACATATTATTGTTCAAGAAAAAGAAAACAAAGTAAAAGAAAGCACTCATAGGCAAGCCTCCTTCTCATTCCTTTGAAGACCTTCTTGCACAACCCTCATTGAACTTGAAGAATTCCTCCTTTGATTGAGTAATTTTCTATGATGATCAATGAATTTTCTCCTTTTTCCTTGTGTGTTTCATCTATTTATAGCCTTAGGAAGTGCCTAAACTCGTAGGTATAAAGTTCTTGGCCAAGTAGAAGTTGGAAGATATTAAAATTCCTCAGATTACAAAAAATCGCGTAGAAAAAATCAAGCACCGCCTTAGCTTCAGGGTACAGCCGGTGCCGCCTTGATTCTTGGAGCCGGCGCCGGTTGTGTTCTGTTCCTCCACTCGTTCGCCGATTTTTCTTCCAATTTTGCACAATATTTTCTAGAATGTAGCTGGCGTCGATTCCAGCTTCACAGCCGGTGCCGCCATGGTTCTGTTCCACTCTGTTTCAGCAATTTTTTCTGTTGCTTCGAAGTTCATGCAACCAGTGCATGGCTGATGCCGGTTCTAGGGTCCTAGCCGGTGCCGCCTCTCCTCTATTTTGCGATGTTTTTGTTTTGTTTTACCCTAAAAATCTAAAATAAAGAACAAAATACCTTTCCAAGAGTAAAATCTCAAATATGAAAGAATATAACTAGTTATTGCACAAAATGTATTGCAAAAGAACCTCAAATAACTAGGAAAAGTATGACTAATTTTGCTCCTATCATGAACCTTACCTGCACCCCACAAATTTTCTTATCCCTAATTGTACTTTATTGTATACAAAGAGAGCTGCTAATAGAATCATTACTGAGAGAAAATTTCATCCTTCTTTAGACTTGATAGAAGTTAAAATCACCCTTCTTTTCTTAGTTATTTGAGAGTGTTTTAAGATACGTTTGTTGTAATAACTAGGCATGTTTTTCCTATGTGGCATTTTGCATGTAAAAGGTATTTTTAGCAAATATGTGTAGATTTAAGTTAAAATCGAGCAGAAAGTACACAGAACCAGAATGTACTTATCACCGGCCCAACCAGTGGACCAGGCATTGGGTCCACTTTGCTCCAACAACAGAGTTTGAGCAAGCTTCAAGGGAAATTCCAGAACAGACCTGGAGCCAGGTCTGGCAAGTGTACTTGGCGCTAGGTCTATTCTGCCTGCCAAGGAGAGACGGCCAAAAATAGAGGAAGAACAGAGTGCACCTGGCACCAGGTTGGTCGAAGGTACCGGGGCCAAGTATGCTTTGGAGGTGGAAATCCTATATGCAGAATTAGGGCTTATCCAATGATTTTAGTATTTTTCTACTCGTACTCGGTCAAGACTTCTTCAGCCATAAAATTGGCATCCAAGAGGTCTATAAAAGCACAAGAAAAGACAAGGGTTTGATATATACCACTTAGAGAGGTGAATTAAAAGGTAAAAATTCTGATTCTCTCATTGAAGGAGGTATTCACCAAAGTTAAGGAGGATTGTTCAAAGGGAGTCTTCAAGGAAGAAGAAAGAGGCTTGTCTATAAGTTCTTTCTTTTTTCTTTGTCTTTTTTTTTTCTTTAGCAATGATGTATTCAATATTTTTATTATAATTTAACATTATTTTGGGATTCATGATTTTGCGTTAATTTATTTATTTGATCAATTCTTTGTCATATTTGGTATTTGATTACTTGATTTCATTGGCTATTGATGTAAGTTCTTCTAATTGACTTTGACACAACGATGTTAGGAGTTTCGTTGCATTGATTTCGTATTTGTTAAATCTTAATGGATTTGAACGATGAAGTTAGGATTTTAGAACTAAATGATCAAAATTTAAGTTAATTTCACCTTAACATAGGGTTATTAGCTGATTTCATGTTTTTAAAGAATTGAGATTCATGCATGTTTTGGTTAGGATGGCTTAATTGACAAATCTACTAATTGAATCAAGATATGTATGATGAGCTTAATGCATGTTTTGGTTATATTAGCTTGATTGACAAATCTGTTAATATGAATCAAAATACAGGATTCCATAGATTGACAAACGAAGTGGAATTTACCTAAGTAAATTCATGATTTGACAAACGATTGAATTTTATTGTGCATTCCTTCATGATGCCAAGATGATAATTAATTGAAAGAATTGCTAATTGGCTCATTGTCATGTTTTTTAGGATAATTATCTAAATTTCATAAACCTACATCATTGAGTTGTATATATTACTTTATTTTTCTCTTTATTCTTTTTTCACTTTATTTGGGCCGGTTAAACAATGAAA
Source organism: Voacanga thouarsii (assembly GCA_026120185.1). Taxonomy (NCBI): domain Eukaryota; kingdom Viridiplantae; phylum Streptophyta; class Magnoliopsida; order Gentianales; family Apocynaceae; genus Voacanga; species Voacanga thouarsii. The sequence continues at coordinate 2,930,315 of JANUWF010001641.1, read as the reverse complement.
GAAGAGTAATTAGTGTGTACTTGTTCCTTTGAGGATCGATACTCACTAATTCCTTATACTGTACTTGCGATGAGTATACTTATTCACATGTATATTTTGAGATTAATGTTTTAATGAAAACTTGATTAAGGGATGGATTTAAAATTGATGATTTCATATACCCAAAATTTATGCATTAAGTTTTTTGCGCCGTTGCCGGGGATTAGGATATGTTTCTATTTCATCATTGAGGTGTTTTTGAAAAACTTGATTACGCATAAAGTTCTTGGCACCGTTGCCACGGAATAATATCATGAAAGCTTGAATTTTGTTGGTTTAGCCATGTTTATATGTTTATATGTAAATATGTATATATGTTCTTTGTATAAATATGTGCTATATCTTGTTGTTTGTAATGTTATGTGACTTAATTGACTAGCTTAGTTTATGTTGTACTTGTAAATACCACTAACTTTTGTATTTAGGTAGTTTGTGAATATATCTAGTGTGTGTGTGTGTGTGTGTGTGTGTGTTTTCTTTATTTTTTCTATTATTTGCTTTTACCTTTTTGTTTTTTTTTCTTTGTTTTTCTATTATTTTTGTTTGTTTTTATTTTTATTTTTGATTTAATTTTTGCGTGAGGTTGACATAATCATGGACAACTATTTTTGGGTATAAAATCAAAGAAGTTACAATGATGATAGATTGGTAAGATTACATGCTCGCATTGATGTTTTTAGTAAGACGTCATTAGTAACATTAGTGAATGCATTTGTGGCCAATACAAATTCATCGACTGAGGGATACAAAGAATCATCTCAATGAATAAGCTCTAACAAAACACAACTAGCAAAGTTGGTTGATGAGATCTTCAATTGGGAATGGAAAATCGCAGATAAATAGTGTACCTCTCGATTCATGGAGTCCATTGATGCAATTGATGATGTGTTGAGCTCACCACGCCTTAAGAAATTAGATCTTTCAACGCTATAGTATAAGAAGGTTTTGATGAATTGTGGTAATTTCTACCATTTACCCCAATTTCAGGGAGGTAACTTAGTTTTTGTAGACTATGCCTTGAAAAGTAAGGATTTCTTTATCCCATCTTTGAGAACTTAGATACTAAGTTTAAAGGAGAATTTCAATTGTGACAAATCTTTTGAAGGGTTAAATAGTGATTTCACATTTGATGCATTCTTTAGAAACCATGTGCATTTATTTGTTGGCAAAAATATTTATAAGTCTAGAAGAATTTTGAGAATGAAGTTCATGTATTTTGTTTTACTAAGAAAAATTATTTTCATGAACATGCCCTTTTTCAAAAACCTATCTTATTTCTACTTTCATCATGCCTACCTTTTTCATTGAGCATTAATTTCTTTTACAAAGGTTTGATAAGGAAGCATGATGAGTGGAAAGAGTTTTTTTTTTTTTTTTATGTGTTTTGGGTTTGTTTTGAATTTAGGTTTCTTTAGGTCTTTTGGTCATTCTTTTGTTTTATCTAAGTTCCATTTTTAGTTGTTAGGTGTTTTTTTCCCCTAAATAAGGAAAATATTTTCCATCTTAAATGTAGGGAGTGAGTCGTGTCTTTATTTGCTTTCTTAGAATTTTTTTTTAGTCTTTTTCTTTAGTTTGTTTTCTTTTATTTAGGTATGTTTTTTTATTTTGTTATTATTTTTCTTGTGCTTTTATTTGTGTTTTGTTTTATAGGAAGAAAGTCCTCTTGGACAAGCCCTTCTCTCTATCGTAAGTTTGGATATCTATTGGAGTATTATTGTACTTGGGAAGTATTTCTTAAACTTTCTACCCCATTATTATTTTTGGTCCCTTTGGAGATACTTTCTTGTATTTATTTTTTGCTAATAAGGACATTGTCCAATTTAAGTATGGGAGAGTCGTTTGGTAATATACTTTGTCCAAGTTTTTATCAATTATCTTGGTGTTTTCTTGGTATTGAGCTACTTTGGAAAATTTTGAAATTGAGAAACAATTTTGTTTTGAGCATAAAGTTTGGAAAATTGAAGCTACTCTATCATGACAATATCTTCTTTACTTTCTTCTCCTTCTTTATTCATTTTAGTCTTCTTTGCTATACTTTTATTATTCTATCTTTAGACTGTCTAGTTTAAGTGTGGGGGGAGGGGGGGGGAATGAGGTTGAAGAAAATAAATATTTCCATATCATTTTTGGGAAAATCTTTCAAAAATTTTAGTGGTTTTCATTGTTAAGCAATGTTGTAATTCTTTTTCTTACTTAGATATGAGTTTTATCATTCATGTGGTGGATTTTGATGAAATTGATTTTATTGAAAAAGATATTTGTCAAGACTTGAGAATTTTCATTAATCTTGTTTATATATTGGTGTTTGGATGTTATTTGACTTATCTAGTTGAAATATAGAAGATATGATGAATATGAGAAGATTTTATTGGCTAACTTTTGTATTATGAGTTTAAATTTAGCTAGCTTTGAGTTATGATGAAACAAATGTGAGTTGAAAACAAATCTTTGAGAGGAAATATTGTGGAAAATTATGAAAAAATTTTGATTTGAGTTGAAAAAAAAATAATGAGTGGAAACAACACTATTGTTGGTGTGAATTGAGAAAAAAAAATGCTCTTATTGATGATCGTGGAAAACCTTTAGCTGAAAAGGGGGTCAATATGGGGAGAAGTAGCAAATGAATTCAATGCACTCTCTTGAGGCTATCCCGAAGGCAAAAAGGCAAGAAAGAGTATAAAAAAAGAATTGTTGGAAAAAAATGATGAGTGATGACTGAAAAATGTGCCAATACGGTGTCTGAAGAGAAATCCATACACTTAAGGCTATCAATTCCCTAAATCACTAAAAATTTTTGAGAGAAAAAAAAAATTGGAGTGCTTTCCTTACTTCATAACTTGAGTTTGTAATTTTTGGATTTATAATTCTTGAGTTGGTAGATGGCTTGACTTGTGTGATATATGTTATCTATATTTTTACTTGAAGAGTGAAATAATTTTCTTGAACTAAGGTATGCACTTGATTAATTTGATTTCAAGAGTTTTGTGATGTCTTGTCCAATGTTTCAAAGTTTGAAATTATTTTCAAAGGGTATGAATGACAAGATGATGATGATTTTATTGATTCATGATAACTTTTAGGACTACTTGTTTAGGACTCTATTCCTTTTCTTCCATTTTATTTTAGTCCTTTTCTTTTTAGTTTTCATGTCTTATAATTACTTTAGTTTGTTTAAGTAGATTTTATATGCTTTTATAATTTTGTGGTATGTTTTGTTTATTTTTATCTTGTAGGTCTAGAGAAGACTCTCTCTTGAAATGCAATGATTCCATCTTGATCTAATGAAAGGATTCACTGATCTTGTTGGAGTTTAATTCTTGGGAAGTATTATTTTTCTTTGCTTTTTATCTTTATAGTCCTTTGGCTATATTTTTCTTGCTTTATTTTTAGGCCAATAAAGACATTATCTAGTTTAAGTGTGTGTGTGAGGGGGGGGTGTATTCTTGCCAAAGACTTTTAGGTTGATTTGATGAATTTGTTGACTTTTTAGCCAAGCCTTTTTTTTTTTTTTGGTGCTAAAAATGGATTTGAGTTGTTGGAATTCAATGATAATGAAGTTGTTGTTGTTTTTTATACTTTAAAATATGTCATAACTCTTATTTGGTTAAGTTAATTCTTGGTTAACTTGCGTATTATGTTGGATATACTTAAGTCTTGAGAATTAAAATTATTGTTTATGTTTATTATATATTCGAAGCTTTGTTTTTTGAGCATTGATTTGGTCGATATGATAAAATATAAGAAAGATGAAAAATTATTTTTATTCTTTGTTGATGGTAATTTCTCAATTTGTCCTAACTTAAGAGTGAGTAAACAATGGCTAAGACAGTTTTAAAAAAAATGGAGGTGCAAGTGCCCCGAAAGTTGTTGCATTCTCATGAAAAAAGAAATATAATATGAGATGAAAAAAATGAGTTGAAAAGCTGAAAATGAATGTTTGTTTCTTTGAAAAGAAAGAAAAAGAAGAATGCTTTAATTGAAGTAAACAGGGCCAATACGGAGAGGAGTAGCATTCGATGCATTCTCTTGAGGCTATCAAATCCTATTTATGAGAAAACTGAGTGAGAGCCCCTAGTCTACTACTCGACATTATAGAAGTTTGGCTATGAATTCTGGCTTATACTAACCATGTCGACTTTGTTTTGGTTTGAGGAATAAGGAATGATGTTTAATGGATATAAACTTGTGTAACTTTGATGGTCTTGAGTATGTTTGGGCTAATACATGAGTTGATTTTGGATTGATTGAGCTATATGAGTGTTATGACATTTTCTTTAGTATAAAGAATGATAATATCTTTGTTATGATTTGATTCAGAGGATGAATGATTTCTTGGTTGTTAAGGTGTTTTGTTTGCTTGAGGATAAGCAAAAGTTCAAGTGTGGAAAAGTTGATAGGGTTTGAATTTGTCTATATTTCTCTAGTCATTTATGTGGAATTTATGTTATTTTTGACTTAATTGGCTATTCATTCCTTCTATTTTGATGAACTTTTGTGTAGAATTGATTTGGAAGAATTGTCTTTGGAAAGATATTGCAAAATTTCTAAAAAAATGAACAAAATTGGAGTGTTCCAGTAAGGACCCGATGCCGATTTTTGTGAATGGGCTAGGGTCGGCTTCTTTCTTAAAATAGAGCTAATATCTAGGTAAAATAGAGAGGAGTTGGTGCTACCCCCTAAAGGACCCTGTGTCGGCCCCTTTCTGATTTAATAGAGGTGAATTTTCCTTGTTTAAGTAGAATTTGTTAATTTTTGTAGAGATCTTTTCAAAATTAATTTGGATATGGAAAAGGGACACTTCTAGACAATTTTTTTGCAACCAAGAGGGCTATATAATCATTGGAAAAGAAGCCTTAGAAGGAGAAGTAAGGAGATACAAGATCAAATATATTGAGAGAGAGAGTTGAGTGTTTTTCAAAGGATAGGATCATTGTTCAAGGAAAGCCTTTAAGGGAGATCAACTATGGACAAGATAAAGATTAGAAATATGTACGTAAATAGGATTCCCAAGAAACAGACAAAAACACTAAGGAAGATGACATTGAGATTGTTGAAGAAAAGCCAACAATCAAGAAGAGAAAAACCAGAGCTTCAGATAAAGGAAAAGGTAACGAAGTGGTCACAAAGAAATCAAGAAGATAGTCAATTGCATCTAAACATCATATTTTCTATGACACTAAAAGTGTAAATCATATTTTCAATAATTTCTAATAAAAGTTGCTGGTGGAGAGAAGGATAGATTTGACCAAGTTCAAGACCTTTGATCTTGAAAGGATTTTATAGAAGGCAAACTTATTGGTGTCATTTGAGTTTGTTAATGTCTACAATGACACTCTTGTCAGAGAATTCTATGCTAATCTTAGGACCACCATTATAGAGAAGAAAAGGCCTTTCCATTACTTAATGTTTGTTTGTAGTGTTATTGTTACATTCAACCTAGAGGATATTTTAGTAGTCTTCTGTATTCCATATACAGAGAAGTAGAGGGTTTTCGTACTGAAGTTGATTTGACAATTTTATACAAAACTTTGATAGGTGGTGTGGTGACCTCAAGAGGGTTATCTAAAATTTTGAACACTCATTGGACTTTATTTTAGGATGTACAAATTATTTTGTTATAATTGGTATCCTACTAATAACATCTCCATTATTTTAAAGGATAGGGCTGTGCTATTGTACAAGATAGGGGAAGGCATGAAATTTAACTTTTGTGATCTCATCTTCCACCATTTTGTCAAACATGTTATGATCACTATTAGGCATGAAATATCACATTTTGATAGCCTTTTTACTTAGCTTTTGCATAATCTTTTGTGTGATTTTGGATCGTTTCTACTCATTTTGTGTTTATGTGTTTTTAGATTATATTGGTGAAAATTGAATGAAATAAGGGCTTATAATGATGAATTTTGAGTTAAAAATGATTTCCTGATAATTTAGAAAGAGTTTGAACCAATTTGGATTGTTTGGAAGTGTGCAAAACATACATGACTTGATGCACGGCTTAATGCATAGGCATGCATCTAGGTGTGCATAACAGAGCAACTTTGTTTACTCTTAAAAGTTTGTAGAATTGATGAAAATTGAAGCTCTGCTATATGCACGGCAATAGGCAAGGCCGTGCATGTGACCGTGCACTATTCACAGCCACAATGCATGACCATGCATCATGACCGTACCACCTACAAAGAGAGTTTGGAAGCTTTGTATGCACAGCCACAATGCATGGCCAAGCGTACATGTCATGTAAGCCTTCTAAAGAGTTTTAGAACTTCCTAAATTAATCTAATATCAGTTTAAACCTTCCAAATGCAATCAAGGACAATTTAGGAGGCTTATATAAAGGCAAAGGACGTCCATACTTGAATATACTTCAATATACAACATATATACTTCTCCAAAGTTTCAAAAAAAGGCTTTAAGAAGGAGGACAAGGCAATGAGGCAAGAACTTGAGATTGGAGAGCTTACCAAGTTTTATCATTTAAACTTTCTCCTGTTTCTTTCTTGTTTCCAATTGTACTTTATTTTCATGTTTTGTGTTCAAGATAATTTAGATTCTATCTTATTTTTAGGTTATAATTTGAGTACTGATTTTGAGACTTTGAGATTATTGAATTAAAGATTCTATTTTTGATCATATGTTTGTTTTTAAGTATTTATGTAATTCTGGAATTCTTCTCTTATCAATTGTGTTAATTTCTCTTGTATTTGGCCAACATAGTTGAGAAAGCATAATTGAATAGCTAAGATAATTGATCTCTTGGTTGTTTTCTTTCCCTGGGAATTGTGTTGAGTTTCTTATACATGATCAACATACCTAACTTACATGATTGAGAAGTTGAGTTAATTAACCTTTTGATTGATTTCTAAGTAGTACATATTTCTAGTTGGGTTTTGAGGTTAATTGGCTTGACTAGTTATAGGGGATTATGTATTGATCAATTGCATATTTTCGAGACTAATTGGGTATGTGATTTTATGTGATATTGGTGATGCTTTTATATGCTTATCAATCTTGTAATTGGTCTATGTCAATTGATTAATTGAAATATTAATGTCTTTAAGAATAGGGTAATCAACTTAGAGTAGATTAAGAGTAAGGTTTGGGATTTTAATTTATAAGCTAACTAAGGGTTAATCCAATTTGGTAAGGGTATGGATTTTAAGTCACTAAGATAGGTTTCTAAAATCAATTGCTCAAGATAATCCAATCTATGATAAGTTTCCTCATTTGATCTCAAAACATGTCCTTAAAATAAGTTGGTTTCCTAATTGGCTTAGATTTGTCTTCGTATTTCTTATTTATTTCTTTATTTGTTTATATTTTGCATTAGTTAGTTTCTTATTTGCTTTCTCTCATTTACTTTATATTAATTCATCATAAGAATTCATTTGAGTTAATTATTCAAGAGTTGTTCATAAGGTTAAGATAAGGAGTAAATATAAAAGTATACCTCTCTTGAGTTCCTTATGGGTTCGACACCCTACTCACTACTATACTATGTTATATCTTAGGAAGAAATGTTTATAAATTTCTTTTTGTTAGGTACATGGCGATTGTATTTAAATGACCCTATTTTAAATGTCGTGATTCTCCTCCTAAACAAAAAATGGCACCGTTACCAAGGAACTCTATCTTTTTGTCTTGATCTTGAGATGACTTTTGTGATAATTATTCTTGATGAATTCTTTTGGTGTTGTATTTTCCTTTTTCTCTCCTATTTGTGTTTTATTTTATGTTTTTGTTGTTTTACTTTTAAGTTTTCTTTGTGTTCGTTTCAGAGGTTTGTCCATCTTAGTGTATGCATCTTTGGAGTGGTAAGACGAGTGAACAAGAAGAACACATCTAAAGTGTCTAATTTCAATCCCAAGATGACAAGGAGTAGTGAAGAAGTAGCTCATCTAGGGGGAGAAACTTTAACACACTCTAGTTTTTTTCAAAAGGTGCACTACATGATGCTACAAATTAGCCATACCTTAAGGGAGTCTTTCCTTCTTTGTGCCTTGCTTGTTCAACAATTAGTGATTCTATCACATTTTTATGGAGTCACTGTTCTTTTCTTTATTTCAATGACTATTTGTAAGGAAAATGATTTTTCACAAACCATAACACATTATGATTGTAAAAGGATTTTTGAAAGCCATGAAAAAAACATTTTGAAAATTTTTCATAAGGGTGCATGGCTGTGCATCAAGTCATGTCACATTGCACGGCCATGCAACCTCATCGTGCTTTTAAGAAAATAATTTTTCAAAACACAGCAGTTTGCATGGTATGCTGCACGCCCATGCAACAAGCCATGCATAGGCAACTGTTCTTTCTCTTCAATTTGCACGGGTTTGTGCACACTCGTGTGATATCATGTGTATGCCTTATTCCTTTTTTATGCAAAAACATTGATGGTTTTGTGATCTTTCACTCCTTACCTTGTTTTTCTTTGTTTTTCATGTTTTGTTGTGTCTAGGTTAGGATTGTTTAGATAGAATTTTCTTGTCTTATTATTATTTTTTTTGTAGGACTCCTTTCTATTGGATATGTGCTCTTAATTCTAACATTTTTTAGTGTCCAGCCTTAAAGCTTTTCTTATGGATATACATAGTGCTAACTTCTGGGAGATTAGTTGTTAATTGAAATTTGGCAATCATAGAGCTACATTATTTTTGGGGATGTATTTGTTTTTCTTCTCCTTTTATCTACTTGATCCTTTTTTGCTTTGCTTACTTGTTCTATTTTCCTCCTTTATGGATAATGTAATGTTTAAGTGTTGGGGTAGGACTCACAAATCTTTTTTCAAACTTTTTAATTACAACTTTGGGAGTTTATTTATTGAAATTTGGCAATTATATAATTGCATGCACATATTCTTTTGGCAAAGCATTGATTTTCTTTACCCCGTTATCTGTTTGGTCCCTTCGGTGGTACTTTAATGTCTTATTTTCATCTATAAAGGACAATGCCCGGTTTAACTGCGGGGGTGTAGACTTGAAATTCTTTTTTTCAATTTGTTGTGTGAGATTGGAAAAAATTTTGAAAATCTTTTGAGCTTTTTAAGAACAATTGGTGGAAGCAATTATTTTCTTTTTATTTTGAAAAATTCCTTGATTTTTATTTAGTTGAGTTGATTTTTGTTAAACTTTTATATTAGGTTGAAGATATTTAACTCTTAAGAATTTAGTTTAATCTTGTTTATTTCTTATTAGTTGTATGAAGCATTTAACTTTGTGAGATAGTAATGTGATGAAATATAAGGTTGGTATGTGTGCTAATTTTGGTGAAAATTTATCTAAGCTAGTCTTAAAATTGGGCTTAAGTAAATAGGATAAGTGAAAGGAAAAAAGGTCCGAGAATACAAAGCGCATGTCTTTTGGCGAAAATAATGTGTAAAGAAAAAAAGAGAGAGTTGAAAACAAGCAATGAAAAAAAAAAATGAATGGGGGTCAATATAGTGAGATGGAGTGAAACATTCACTTGCAGCTATAAATGCCAAGAAAATTTTTTGTGTTCAAAAGCAAGGAAAACAAATTGCTTGAGAAATCCTAGTTTGCTACCCAATTTGTAGTAGTCTAGACAAATTCAAAGAACATGAACTTGAATTAGCTTATATTCCTAACTTATATGAGTTTTATTGTTTATATGTTTGGATCAAAGAAAAGAGTGGAATGCATTGAATAGTTATGAATTTATTTAAACTAACTTCAATGGCCTTAGATATATTTGATCTAATGTATGAGTTTGCCTAAATCTTCTTGACTAAGTAGATGTTGAGTTATTTTTCATTGTGAAAAAAAGAGAAGCTATCCACCATATCTTTTGAAAATTAGAATTTTGTCTAAATCTTTTTGAAAAATTGTTTTGCCTAAGGACGTGCAAAAAGTTAAATGTGGTGGTGATCACTGTTAGGCATGAAAATATCACATTTTGATAGCCTTTTTACTTAGCTTTTGTATGATCTTTTGTGTGATTTTGGATTGTTTCTACTCATTTTGTGTGTTTTAGGCTATGTTGGTGAAAAATAAGTAAAACAAGGGCTTATAATGATGAATTTTGAATTAAAGATGATTTCCTAATGATTTGGAAAGACTTGGAAGCACTTTGGGTTGTTTTAAAGTGTGCAGAACATTCATGGCTTGATGCACGGGAGTGCATCTGGGTGTCCATAACAGAGTTGATAAACCTTAGAGAGGGGGTGAATAAGGTTTATGGCAAACAAATGCACTTTAAAAACAATTCTTTGATATCTTTTTGATAAAGGCCGAACAAGGTGAGAGTTCAAAAATGCAGACTTGTGTGCTGCTGAAGAACTTTCAAAACTCTTCTAAATGATGGAAAGAAGATTTATAGTTAATATGGATAGATGAAGCAACAATAACAATTTTACCCAACTGCATAGAAGTCTTTGATCAAATCAATAAATGCAAGAAAGAGTATAAAGCTCTTAAGTCGGATGAACAGTGAGAACACAGGTATAAAGAACAAATAAAATGTAGAAGAAAAGACTCAATGATGTATAGTGGTTTGATCCTTAAATGATCTACATCCATTACCTTAAGCACACACTTAAGGATTTCAACAAAACCACTAAAACCTTTTTCCGAAATTAATAGTGGTAGGCTACACTAATCTTACACAAGAGGATCACCATACTTGGTTTTACACCAAACCTCTGCAAACACACAATCAAGGCTCACCCCAACTGGGTTTACACCACAACCTTGATACATTCACAAAACAAAGCTTACCCCAATGGATTTTATACCAGAACCTTAATACAAGATAGAATGAAGAAAAACTTACAGAAATAGCTCACAAGTTTGAGCAGATATGAACAGATGAGCACCAATACCTTTTTACCTTTTGAACAATTCAATTTCACCTTTGAAGCACAATGAAAAAGAAGATTTTTGTTTTCTAAAGTGTAAGAGTATTTTTGAGAAAGATAGAACAAAAATCTAATAGAAAATCGAGTTTAAATGGCTTTTATAAAAGTGAAAAGTAGGACAGCAATGGTTAGTTAACGGCTAGTTTCGTGCTGTCAGATTTTCTAGAGTTTTGTACTCAAGTTTTGGACGATGGTGCATCCAAAAGGTAATTCCAAAATGGCACTTTTTTAGGCAGAATCGAGTTGACACTGTTCACAGGATTTTGGACGAATCTTTTGGATGCAGAGTCATCCAAACTACTCAATCCAAAATGCTGAAGACTTAAAACTTTGAAATCTTTTGTTTGTATGCTTCAAAGTAGAAATAAACTAAATCATAAGGTAAAGAAGACATAGGAATTTACACAAAATACCTTAACAACGATTCCTAATCTAAGGTTCTTCCATAAGAACTTCTTAGTATGCAATCTCTTAAGCTTGGTCTTCTACTTGATCACTCATTCTTTGATTCCATTGCTCAATAGTTGTTTAGCAATCTTATTTGCATGCTTTGAAAGAATTGAGATCAAACATGTCCTATTACATGTAAATCATACAAGTTAGTCCTTATTAATGTTTGTCATAAGTCAAAACACAAGAGAATGCCCTTAGGGCTAACATTCTCCCCCTTTTTGAGTGATGACAAACTTAATGCGATTGTAATATAAAAACAATGATATGTACAGTACGGACATGTTAGATTAAGAGAACTAAGAATATTGTTCATTGAAATACAATCTCTTATTATAGGACTCAGAGAGTGCTTATGAGATTAGGATAGATAATTAAAGTATGTACTCATAAAAATGGCTCAATGAGCCTATAGCCTAACCTACCTCCATATCCTCCTTTCTTTCATCAAAGGAGTATTCCACAAGAAAATAGCTACAAATAATAGTCACAAAAAAAATATATAGATACATACATAAAGAAGTATAGAAGATAAATTATAATATGTAATGCTCCCCCTTAGTATGTGCATATATGAATCACAAGATATAAAGCTATGAAGTGCGTTTAAGAATCAGACTAGATTTCAAGATTTTGGACTTTCAAAACATGCATCTAAAATGGGGTAAAATGAGGGTGAAGCTAATTTTTTAAAAGCTCATTTTTGGACTGGTCTTTTGTTTGGAGAAATGTAAGTCCAAAACTCCCCCTGTGTATATGCAGAGTAAGAAAAATTCCCAAGAGTATAGATCAATGTTTTTCTTGGAATTGTTTAAATTCATTTTTCTCAAGAAAATTTAGCATGAAAAAATTTTACATAGAAACCAAAAAGAGGTAAGAAAGATTTCATAAGTATTCACTTGAATAACCTCATTATCTAAACAAACATTTTGCAAAATGCACATCACAACCATATTCAAAACAAATCATTCAACCAGATCTCAATCAGTCAAAATGTACAACAAACTCATATCCATACTTCAATCTCCTTAGTCCATACTAACAACAACGTCTCAACATAGTCTCCATCAAGTCACTCAATTCTTCACAGTCCGCATTTTCAAACCATAACCATAAACAGTCAAATTCATCTTAAGCTATATGAATTTATAATCCTTATAAGCATTCACAATCATAATCCAGAAATTTCAAATCATAACCCTCATAAATAAACATACAACCACAATATATTCATAATTCACAATCCATATTCATAAGGGCAAAATCCAGTGAAAAGAAAAAAAAAATTGCACAGCACAATGTTTGATAAACTCAAATCCCAAAAATGTATTTCACAGAATCATAAGCTTCTTAAGGAATTTTTAGTTTCCACATCACAATCTCCTCTTAGTCCATAGCACAGTCTCCATAAATCATCAAATTCACAATCCCCCCCCCCCATAATATATTTCTCAAATCATCAATTCACAATTCTCTAATAATATATTTTTCAAATCATCAATTTGCAATCCCCCAATAATATATTTTCTTCCCCTTTGTCATAAGTAAAAAATAAATAACTAACAATAAGCAGTAATATCTAGAGAATGCCCAAAACAGGGATAGCGATGAGCAATAAGCATATCAGCTAATAAGAAGAAGTAGTAAACTAGCAGTAATATTAGTCTAAGACTAGGATAAAGGAGTTTATGAAAAATATTGTGCGGAGAGTAGGAAATTTTGCAAGAATAAGATTGTGTCATCAAGAATAAAAGTTGGTAGAAGAGGTCATCATTCAGCAGTCGTTATGTCCCATATCTCATAAAATAAGGATAGTCACAAGCTTAGCATTGGCACCCTTCTTTGAATGTTGTCTAACAATTCTGTTGGACTTTTGTTTTACCACGACATGCTTCTACTTTTGTCCAGATGGGCTGCCAAATGTAGTTGGTTTGTCTTGCTTGGGAATATCCTTGACAATAGTGGGTGCAGTAGTTGTGGGTTCTTTGGTGTGTAGAGATAAGACATTAGCAATATCAGTCTCTTTCTCATTCTCTTTCTCAGTCTCCTTTTCTAGCTAAACATCAGTTTCTTCCTGTGTTGAAGCAATGACAAGTTTAAGGCTCTGGCACGGGTGGAGGAACTTGTTCAGTCGAACTGCTTGCAGCTTCATATTTCTTTCCTTCCACATTTGTCAGTCTATTTCCCAAAATTTTCAGTTCACTTTTGGCTTCTGCACTCAGACTATTTTAGCTTGGTATGGTAGATTTAGAGCATCTAAAATATTTTGAATTTTTCACTTTCTTGAGTATTCTATTTCCCCCTTTACTTGATGTTTCCCCTTGAATTTCAGTCTCAGCTTTTCTTTTTGTTCGTCCTAATGTAGCAAATTTTATTTAGCCTTCACTAATTTTTCTATCTCTTCTTCAGTAGCCTCTCTAAGTAATATCTATTGATTATTCGCTCGAATGACTTCCATTTTCTTAAATGAATCTCTACTATAGATGTTTACCTTGCAATGCTCAAGGGTAACTGTGCTAAAATCAACATTGAAGTACTTGAATAACTTGGTGAGAAGGTTTCCAAAGAGGAATGCTTTGTTTGATGTGTTCTGGAATTGAATCATCAATTTCACAATCAAAAACCCAAAGATAATTTGTTTTCCTTCTAACAGAGCCGGCATCAATACTATTTGCAGAAAACATACAGATGTCTTGTGGCCAAAACTAGGTATCACCATAGTTGAGACAATGTGATGTAGTAATCTTCTCATTTAATTTAACCATTTGGCATTTCGATCACTTGAATTTCTGAAACTCTTGGCACTAGTAAAATCCTCGCAAATCAACTCAGTTTTAAAATAAAAAATTTTCAGGCAGTTTATTTCGAAAAATTGTACTCCACTGTTTCTAATATAAAAAAAAAATTGTTTAACATATGATGGTCAAACTCGAGGTTCACTTTTTCAATTCTAGACATATACCACTACATAATAAATCCGTTTACTATTTCCTCATGTCATCCTTTTCTCAAATTCGCATAGAATTCTCAAACCAGTGGGATGTATAGATTCTCATCAAATTGACAACAAAATCCCTTATCCAAGATTCTCAATATATTCAAAATAACAAAAAAAATTCAGAAACACTTCAGCAATGAAAAACCTTAGAATCAACCTGATAGCCCACAATAATAGTTCTATTTCTAAACACTCAATCATTGTACTCAAATTCACTTTTTGAGTTGAGAAATTGAGGTACTTGAGCGTCCATGCTTTCTTTTTCTAGAGGTGGTTTTGATAATGCAAATTGAAGAGTTATTTCATCAATGACCACTTATTTTTCCTTTTTCACAGATATCAATCTGGCAGTGACTGATTTCTTTTTCATTGTCTTGTATTTCTTAATCTCCTTCATTATTGGCTCAGCCTCTTAGCTGGGATTTGGAATTCTACCCATAACGAACAAGATTGAAGGATTTGATTTTTCTGGTTTTGGCAAAGGAATGAAGGCTAGATGAAAGAGAAAAGTGCTAAGGCAAATGACAACCTTTTTTTTAAAGGAGAAGAAGATTCAAATAGATTTGAATTCTATTAGGGTTTACGAGGTATTGAAGCGTATAAGTACAATATAGTATATTTGAGAAAGGTGATGATATTTTGATAAGAAGAGAGAAAGTGTTGTGGCTAGAAAAAAAAAAGGCGGGAACATTTAGGAAAAAAAAGATTTAAATATTTGGACATAGATTGTCCACCGATCTCCCTGTCCAAAATATATTTCAAGTATTGTATCCAATATCTCCATCCAAAGTCAAAAGATCTTCAAAAATTCTGCAAGAATAAACAACCAATCTCTGGCAAAATCATTAGTTACATAATCTGGTAATTTGCAAACCTCTCCTCAGATGATCGAATTGTTCTTCAACCAATGGTTTGTGAATATATCAATTTCTTTTACTTCGTTCATTCCAAACCTTTTGAGCAGTTCCTTGGTATACTTAGCTTGATTTAGGAAGATATCATCTATGGTTTGCTTGATTTGTAGATCGAAAATATTAAGTTCTCCCATCATGCTTATCTCAAACTCTTGCAGCATTGTTTTAGCAAGTTTCTTGCGTAGGGAATAACTAGTAGCTCCGAAAAAAATAATAATAATATCATCAACATATATTTGTATAATTAGGATATCATCAGAATTTTTAGATTTTATAAATAATGTGATATCTCCTGAAAAACCTTTTGAAAGAAGAAAAAAACACTAAGCCTTTCATACCATGCTCTTGGAGCTTACTTTAAACCATAAAGGACTTTGGGGAGTTTAAATACATGGTTTGGAAAACGTTCATGAATAAAATCAATAGGTTGCTCAACATAAACTTCTTCTTCAATAAAACCATTTCAGAAAGGAACTTTTAACATCCATTTGGTAAAGCATAAAACTTTCGAATGATGCAAACGCAAATCACATTCTAATGGATTCTAATCGAGTAATGGGAGTAACAGTTTCATCATAATTAATGCCCTCTTCTTAATTGAATCATTGGGCAACTAATCTGGCTTTACTTCTAATAACAATGATATGCTCATCAAGTTTGTTTTTAAAAACCCACTTGGTATCAATTACGAGATGGTCAAGTGGTCCAGGGACAAGCTTCCAAACTTGATTCTTTTCAAATTGGTTAAGCTTTTCTTGCATGGCCATAATAAAAAAATTCATCATGTAAGGCTACATCAATTCAATTAGGTTCAGTGCTAGAAAGTAAAGTAAAATTATGAACAAAATACCGTCTAATTTTAACTTCGCAACTAGGATCACCAACGACATGTTCTTTTGGATGGATAGTTTTGGCTTCCAATCTTTTGGCAGATTTAGATTAGTGTGCTCGACATTTTCTTGCTCATTATGTTCAACTTGTTGTTCTTTTAGTTCTTCTTCTTTGGCATGATTGTCAGGTGATGGAGCTTCATGATGTTCAATGTCATTTTTCTTTGAGCTACCTATATCATCGTCATCTTTTCTAGAGGAATATATGTTAGATACATCAAAATTTACATGCAAGGATTCTTACGCACATAGAGTTATTTTATAGAACACTCTAAATACCTTTTCAATAGAAGAGATAAGGTCCAAGTATATCTCGAAAAATCATCTACTAAAACATGAGCATATCTCTTACCATTTAGGCTAGTAGTCCTCATTGGTTCAAACAAATACATTGAATTAGCTCAAGAGGTTTTGAAGTTGAAATTATTTTCTTGGGTTTTAAAAAAAAAATGTTTTGGTTTGATTTCTAAATTGGCAAGCATCACACAATTGGTTTTTGTCAAGCATCATTTTAGGCAATCCTCTTACAAATTCTCTTGAGGACAATCTATTTAGCGAATCAATAGAAATATGACCTAACCTTCTATGACATGCCAAATGTAGCCATCATTATCATTTATCATAAATAATAGGATCATCAAGATATATAATATATAGACATTACCAAAGCTGTTGGCAACAAAAGTGACTTCATTACAAAGGTTATCAATGATAGTGCATAAATCTTTTAAAAAAAAAAAACATTGTAGCCATTGTTGTTAGGGATATGCCCTAGAGTTAATTTGTAGTTATACTATTGTCGTTATATATTATGTAATAATACGAGGTATTTCTTTTCATGAATAGTGCATTTAGTTTTGTGGTCATCAAGTATGTGACTTGATAGTAAAACTCTACAATCAATACAATAACTATTCTTAAATTATCCCTTATCGATTATTATTATTGGAACAATAATAAATTAAGATTAGTAAGTTTGTGACTTGATGGTTATGTTTTACTGGTCATAGATATATGTGATATCAAATCAAAACACAAATAAACGTTAGAGAACATTATATTGCGTTAGTGTTGTGCCCTAGAGGCAATCATTTGTACATTGTATATGACACATTTTATTTTGTTAAAAGGCATTATTTATCTTACAATTTCTTTTGTTTACTTTAAGTAATATAACTGTTAGATAAAGTCTCTGGTACAACACTGTGTTAAGGAAATCATGATAGAGATCAAGATATGAGATTCCTACTACACTAGATGGTGTTAGTACTTAAATAGTCCCTAGTCATAGTATTAATGAGATAGGACATCATTAATGCGTTGAGACTAGAATGTGTTAGACTTCTTGATTTGATCAGGTGGTAGTTCTTATAACCGTGAGTATTGAGATACTCAAAGTTAACACATGGATGCTTGTTAATGGAACAAGTTCATTGGATGACCTAGCTTTGAGATAATCACATGGATACCTACTTAGTGCCAGTGATATAATCTCAATATAGTAAACGTGCAAGTATCCTTAGACTTGAGATCTCTAAGGTACTTTGTTTGCTGAGCTTTGTACTTTGATTCCAATCTCCAGAGCTCAATCGAGGGCCACCTATGGCATGGATATTGGGTACATTGTGAGGTAAACGAAAGTAGTTGAGAGGGTCAATAAAGGATTCACCACTTCTGATAGTAGGGGCGAATATTTCACATACACTTGTAGGAATTACTACTCGGAAAGTCCTTGGCCAAGGCGATTGTGTATTAGAAATAGTTCCAATTGATACACATCTAGAGTAGTGGGTTCTTGGTACAAGTACTATTGTATTCGAGTCAGAATTAATTCTGAAAGGAGTTGGCACTAATTTCGTACTCCAAACCGAATGAGATATTGTATGGTGAAAGGAGTTAATTGCACTAAAGTTTGTTATTGATGGGTTCATGTCAAGCCACCTGACTTCCTGAACTGTTGGGTGGTTATGATGTGTTGCTAGATACCGCTCACGATTTGGGAATATGGATTTATTAATTGATGAATTAATAAACCAATCCTAATTAGAATTAATAGGATTAATTCTAATTAATTATAGATTATTAATCTCAAAGATGTTTAGATTAATTCATGTTCACTACCAATTGACTGGGAAACCTAATAGGTCACACACAATAGAGGATTATATACTCAAGATGTTATTTGATAACATAGTAGCGTTAATTGCGAGAAAGAGAAGTTGTTGTGGACAAATTATAATTAGTTATAATTTGTGGTCCAAGTTGTAATTGTGAGAACTTGATGTTTCCAAATTACAATTAGGAAATTCTAATTGTTTTAGAATTTCAGATTTTCTGTGGATTTTGGAACATATATTGGATATGCTCGAAACCCTAATCCAAAGGTGATTCACACGAAAATATGAGCCATAAAACAAACGTCTTCTTCTTCTTCTTCTTCTTCTTCTTCTTCTTCTTCTTCTTCTTCTCTCTCTCTCTCTCTCTCTCTCTCTCTCTCTCTCTCTCTCTCTCGTTTTGCTGAAAACGAAAACAGCCCTAGCCGCCATCTTTTTCTGCTAGCACAGGAAATTTTGGTACTTGAGTATTCCTCTGTGTGGATTACTATTAGAGATAATCACACACTGTGGTTATAGTGGTTAAACGTCCAACTCTCATGGAGTTTGCATAAGAGGATTGCTGGATTGCGCCTCGACTTAAAGAAGAAATTTTTGTTCTTCATACGATCAAAGAAAGGTAAAAGTTGTTACCTTTGTTATCTTTATGTCTTGTTTTCCATATATAGGTGGGTCCTGTGATGGTATCTCGTTTTATTTTTCACTACGCCGTATAAAATACGAGCCTGAGATACCTAACATATTGGACATGACCCACTGTGAAAGTACTTCATGGAACATGTCATAAGTACTTTCTAGCCATAACGATATTAAAAGTCCTTCGACCAGAATTCATCATAGTTTCCTACTTGATAAATTTTATATTTTGACATTGTCTAATGTTGTTTTTAACTAGATAATAAATTAGACTACTGTTGGATATAGAATAAATCAATGAGAGGAATATGATTGATAGTGAGGAATTTGTCCCTCTCAATTATAGGAGAGATATCCATGGGCTCCTTGATAATTGATATCATTTGTTTGAACAGTCTATTATGAGATCAAGAAATAATTGATTAAGTTTAATAAAGATGTCATGCTCCGTGCCTTATGTTTAATCTGGATATCGTGTGACAAAAGGACTAAATATAAAATTATGGTTTGGTTCAAATAGATTACTGATCTTCATTTAACCTGGATAGTTATAATGTTTTGTTAGAAACCGCTTATAACTTGTGGAGTATTTAAATGTGATTTGAGCACACTGCCAGTGTTAAATGAACCCATAAGGTCACACGATAAGAGAACTCATTTGGTTATTTTTTTGGTAATCAGGTTCGATGAATCTGGAAATATGTTTAAGTTAGTCGAACCTAATTAGAAAATTTACCAGATACAATGAATCTGGAAATATGTCTACATTTGTTATATTTGGATGATGTCCAGATTGTAAGAATCTGTCTCGGTAAATTAATTAATTAAATTATCGAAATAATGACAGAATATTATCATATCAGTTTTAATTTAATTTAAATTTAAAATAAAATATGATAAGATATTATCAGAATTGGACTCCAAGAAGTTCGAGTGGCTATTTAAAAGAAAACTCTAGCCTTCTTCTCAATAAAGCTCTCTGTTAATATTCGTGCCTCTATTCACCAGAGAAAAAAAAAATAAGCCTCTCAAATCCTGGGAGCTAGCACTCCCGGGGTAACGAGTTAGTTCACCGTGTGTATCCGATAAAGGGCATTTGCACAGTGCAGCGTCTAGTGATCGTTAAGATTGCACGTACGACAGTAAAATCAGAATCCAAAGATCTTAATTACGCCAAAATAGAGGTAATTCTGTAATCCTTAGATCATCTTAATCGTTTGGCTTAGGTCTTCGGAAGGGATTCATGGATATTTTTCGCATTTAGGAGTCCACGAATCCTAACAATTATCATATAAATGATTAATACTAAGCAAGTTATACTTCAATTCATCAATCAATGATACTTGCTTAATAATGATGGAGAATCTCTTACCAACATTACCTTTACTAAGTATTTTCATTTTTCTTATTTTCAAATGTGACAAATCCATCATTCACAACTAGAAGGTCATCGATTAGTATAGCATTTCCCATCAAATGTCTTAAGCATCCACTATCCAATAATCATTTTGTGGAGCTCAATTTTTGCAACTGATGTACCTATTCATAAGATAATGAATTTTGATACCCACTTTTTCTTAGGTCCACAGGGGTTAGTAATAGTTCCTCTAATTTTTCAAACTGTTTTTGTACTGGATTCCACTTTCTTCTTAACATGACACTTAGATGTTTTGTGTCCAGATTTTTCACAATATGTGCAACTAATATGTGTTATATATGATGAAGCAGCTTTTACAAAGTAAGATTTGTAATTTCCAGCTTTAATCTCATGCTTATAGCCTAGACCATTTCGGTTTCCAACCATGTGTTGTGCATCAAGCAATTTTTCCAAATTATTTTTTCCATTTGTAAACTGTTCAATGCATGTAGTGAGATCATCAACTTTATTTTTCATGTCATCAAAATTGCTGACCATAATTTCAAGAGAATGAACTTTGTTATACAAGCATTTGTTCTCAAGTGTCATACAATGCAAAGAAGTTAGGAAAACATCCTTTTTTATATTTGAGCATATAATGGAATCAAGTAAGGCTTTGTTCTCATTCAACAGCTTAGCATTGTCATCTAACAAGGAATCAGGAAAACACTCCACTCTTCTTTTTTTCTATAACTTTAGGAATTGATAGCCTCAAGTGAATGGATTTCTCTTCACACACCATATTGGCACCCTTTACAGTTATCACTCATCATTTTTTTCTCTAGCAATTTTTCAACATTTTTTTTCTTTGCTCTTTCTTTCCTTTTTGCCTTTGAGATAGCCTAAAAAAAGTACAATGAATACACTTGTTACTTCTCCCTATATTGACCCCCTTTTCAACAAAATTTTTTCAACTCAATTCTTTTCATCTCACATTTTTTTTTCTTTTCAATTTTTTTCCATCACACATTCCTTATTCAAAACTTAAAGTCAAGCAAATTTTAAATCCATAGTACAAGAATTAATCAACAACTCTCCTCATATTTCATCATATCATCCATATTCAAACTCAAAGAATAAAGCAAAACTCAAATACCCAATATAACTAAGGTTAACTTAAATTCTCAAGACTTAGCAAAATATAACGTAATACACAAGTTTATCTTTTTAAATAAAATCCAACCATAATGACTAACAAATCTATATCCAAAGTTAAAAAGAAAATCATATCTTCATTATAAACTAATAAATTCAATTTAACTCCAAATTTTCAATCTTTCAAATTTCAAAATTTTCAACAATTTCAACAATTCAAACATATATCATTGAAAATCCCTCAAACATATATCATTGAAAATCATAAAGATGCACTTGAGAAAATATTAAATCTCTCCCCCACACTTAAATTGGACATGGTCCTCAATGGCCTAAAATATCACTCTAATGCATAACCAAGGGACCAAGAATGTAAAGAGGGAAAAGAAAATAATACTTCCCAAGGCAGATTAGCTCCACGAAAGGAGAAGTTCATCCTTCAAAAAGTTGGAAGAATTATTTCCAGTGAAATTTAACCTACAAAAAGAAAAATAAACACACAAGTAAAAGAAAAAAAAAAGAATTGAAAGAAATCAAGATAAAAGTGCAATAAAAATCAAAGGAAAAGAAGAATAGAAAGTCAAAGCCTCTAAGTCCTCCCCGAAGTAGATCCTCCAAACGGGTCTCCAGATTGTCCAATAGAACCACCAAATAGACCACCACGACCTCCAAAGGGCTCACGAGATCCTCCTTGTCTCATACTTTGCACATGGTTCTCTTTTCAGTAAAGAACTTTTCCAAAATTTTGATGCTCAAGAAAAAAAAGAAGAACATCTAACGTAGATAGCAAAAGTACAATGTCAACCA
The DNA here is from genome assembly GCA_026120185.1 of Voacanga thouarsii. Classification (NCBI taxonomy): domain Eukaryota; kingdom Viridiplantae; phylum Streptophyta; class Magnoliopsida; order Gentianales; family Apocynaceae; genus Voacanga; species Voacanga thouarsii. Next base: position 2,908,073 of record JANUWF010001641.1, on the reverse strand, counting down.
ATCTTCAATCATCATAGCAAAATATCACAAGGAGGTTCTATTTTCCAAGATGTCTAGAATATCACATAAATTTGTGATATCTTCTTATGGATATCACAAAAGTCCTTGTGATATCCAGAATATCACAAGGGAACCAAAAGTTCCCTTGGCCGCCTAGCATATATTTTGGTGTGTTTTGTCCAGAAAGCTGGTAGCCTAGGGAAGTGGAAGCCTCCTACTTCAATGTATATATATGTATGCTTAGCAAATGGTGGCCTAGGGAAGCTTAACTTCACTTGGCCACCTAGTGTTGTATATATGTATGTCAGTTTTGCTGATCTTTTCTCATTTGTTTCCATTGTACATTATAAATACCGCATTATAAACCCTAGAAACACATTCTTAGCTGGCTAGCAACCGAGAGATCCCTTAGGGATCTTAAAAGATCCATCAAGGAAGGGAAGGCCATTGAGAAGAAGGGAGAAGAAGAAGGGGTTGCTGAAGAAATCCAAGGACGAAGAAGCTCAAGATCTTGTCTTTGAGTGAAGTTCTTTCTTTTTCTTTGTATTAACTTTACAATATTGAGATTTATATGATTTTAATTGTATTTGAGGGATGAACCCAAACTTATGTTCTTGTATTGAGTTATTATTATGATTTATTAAATTCCTATTCTTGTATTTGTCTACTTGGGCATTATTATGTTGGATTGATTATTTGGGCTTGGTTGATTTATTTAATTGATTGGTTCTCTCTTAAGGATTTCAAAAGATATGGCTAGGAGTTGAACACTAAATTAATTAGTCCATTGTGTGTTTTCCTTTAATTAACTTAAGAGAGAGGTTGGGGGATTAGAACGTGGTAGTTAATGGGTTTTCAATAGTGCCTAGAGATAAGCTATAGGGGCTTCTGGGTACTTTTTATATGATAGGTAAGTGTAATACTTCTTTAGGTTAGGTTGATTAGTAGAGACACCAATTAATTGAGCCCTTGGAAAGGAATCTCATAACTCGAGAGAGAGTGAAATTTATTCTTGAAAACTCGTACCGGTGCTCGAGTTGGGCTTTGATGAACTTAGTGATGATCTCTTTACTTGATATATTTTAGGGGTATTTCTTCTTATACATAGGCTTTTCTGTATTCTTACTCATTGACGATCCTTAGGACTTTTTTATGTGGGTCTGATGTACTTTTTATTGTAGTAGTCTAGTGTAGTTAGTGTTATTTATGTTATCTCTATATTCATTTTAGCTAGACAATGAGATGAGAGCAAAGTAGTTTTAATTGCTAAGTTCCCATGAATTAAATACTTTCTATTACCTACACTACGTGATGGGTATACTTATTCTATCGTGTGGTTTTGGTGCTTAGAATTTTAATTTAAAACTTGATAATTTGTGGCATTTGTTATACTATTTCCAAAGCACGCGAAACCGCCCATCATGTTTTTTGCGCCGTTGCAAGAGACTGGCAATATCATGAAAAAACTTAAAACTTGTTGATTTAGCTATGTATATTTTAGTAAATATTTGTTTCTCTATTTGTATATAGTACTAACAATTACTTGTATATAGCCTTCTTTTTCTTTTTACACCTTGTTTGTATGTTGTTTTAGTTCTTTATTTTTAGTTTTTGAGATCAATAAATTGTATTGGGTCCCAAAATATTGTATAATTATGTTTGTTGTATTATTAGTATTTTTTAGTATTTATATATTATTGTATGTAACATATTGGAAAATTGTATATATAGTAGATTCTTGGGATTTAATTTTCTCTTTTATTACTGGGGCATTTTGTTTTTGTTATTGTGTTTGTTAGCCTTAAGGGCATTCTCCTGTATTTTGAGTTATGACAAATATTGATGATGACTAACTTGTGTGACTTATATGATAAAACATGTTTGACTCAGTTCTTTTAAGACATGTATATAAGGAAGCTAAGCAGTTCTTGAGGAAATGGAATCCAAAGTGGTGATTGAACAAGAACAACCTCAACCTAAGAGCTCACCAAATCAAGAAATCCTTGAGAAAGAACTTTAGATTAGGAATCATTTTGTTAAGGTATTTTGTGTAAATTCCTATGTCTTCTTTAACTTATGATTCAGTTTATTTCTACCTTGAAGCACACAAGCATGATGATTTCAAAGTATTAAGTCTTCAGATTTTTGGATTGAGTAGTTTGAATGACTCTGCATCCAAAAGCTTCGTCCAAAACTCTGTGAATAGTGTCAAATCAATTCTGCCTAAAAATTGCCAATTTGGACTTACTTTTTGGACCCACCCTCATCCAATACTTGAGTCCAAAACTTTGAAAAATCTAACAGCGTGAAACTAGCCGTTTCTAGCCATTGGAGCTCTACTTTTTGCTCTTATAAAATGTTTCGAAACTCAATTTTAAAGTAGATTTTTGTCCTATCTTTCTAAGAAACACTCTTACTCTTTAGAATACAAAAATCTCCCTTTTTATAGTGCTTCATAGTGAAATCAAATTGCTTCAAAAAGGTAAAGGTTGTTTGTGCTCATTTGCTTGTACATTTGCTCAAAAGTGTGAGCTATCTTTGGTTCATTTCTATAATCCTTCTTGTGTATCAAGATTATGGTGTAAAATTCATTTGGAGTGAACTTTGATTTGTTGATGGATTGAAAGGTTTTGGTAAAACCAAGTGTGGTGATCCCCTTATGTAATTGGTGTAGATAGATACCATTGATATTGGGTGAGTTTAATGAAATTTGGTTGAAAATCCTTACGTGTAAGCTTAAGATAGTGGATGTAGATCTTGGTAGATCGAACCACTATAAATCTTGTGTTTACTCTCTCTGTATTTAATTTTGACAAGCTACAAACTTCCTTGCTTAAAAGCTTTCAAATCATTAAAAAGAAACCTTTACATTTCTCACCAACCCATCCTCATTCCTATATTAATTGCATATCGTGTGTCTCATCTCATTCAGATCGTAGTTGATCTTTAAGTCAGTCTAAAAGCTCTTCGTTGTATCACTAGAAATCTTCCTGATCTAAAATAAAAAATGAGTATCTCAAAAATAGTTTTTGAAAAGTGCTTTAAATTTGCCAAAAACCTTATTCACCCCTGTAAGATTTTTCATTTGGTATCTTAACTTAGTTTACTCTTCTTCAGCTAAACAGCCTTGTAGAAAAGATCCTTATGGAAAATATCTCATCTCTTCCCTATGTCGAAAGATCCTCGACAAATAGACCTCCTTTGTTCATTGGAAGTAATTACACTCTCTAGAATAATCAAATAAAGATCTATATTTGCTTAATTAATTTTTGAGTTGTGGAACTTAATTGAAAGAGGACCATATGTTCCTTCTAGAAGTATTGAAGGTCGAATAGTTCCAAAATAGAGTGATAAATATGATGTTGAAGACATTGCAAAAATGATATTAAATTTTTAAGCTATGAATATTCTATGTTCTGCCCTTGATACCACTAAATATAATCGAGCAAGTGGCTGTGATTCAGCTCATGACATGTGGAGATTGTTTGAAGTCACCCATGAGGGGACAAATCATATGAAGGAGTCTAAGTTGGGACTTTTGATTCATGATTATGAATTATTCACTATGAAGCTAAATGAGAGTATAACTGATATGTTTACTAGATTCACAAACATTGCAAATGGACTTAAGGCCTATGGGAAAAGCTATTCCCTTGGTGAACAAATTGAAAAATTTTGGATGCTTTGCCTAAGAGCTGGCAACCTAAAACTCTAGCTGTGGAGAAATCCAAAGATCTGAAAACCTTACTGACTAAAGAGCTAATTGGCTCTCTCCTAATGCATAAAATGAAACTCAAAAAGTTTCAAGAATCTGATGATCATGAGAAAGGCAAAAAGGGAATAACACTAAAAGCTACTGATGAGGACGCTAAAAGTAGCCAATCTAATAGTGATGATGAAACTAAAGTAGATACCGAAGAATTGGCCATGATTGCAAAGAAATTCAGAAGAATGTTGAAAAAGAAAAACTTCAAAAGAGGAAAGAAGTTCGTGAAAAGAAAGGGACATACCTCATCATTTAAGCCTCAATGCTATGAATGCAAGAGTATGGAACATTTCATTGATGACTGCCCAATAGCGAAAGAGAAAGAAGGCAAAATGCTAAAAAGGAAAAGGAAGGATCTGAAAATAAAAAAGGGCAAAGGACTAATTGGAACTTGGGATCAAAATGAGTACGAATCTGAGGAAAATGGAGATTTTGAAAATGAAACTGCTAACATATACTTCATTGCAGTGGAAGACAAGGTAAACTCCTCCTCATCTAACTTTGTAGCTGAATTGCATGATTTTACTTGCGATAATATTGATGATCAAAATGCTCTTCTTATTGATATATTCTATGAAAAAGATTGTCAAAATGGAACAAGGAAACGAAGGTGAGAATTGATCCACTATCAACTGAAAATAACAATCTGATAAGTGAGAACAAAAATCTACTTGACTCTATGTGCTGCCTCAATGTTGAAAAAGAAATCATTTTGACTTTCTTGAAATGTTCTACTCATGAGAATGGATGTTTGTATGGTCGATTCTCATCTCTTGAAATCATGATCTGTGAATTCGATAATATGAAAATGAAGATTGATGATCTCACTACTTGTATTGAAAAATTCACTGATGGTCGAAGCAACCTGAATAAGCTACTTCAAACTTAACAAATAGCTGGAAACAGAAATGACCTCGGCAATAACAGCCTGCACAAATAAGGAAAACACAAGTCCTATTTTGTAAAAGCAAGTTCCTCAAACAGAAATAATACATGTTGCACTTATTGTGGAAAAAATGGACACAATGCATCTAGTTGTCATGTTAGGAAAAGCATTAAGTTAGGAATGAAATCTGATTGGAGAATTAAAAGAATCATCACTAACCCCCACGGACCCAAGAAGATATGGGTACCAAAAATCATTCTCCCATCTCATGTATAGGTATATTCACTGGAGAAAATGGGCTTCACAAAGTGGTTCTTGGATAGTGGATGTTCAAAACACATGACTGGAAATGTAGCCCTATTAGAATATGTGCAAGCTACAAATGATGTGTTCATTACCTTTAGAGACAAAAAGAAAGGAAAGATACTTGGCATAGGTAACATTGGTAAAGGATCTTCAATCATTATCAAACAAGTATTATTGATTGATGAGTTGAAATACAACTTGCTTTGCATTAGTCAAGTATGTGACAATAGTTGCAAAGTCATTTTTAAGAAAGATTCTTGCTCTATTATGGACAGCTCAAATAATGAAATAATTTTTGTTGCTAACTGTGTTGGGAATGTATATGTATTCTATCTTGATGATCTTATAGCTCGTGATATTAGATGTTTTTCCGTGCATGATAATGATGGCTATCTTTGGCATAGAAGACTAGGCCATGTATCATTTGATTTGTTAAACAAATTATCTTCAAAAGATCTTGTTAAGAGACTGCCCAAAATAAAGTTTGATAAAAGAAAAATATGTGATGCATGCCAATTTGGAAAACAAATCAAAACCTCTTTCACACCCAAAAAAATGATTTCCACCTCAAAACATCTTGAATTAATACATATGGATTTGTTTGGACCAATGAGGACCACTAGCTTTGGTGGTAAGAGGCATGCTTATGTTCTAGTAGATGATTTCTCAATATTTACTTGGACTTTGTTTCTTGAACAAAAAGATGAAGCATTATCTAAATTCTCTAAAGTATTCAAGCGCGTGCAAAACTCTATTGGATGAAAATTGATTTCTATTGGGAGTGATAATAGTAAAATATTTTGCAATAATGAGTTTACACACTTTCGTGATGAAAATGGAGTTTTTCACAACTTTTTAGTTGCTAAAACCCTACAACAAAATAGTGTTGTTGAGAGAAAAAATAGAACGTTGCAAGAAATGGCTAGATCCATGATTTGTGAAAACTTTCTTCCAAAATACTTTTGGCCTGAAGCTGTCAATACAACATGTTATATTGTTAATCGAGTGATTTTGAGACCCTTTCTAAGAAAAACATCCTTTGAGCTTAAGTTTGACAAAACTCCATCAATTTCTTATTTTAAAGGATTTTGCTACAAATATTTTGTTCTTAATACCGAGATAATCTTGAAAATTTTGATAGCAAATCTGATGAGGCTATATTTCTTGGATACTTTTCTAATAAAAAGGCATATAGAGTTTATAATAAGAGAACTCTATGTGTGGAAGAATCCGTACATGTCGTCTTTCATGAATCTAACATTTATACATTAAGAAAAGATGATGATGATGATGTAGGGAGTTCAAAAGAAAGAGGGAAAGAACAGCACAAAGCACCATCGCTAGACATGCATGCCAAGGAAGAGGAATTGGAATAGCAACATGTTGAACTAAGCAAGCAAGAAACTGAAGAGCTCACTGATCAAGGGCTACCAAAGGATTGGAAGTACCAAATCAGTCATCCAAAAAAGTAAATTATTGGTGATCCTAGCTATGGAGTTAAAACTAGACAGTATTTTATAGATAATTTTACTCTACTCTTTAGTATTAAACCTAACTGTATTGATGTGGCCTTGCATGATGATTTTTGGATACTAGCTATGCAAGAAGAGCTAAACCAATTTGAGAAGAATCAAGTTTGGAAACTCATCCATAGACCACTTAATCATCCAGTTATTGGTACCAAGTGGATTTTCAAAAACAAATTTATGAAAATGGAGTGGTGATTAGAAATAAAGCTAGACTTGTTCCCCAAAGATTTAATCAAGAAGAGGACATTAACTATGACGAGATATTTGCTCCTGTTGCTAGATTAGAGTCCATAAGAATACTCCTTACCTTTGCATCTTTCAAAAATTTCATGCTTTATCAAATGGACATTAAAAGTATATTTTTGAGTGGATTTATTAAAGAGGAGGTATATGTAGAACAACTTCCAGGTTTTATTCATGAGCACTTTCCAAATCACGTTTTCAAACTCTCAAATGCTCTCTATGGTTTAAAACAAGCCCCACGAGCTTGGTATGAAAGGTTTAGTGGTTTTTGCTTTCAAAAGGTTTTTCAAGAGGCTTGATTGATACTACACTATTTATTAAGTCAGAAAATTCTGATGATTTTCTTTTTGTCCAAATTTATATTGATGATATCATTTTTTATGCTACTAATGAATCCTCATGTAAGATGTTTGCTAAGACTATGCAGCAAGAATTCGAGATAAGCATGATGGGAAAACTAAACTTCTTCCTCATGCTACAAATTAAACAAACCAATAATGGAATTTTCCTAAAGCAAGCTAAGTACGCTAAGGAACTGCTCAAGAAGTTTGGTATGAACAAAGCCAAAGAAATTAGTACACCTATAAGCACCTCTCTAAAGCTTGACAATGATGAAAAGAGTAAGAAATGGACGAATCAAAATACAGATGTATGATTGGAAGTTTGTTATATCTTACTGCTAGTCTACTAGACATTATGTTTTCAGTTTATCTCTATGCCAAATTTCAATCGTGTCCAAAGGAATCCCACTTATGTGCTGTAAAATGCATCCTTAGATATTTGGTTGGAACATATGATTATGGTTTATGGTACCCTCATACTAACACCTTTAATCTTATAGGCTATACTGATGCAGACTATGTAAGCTATAAAGTTGAACAAAAAAGTACTGGCAGGCACTGCTAATTTCTCGAACACTCTCTAGTGTCATGGCATAGCAAAAAACAGGCTTGTGTATCCTTATTCACAATCGAGGCTAAAAACATTGCAACAGGGAGTTGTTGTGCACAAATTTTGTAGATGAAAAACACACTGCTTGATTTTTGCCTCAATTTTGATTGCGTACCTGTACTATGTGATAATACAAGTGCAATCAATTTAATAAAAAATCCTGTTCAATATTCTAGAACAAAGCACATTGAGGTTAAGTATTATTTTATTAGGGATCATGTGCTCAAAGAAGATATATGTGTTGAATATATCTCAACCGATGAACAACTTGCAGATATTTTTACAAAACCTCTGGCCAACGAAAGGTTTAGTCATCTGAGAAGAGGTTTAGGAATTAATAAGACCATGTAACTGACATTTTTACCAAAGAATTGTTGTTTTTATTTGCAAAACCACTTGAGACACAACTTTTGAACAAAGCTTTTGGACACACTATTTGGAAAACATGGCTTGAAAATCACCTCAGTTGAACTACTTTTATTCTATTTTTTTGGATGAACAATTTTGGACTCAGTCTAAGTCCAAATTATCAACAACTCAAAATTTATGAAAAGCTAAATATTTTTGTTATCGGTGAAAGAAAACATGAGCCCAGAAATGACTTTTCAAATTTTTAAATGTTCGCGCTTTTTTCAATACCTCTGAAAAGCCTCTGATGTAAAGCACTTGATTGTACTTATCCTATCTAGAACCTAGAAAATCTCAAAAGAAAAGGCTTTTACTCTCTCTCTTGGAAATCAGAAACTGACATTGCTCTCTGTCTCTCTCAACTTCATCTTCTCTAAAATAAAACCAAAAATCCTTCACCTTCTCCTCATTTCTACAATGACAAAAATAGAAAAATTTGTCAAAGGATCTGTAAAAATAACTAAGATGGGGAAGGTAGTGGCTAGGACAAAAGATGCTACACCATTGGATACCAAGTAGAAAGAAAAGAAAATTGTTGAGAAAGCCTCATGATCCAACTCATCTAGAGAGCATACCGCACCAAAAAGTTCTGAGACACAGGTGCCCCACTTTCTTGATAAAAAAATGTGAAATTGATTTCAATGATTGGCTATCTAGGAATAGAACTGTGATTTCGGGATATCAGGTTGAAGCTGGGGGATTCTTAAATTTCTTTGATATTCTGAATATGTTCGAGAATCTTAGTTGCGGAGCGTTACTGACAGTTGATGAGAAGTTGTACATCACGTTAGTTTGGGAGTTCTGTGCTAATATGAAAAAAGGGCGACTTAAGGAGACTAGAAGAGGGATCATGGTGCAATGGTATAGCACCAGAGTAGGATGTGTAAATGTAGAATTTGATCACAGATTACTGAATCAAATTTTTTGTGTGAGAGATAGGGGTATTTAGTTATTCGAGATGAACAGGTTTCCTAAAGGGATAGACATTTTTTATTTGGGTATATTTGAGGAAAGATTATCCGGTGGAAAGAGTTTCAAAAACTCGGGTGATAGAAACACAAAATGGCTAAATAGTCCTGGAAAAGTCTTACACCATATGGTGTCGACCATGGTCGCCCCGAGCTTTAGGCATAAAACTTCAGTAAGTATTATGCAAATGATACTAATGCTGGCTCTTTCTAATGGATAACATATCAGCTTTGGATTTTTGGCAATCAAATTGATGATGTAGTCAAGAAAAACTTCACATAAGGTGCTTCCATATGGTAATTGTTTGGCCAAAGTATTCAGATACTTCAATGTGGATTTAGATAAGTTTAGACCTGGTCAGATGAAGACAAATATGTATAACATGGAGTCATTCACAAGAATGGGCTTTGTTTAAGTGAATCGAGAATGGGTTTTACTCAGAGATCTATCAGTTGAAGAGAAAGAAAATGTGCTAAAAATCAAGGAGGAAGGAAAAGGAACTGCTCAATCTGTAGGAACTAAAAGAAAGGCTGAAATAGAAACTCAAGCTAAGTCCTTTAGCAAAGGAAAACAGAAAATTCATGACACAGGCATCAGTCAGAGTATTCTGAAAGAAATCAATTTGTTGGCTATTAAAGTGGATAGCCTCAGTTCAGAAATTTAGAACCTTGGGAACAGGTTTAATACAATAGAAGAGAAGGATAAAAAGGATGAAATAATTCCTGCAACATCAGTACCATCCCTAGAAAAAGTACCTAAAGAACAAACCGCCACTGAAGAAGAAGAAGCTATTGTGAAGGAGAAACAGGATGAAGAAATGACAGACACTGAACAAGGAAGGTAAACATCCATATATTAGGAAGAATCTGCACCCCCTGCACCTACTGAAATCCCTATCTCCTCTGGAAAAAGGTAGATGCATGTGGTAGTAAAGAGGAAGTCCAGCTGAATTGCTGAATAGCATTCAAAAAAGGGTGATGGGTCCAAGCCAGAGACCGTCCATATTTCCTAAGTAATCACTTATGTGGACTACTTCCAAGACATCTTCTACTTGCAAAACTTTTATTGATGTTCTTTTGACAATTATTTTTTTAATTTCTACACCAGTCTTTAAACAATTTCAATTCTACATATCTCTTGCTCTATCTGTTAAATATATATATATATATATATATATATATGTCATATGCATTCTTCTTATTCTCTATTTTTTGATTGAGGACAAAAAGGGGAGAAAAATAGTATTCAAAATTGATAACAACTGTTGGGAAAATTTGATAATAACTATTGGGATTGTGCACTGCCATGCTCTGCTATTGATGGTTATTATTGGTTATTATTAGATTATGTACTGTTGGGTTATGGACTGATGATGAATGAACTGCATATGGTTATTGCGCACTTTTGTGCTATGGATTGGAAATATTTATTGTGTTATGGATTGAGACGTAACTGTATGTAGAAACTGAATATTTCTTAAGATTCTGTGAAGCACATTATAAAATACATATGGGGATTTGGGGTTGATCAAACCAGTATACTGTGCAATTTCTTTTTTGTATGAATTGTGATTTATGCTCGTGTACTAGTTGTATATTGGCTTATGATAAGTATGAATTGTGATTTCGATTGCTTATCATGTTATGGACAAAAGAGTTTGAAGTGTCACATAAAGTTAAAATTGAGATTTGGTTTGTTGAACAATCTTGTAAACTAATTATGATATGCCCTATGTTAAAAATCTTAGATGATAAGGATAGTTATTCATATATCCTTCATTGCTCAAAAATTTTCCTTGAAGTCTAAAATTTCTTGAGAAAACTAGGTTGGATCAAAATCTTTGAAAACTCGTTGTAACTTACACATACACGGGGGAGTTTTGGACTCTTATTTCTTCAATCCAGAAGTCCAGTCCAAAAATGGGCTCTAAGAAGACTAGCTTCTGTCTAATTTTTCCTTATTTTGGACATATGTTTTGGACTTCCAAATCTTAAGTCCAAAAGTTTTGTAGTCTCTCCTCACCTAGTTCGGATGCACATTTTGGATGTCTCAAATTGTAACTCCAGCATCTTCTCTAAAATCACATTTTGTGGTCTCATATCCTATATTCATATATGCACATATTAAGGGGGAGCGTGTCATCTTGTAATTCATATTCTATACCTCCTTGTGCACATACTTATACATTTTTTTATTTTAATTAATTGTGGCAATTCTCTTAAAGAATAGTCGTGCAATGGATGGAAGGAGAATATGGAGGTAGGTTGGGTTATAGGCTCATTAAGCCATGTTTATGAGTACATGCTTCACATTTTCTATCTTAATCTCATAAGCACTCTTTGAGTCCTATAATGAGAGATTGCATTTCAATTTAAATTCACTCTTATTTCTCTCTGTCTAACACGTCCATAATGTTCATATCATTATTTTTATATCACAATCCCATTAAGTTTGTCACAACTCAAAAAGTGGGAGATTGTTAGCCCTAAGGCATTCTCCTAGGTTTTGACTTATGACAAACATTGATGAGGACTAACTTATGTGACTTACATGTGATATGACATGTTTGACTCAGTTCTTTCAAGGCATGCATATAAGGATGCTAAGCAGCTCTTGAGGAAATGGAATCCAAAGTGGTGATTGAACAAGAACAACCTCAACCTAAGAACTCACAAGATCGTGAAGGCCTTGAGAAAGAATTTTAGACTAGGAATCATTCTATTAAGGTATTTTGTGTAAATTCCTATGTCTTCTTTACCTTATGATTCAGTTTATTTCTACTTTGAAGCACATAAGCATGATGATTTCAAAGTATTAAGTCTTCAAATTTTTGGATTGAGTAGTTTGGATGACTCTGCATCCAAAAGCTTCGTCCAAAACTCTGTGAACAGTATTAAATCATTTTTGCTGAAAAAATTACCATTTTGAACTTACCTTTTGGACGCACCCTCGTCCGATACTTGAGTCCAAAACTTCAAAAAATCTGACTGCGTGAAACTAGTTATTTTTAGTCATTGGAGCTCTACTTTTAGCTCTTATAAAAGGTTTCAAAACTTGATTTTAAAATAAATTCTTGTCCTACCTTTTTAAGAAATACTCTTACTCTCTGGAATACAAAAATCTTCCTTCTCATTGGGCTTCAAAGTGAAATCAAATTGCTTCAAAAAGGTAAAGGTTGTTTGTGCTCATTTGCTCAAAAGTTTGAGCTATCTCTGGTTCATTTCTATAATCCTTCTTGTGTACCAAGGTTGTGGTGTAAAACCCATTTGGGGTGAATCTTGATTTGTTGATTGATTGAGAGGTTTTGGTAAAACCATGTGTGGTGATCCTCTTATGTAATTGGTGTAGATCGACACCATTGATGTTGGGTGTGTTTAATAAAATATGGTTGAAAATTCTTAAATGTAAGCTTAAGGATGTGGATGTAAATCTTGGTAGATCGAACCACTATAAATCTCGTGTTTACTCTCTCTGCATTTAATTTTGACAAGCTATAGATTTCCTTGCTTAAAAGCTTTCAAATCATTCAAAAGAAACCTTTATGTTTCTTACCAACCCATTCTCATTCCTGTATTAATTGCATATCGGGTGTCTCATCTTATTCAGATCATAGTTGGTCTTTAAGTCAGTCCAAAAGCTCCTCACTAGCAATCTCCCCAATCTGAAATACAAAAGGAGTATCTCGAAAAGTGTTTTTGAAAAGTGTTTTAAATTTTCCAAACACCTTATTCACCTCCCCCTCCCCCGCCGGCCCCAAGGTTTTTTAGTGTTAGTATTATTAGGATGGAAATGTTGTATAATAGCTATTTTTGATTGATTGTTGTACAATTTCATTGGTTTCATTGTTTTTGTATGGGTGTTGGAGTTTTGAGAATAAGAGGATTGTTGGTAGTTTTGGTTGTTATTGTACTATATATTATAGAGGTTGAAATTTTGATTATACTAATGATGAATAAATTGAGTTGATGGGTTTATAGAGTTGGTGTTATGTTTCTGTGGATTTTCTATTATTGTTTGGGACATGCTTTGGTGTTTTTGGAAGGTCTGGTATTCATGAATTAGTGGTTGTAGTTGTTAAAATCTTTTAAGATTCTTTTAAATAAAACCACTACATCTTTGTCCTTTTCACTTTTCTTTGAATTTCATTGAATGTATAATGTGTATATTATATGTACTAGTTCTAGCATATGATATATTAGTGTTTTGTTGTACATATATAGTATAGTTATTGATTTAGAGGTATTAGCATGTATACATTGATTTAGTGTATCTTTAGTGTAAATATTAGGTTATTCATTAGTTTTGTGGTTTGGTAGTAGTAGTAGTAGTAGTAGTAGTAGTAGTAGTAGTAGTAGTAGTAGTAGTAGTAGTAGTAGTAGTTGTTATTGTTGTTGTTGTTGTTGTTGTTGTTGTTGCTATTGCTGTCTATCTGTTGTTGTTTGTGTTGTTCGTCTGTCTTTGCTATTGTTCGTTATTCTTTATTCTGTCTATTCTTCGTTGTTGTTGTTGGTTCTGCTGCTACTACTATTATATGATGATTTATTTGTTATTAATATTGATACTAATGTATTTTTGTACAACTCATTGTATTCTTTTATTTATATTTGCTTTTAAATTATTTTCTTTTTATACTATTTTTTTAGTCTTAATGTTGCCATTTTATTTTATTTTTTTTTAGTTGTGGTATACTGTTGCAATTTTCTTTGTTTTTGGAAGATTGAAGATTTTATTCTTTGGACAATCATCCTTTTCTCCTATCTCATATGACACAATTGAGTTTCAAGATGTTAGGGGATTTTTTGTTTATCCTATTCTCCTTTTTATTTCTTTTTATCCTACTGAAAATGTGTATATTGTTTGATTTGTGACTAATAAGGACATTGTCCAATTTAAGCGTGGGGAAGAGGTTGAATAATATTTCTTTACAATTTTGAATTATTTATTTTAGAATTTTCCTATTCTTGTGCTAAATTTCTTGTTTTTTGTATTTTGGCTAAAATGTTTTCAAATGTTTTTGCATTGTAGGGTTAGTTTTCAAGGCTTGTTGGTATGTATGTTAATATGTGTTAGTTTGGTAGAGTTATTGTTTATCTTTTTGCTTAGGGATTCTACTTAAGACTTTTCTAGGAAAGTTATTTTTATGTACACTTAGATACTGGGCATGACATAGACTAAATTTGGATAAGTAAGTTAATCTTGTTTATGCCTTTGAAAATATTTGTGAAGCTTAATTCTTTGAGAAGGGATGAAAACTTAGTCATGAAATACAGAGTGCAGTTCATAGGCTTATCTCTAGTATTGTGGCTAATCCCAATTATTCATTCATTCATTTGTGTTGTATATTGTATTATAGAAAATTTCAGAGGGGGGTTTTTTTTTTTTTTCTATTTTTCAATAAAAAGGCAAATAAGAGCAAGAGATAGGTTGCTAAATGCACCTATCTAAGTAAGGAGAAAAAAGGCTCTAGGAATGCAAAATGCATTTCCTATGACGAAAAACAAAGTGATGAAAGGGGGGGGGGGAAGAGAAAAGAAAAGGCAAGAATAAGAAAAAGAAAAAAAAGCAAAAATTGAAAAATATAAGGGATGTGAAAAGAGCATTCAAGTAAAATCACTATAAATGCATTCACTTTGTAGAAAGAAAAATGATGAAAAATGAGAGGCTCCTAATTTGTCAATTCAAATTGAATTGTATTGTTATACCAAAGTGTAAGCTATTGTTATATTGTGTTTAATCATTTGTAATATATGTACTTGGGACAACCACAAGACTTAAGTGAGTTGTTGGATCCCATCTCAGATGAATCACTTTGTTTGAATTCTTGAGTGGAGATATTGAGTGAATCACATTTATTTGGCACAAATTTGTAAAATTTCTCTTTGAGGTTCTTGGTTATGTCTAGCCTAATATAAAGGTATACATGGAATTAACTTGGATGGATTGGTGTTGAGATGAATTCTAAAGTGGAAGAAGAAATAATATCTTTACCATTTTGACCTTATTGCACATATACTAAGTTTCTCTTGATTACTCACCTAGAATGCTATGTAGAATATTTTACATTATATTTGTAAATTAGCTATTCTTTATCCTAATGAAATAATGTTTTTTTTTTTTGGTACAATAGTTAAGTTGTGAATAATTGAAGAATGCTTGATTTGTATATTAGTTAATTCTTTCTTCGTGAATAAGTGTGATTTCCTTGAGGACAAGAAAAGATTTAAGTGTGGGGGTGTGTGATGAGGGCTCATCATATACATATTTTCTAGTATTTTTGTGCTTTAATTATAGTACATCCTTGTTGAAATCACCATTCACAACACCATTCTCATCTTGTTTTTGTAGGAAATATAGAAAAGACCAATTGACGATGAAAGTGAAGAAGGGAAGGAGAAAGGAGCAAAAATGGAAGAGAAATGAAAAAGAGCACAAAAGCAAGATTAAAGGCAGCCTAGATAAAAAAACAATGTCAACTAAGGGAACCAAAAGTTCCCTAGGCCGCCTAGCATATATTTTGGTGTGTTTTGTCTAGAAAGCTGGCAGCCTAGGGAACAGAAGTTCCTTAGGCTGCCTGCTTTAATGTATATATATGTATGCTTAGCAAGTGGCGGCCTAGAGAAGGCCACCTAGTGTTGTATACATATATGTTTGTTTATGAGCTGGGGGCCAAGGGAACTTTCCCTTCGCCACCTAGTGTATGTCATGTGTGTTGTGTGTGCTCAACCTAGAGACCTAGGCAAGTAAGAGTAACCTAGGCCGCCTGATCTATTTTTGTAAATATGTAATGTATTGTATTGTTTAGGTAGAAGCCCAAGGAAGAATAAGTTCCCTAGGCCACCTAGATAGTGGCCTAGGGAACTTCCCTAGGCCGTCTAGCTTCTGGAATACCTGGCAACCCAGAGAAACACTTGCACCAAAAAGTGCAAAAAAGAGCGAATTCGCCGTTTTGCTAATCTTTTCTCATTTGTTTCCATTATACACTATAAATACTTAATTATAAACCCTAAAAATACATCCTTGGTTGTCTAGCAACCAAGAGATCCCTTAGGAAGCTCAAAAGATCTATCAAGAAAAGGAAGACCATGGAGAAGAAGGGAGAAAAAGAAGGGGTTGTTGAAGGAAATCCAAGAAAGAGGAATCTTAAGATCTTGTCTATGAGTGAAGTTCTTTCTTTTTCTTTGTATTAACTTTACAATATTAAGATTTATATGATTTTAATTATATTTGAAGGATGAACCGTAACTTATGTTCTTGTATTAAGTTATTATTATGGTTTATTGAATTTCTATTATTGTATTTAGCTACTTGGGCATTATTGTGTTAGATTGATTATTTGAGCTTGGTTAATTTATTCAATTTGTTGGTTCTCTCTTAATGATTTCGAGAAATGGGATTAGGAGTTGAACACCAAATTAATTAGTCCAATGTGGGTTTTCCTTTTATTAACTTAAGAGAGAGGTTGAAGGATTAGAACATGGTAGTCAATGGGTTTTCAATAATGCCTAGAGATAGGGCTATTGGGGCTTACGGGTATCTTTTAGGTGATGGGTAAGTATAATGCTTTCTTAGATTTAGTTGATTAGGTAAGGATACCAATTAATTGAGCTCTTAGAAAAGGAATCTCATAACTTCAGAAAGTGTGAGGTTTATTCTTGAAAACTCATACCAATGCTTGAGTTGGGATCTAATGAACTTAGTAATGATCTCTTTACTTGATATATTTTGGGGGTATTTCTTCTTGTACATGGGTTTTTCCGTATTCTTACTTCTTGATAGTTCTTGGGACTTTTCTTGTGTGCGTCCGATGTACTCTCTATTGTAATAATTTAGTGTAATCAATTTTATTTATGTTATCTCTATATTCATTTTGGCTAGACAACTAGATGAGAGCAAAGTAGTGGTTATTGCTAAGTTCCTATAGATTTTATACTTGCTATTCCCTACACTACACAATAGGTATACTTACCCTATTGTGTGGTTTTGGTGCTTAGCATTTTAATTTAAAACTTGATAACTTGTGGCTTTTGTTATAATATTTTCAAAGCATGCAAAACCTCCTGTCACTCCCTATTAAAAGCCTCTTGCTCTAAGGACTGTTGAGATGAACCCATACTTTGGCACTCATGGTTGGGGTGCCCTTCTCAACAAAAATCACAACTTACATTCATAACTTTCCTTTAAGAATGGGCCACTAGTTGCTCCATTTTCCGTGTGAGTGCCTCAACCTTAGTTTCTAAGGCGGCTATAGCATCAACTTTGTGAACTCTTTGAACATGAGCCCTAGGCCTTGGATTGCCCCATGACTAATTATTCATGGTAATGTTCTCAACCAACTTATACAACTCTTCCGGGGTCTTAGAACTTGTTGTACCTCCAGCGGATGTATCTGCTAATTATTGCGAAGCAAAATTCAATCTACTATAAAAAAATCTTTATTTGCATTCCCAATTCAAACCCATGGTAAGGATGTTTTCTAAGCATCTCCTTCCATCTTTCCTAACACTCATATAGACTCTCAGATTCCAATTGTTAGAAGGCAAAAATTTCAGTTCTAAGCTTAGCTGTTCTAGTTGAGGAAATATATTTGGGCAAGAATTTTTTAGCTAACCCAGGTCAAGTGGTGAAAGATCCTATTGGCAAATATTTTAACCAAAATTT
The DNA here is from genome assembly GCA_026120185.1 of Voacanga thouarsii. Classification (NCBI taxonomy): domain Eukaryota; kingdom Viridiplantae; phylum Streptophyta; class Magnoliopsida; order Gentianales; family Apocynaceae; genus Voacanga; species Voacanga thouarsii. The sequence goes on along the minus strand of JANUWF010001641.1, from coordinate 2,890,357 downwards.
GGTTCTATCCCTAAGGGAAAAAGGAAATAGTCTTAGTTTAATCGCATCTTCCGACACAGTATTCATCTTAAAAGTATTGCAGATCTTCAGAAAACTAGCAATGTGAGCATTAGGGTCTTTATCAGGTAACTCATCATATTGGTCCATATTTTGAATCATTTGGGTAATGTTGGGTTTTATCTCAAAGGTATTGGCTTCTACCCTTGGTCTAGTGATACTCGAATCTGTACCGGAGATTGCAAGTTTAGCAAAATCACCATAGTTGCAACACCCTTACTAATGACAAAAGTGAAAGCATATTAATACCGAGTATCGCCCCGTCTAGTTCTCTAGACAATAGGTCTTTATAACGGAAATAACAGAGTAAATACATATACAAAGTCCAAACTCAACAATATCCCGCACTGATGGCCGCACATATATATATATATATATATATATATCATAGAATTTCATACATGCCATCCCAATTGATAACAGAATACAGTACATGATCAAAAGAAAAGTTGTCTAGACCTAAACTGCTGACTCTGTGGTATCATCCTTCTATCCGTAGGTCCGCTCAGCTCTAGATCCTACAAAAGGTAAGTTAAAAGACACGTCTAAGTGACGAATCACCCGTGTGTGCTAATACTTTATGAAAGAATAGGGTACATAAAATGTTTGTGGAATAGCATATCATTTGTTCACTGGAAACAATTCCAAAACTCTCTAAAGGAGAGTTTAATCAGAACTCAAACATTTTTGAAAAACTATATTTTACTTTCAAATCATTGCCACATTTTTCAAATCACAAGCACTTCTCTAATAGAAGGTCGGCCTGTATACAAGTCCTGTAGTCCTTGCCTTTGGCGCCATGTATAATTGTACTAAGACCGTAGCCTCCAGTACTCAACCGTGCATCACTAGAATAAGTACACCGCAGCGTACTTCTACTCAGGTATACCACATCATCCCCAGTGTATTGCAGCACACAATCTTTTACTTACCACCATAAGCCAGGGGTCCCCATCCTGACGTGAATCACCATTGAGACAGCAAGGAGTCAAGCGCACCGAGTGTCCCTGCCCGGCATCCAACGAATGACTCAAAATAAGAAGTGCCCGCAGACACGGCAATTGCCATGTGCTAAACGACTAGCCAGGATGACATATCTCAATGTTATGTCGCCCTGTTTAGAGTAAGACAATCCCAGAACTAGATAGGTTACTTGGGGTTATCTATCTCTAACATGGACTAGTACAAAAATCAAAGTCCTTGCTGAATACTCAACGTTACTAATACCAACCCCTTCTGACTGATCAGGCCATAGGGTTATTTAATCCCGCAGGATTTTCAAATTAAAACATTTTTGGGGCAAAATCACAATTTTCAAAATTTGATCCCGCTGACTCGCAAGTCAGATCATCATTCACATAGGCTCCATAGAGCTAATCAATTCATTCCATGGCACATTAGGCTAATAAAATAATTTCAGGGATCAAAAGGTCATTTTTGTCAATCTCATCACAAGAGATCATTTTCCAAAATCATGTTGAAACGAGATGAAAAATTCTATTCATACATCAAAACATGTTTCCAAGAGTATTCGGGTCGTTTTCCCCGTACTCGATCACAAAAGTCATTTTCCAAAGACATTTGGGTCATTTTACCCATGTCCGATTCCAAAAGACTTTCTAAGGGTATTCGGGTCATCTTACTCTTACCCAATTTAAAAAAAATATTCACAAGAGTTCTAATAAAGATATTTCGGTCATTTACCAAATACCTGATTTCGAAGGTTTCCATAAAACATTCCAATAAGGACATCTGGATTATTTTTCAAATACATGAGTCCAAAAGGAACTCATTTCAAGAAATCCAAAATTCTAATCCCAAAAGAGGATTAAAATCAAAGTTTCCAAACACGTTTCTATAAAATGTTCCAATAAGGGTATTCTAGTTAATTCATGAATACTCGATTTCCAAAGTTCACCATTTTCTGAAAATCCCAAACATTTAATCTAAAAGGACTAAATTCACAAAATTCATGTTTTAATCATCCATTAAGGTTTCCAAGCTAATCATGAAGTTCATTCAAGCCCAAAATGGCATAAAACAAGTCTTGTTTAGATAAACTTTAAACATATTCAGGAATTTCCAAAACAGTATAAAACATAACATTTCATGGAAAACAAAGCACAGTAGCTCTCAAAAAGATTTTAGAGATCTAAGGGACTTATCTCGTGTCCTAAGTAACCCTTTCCGTTCATGGCCGTTTAATCACCGTCTCTACCGTTTTCAACATTCTGTTGGCCGTTTATCGGTAAACCTACACCAAACGTCTTTTTGGGTCAAATCATGTTCGGACGAAAAATAGCCATCATGCCTGACGGGTAGCCGATAGTTAGCCGATGGGGGCCGACGGTTAAGGAAAACGTTCAACTTTCGTTCACGTTGTTTTTTCGTCGTTTGCTCAATTCTTTCATTTTATTTTTTCCACATCCTTTCTCCCTTCATAAACAAGGGATTCAATTCATATTTCTCCAATTATTTCATCCAAAATCACACAATTAACCATCCTTAAATTCGTCCACATTCCAAGCAAAATTCTGAAATTTTACTGCTTTGATACGTGATTTTGTTTTGGACATAACTTTCAATCCACAACTCCGTTTTGGCTCTATGATATACCAAAATGACAGTAAGACTCTTAAATTTAATTTTTTATAAGAAAATTTTCCAGAATTTGGGTTTTGAGGTATGGTACTAGGCAAAAATAGTCCCAGTAGTTTTACCTCAATTTCACTATTCATATTTTCCTTTGTTCTCCTTTAATTTTTAACACCTTAGAACCATTAATTCATTCAATTCTCCTTCAAATCATCTTTAATTCTGAATTCCAAATTTCTAGTAGCTCACATAAGTAACACTTATTAAACACAAATTCATCTATTCTACTCAAAAGATAGTTTAATCCATTTTTCCAACCAAATAAATTCCATTTTTACTCTACTTTGACCATCACCTCTTCAGCCGAAAATAAGCCTTCAAACTGCCATAATTATTCAATTCTTTCTCACACAAAACAACATTCAAAGGTCCTTAGGCAGTTGGCACATGTACAAGTATATATAAAGTTCATACACAAAAGCTCACAAACCCTAGCTTTGATCCGAAATCAATACATAAAAGTCATGTTTTTATGTTAAAATTCACATCAAAATGATCACCGTAACAAATTCTACAACTTTAATTCTTGAAGCATAGAATTTTATCTTGTATGTGGGATCTCTTAGCTTGATTTTGCTCCAAGAACACACACACTTCTTTCTTTCTCTCTCCTTTTCCTTTTTCTCCCTATTTTTCTCTAGCTTTTCTTTCCTTTTCTTCCTCTCTTTCTTTTGTTCTTCTCTTGGATGAATTTTCTGGCTGTTTTACAGCCCTTCCACCACCATTCTAGTGCCCAAAGTCAACCAACATTAATTACATTGTGGACTATCCATTTTAAAGCTAAATTCCTAGTGGTGGATTTAATTTAAATAGATAATTCTTTAAGCTTATTCAATAAGATTTTGCAATTTAATAATTCCACAAATATTTCACTCTCCCAATGGTATTTCAACACTTCTTTTCATCAACCTTCACACAATGCCACGCGTCCATTTTTAACCGCAATTTCCTATTCTCTTCAGAAATGACCAAAATCGGGTCCGTAACAAAAAAATATTTTACTTCACCATTCAACTCCAAAAATTCCACTGAATCCATTAGTAATACTTAAATTCTTCAATTCCTCCTCTATTTAGTCAAATTTGTGGTCAAAGTCACGGGCGCAGTCAAAATGACAAAAATGCCCCTAATACCCCAGGTAGCATAATTCACACCAAAACGTGCGTTCTATCGCACTGACCAATTTCTCTTTTTAGAGTACCCTTAAATTCTTATTTTGTTAATAATAATAGCCTTTCAAAAATTTAAGGTACAGGTAGAACAAATTTAATAATTACATCCAGGTCCTGACAAAATATTATTCCACCAAAATATTCGTCTCATTACACCAATCAAATTTTGTTCTGGACATTGGTACAAGTTCTCATCCTATTACAAATAGTAGCCAATCAAAAGTAGAAATGTGGGGTATTATATTCTCCCCTCCTTACAAAAATTTTGTCCTCGAAATTAGCTTACACTTGGAATAAATCTGGATACTTTTTCAACATCTTCGCTTCCGTTTCCCAAGTTGCATCTTACACAAAATGATGATTCCACGATACTTGTACAAGTGGAATTTTCTCATTTCGCAATTCCTTTTCAGCATACTCCAAGATCTTAATAGGCTTTTCTTTACTCTTCAAGCTTAGAGTCATCTCAATGGGTTCTTCATTCAAAATGTGGGCAAGATTAGCCACGTACTTTCAAAATTAGAACACATAAAACACGCCGTGAATAATTTGAAGTTTTATTGGTAACTCCAATCGATAGGTTACTTTCTCGATCCTCTCGACAATAGGAAATGGTCTAACGTACCTAAATGCCAATTCTTTTTCCTGTTTTTTGATTCCTGACTGTTATTATGGAGCCAACTTCAAGAATACATGATCCCCTCCAGTAAATTCCAAATTTCTCCTACGTCGATCTACATAACTTTTTTATCTACTCTGCGCTACCTCCAACTTAGTTTTGATCATCTCTACAGCCTGTCAGACCTTTTCAAGATCAAAAGCATCTTGTTCACATGTTTTTTGTCCTAAACTTTCCTAATATAATAGGAACTGACATTTTTTTTCCATATAAAGCTTCAAACGAACCATTCCAATTCGTATGCAAATTCAGCATATGCTAAATTATCAATCCGCTTAGTTCCAAAATCTAAAACACAGGCCCTCAACATGTCTTTCAAAGCTTATTCACTCATTTTTGTCTATTCATCCGTTTTGTAGGTGCACCGTTGTACTAAACTTTACAGTTGTCTCATTTCTTTACTGCAATTTAGTTCAAAACTTTGAAGGAAATCTAAGGTCTCGGTCCAACACAATACGAGGAGATACTCCATGAAGTCTGATTACTTACTCTATATAGATTTTACTTAACTTCTCTAGAGAATCGCGCTGATTAATAGGGATGAAATGAGCGGACTTAGTTAATTGATCCACTATCACTGATTTAATATCTCGATGTCCTACTGCCATGGGTAATCTTGTAATGAAATCCATAGTAATTTCTTTCCGTTTCTATGATGGAGTTGGTAACGGCTGCAATAACCCTCCAAGCCATTACTAATCGGCTTTCCCTCGCTGACAAGTTAAACATCGAGCTACAAAATCTGAGATATCCTTCCTCATACTAATCCACTAATAAGGCTATTTTAAGTCCTGATACATCTTTACGGTTCCTGAATGGATAGTATACTTACTTTAAGGTGCCTTCATTAAAGCATCTTATCTCATCGTAGACTGTTGCAAGATACAATACCGATCTTGGTAAATGATTCCATCATTAGCAATATTAGAATAAGAGCAGAATTTAATCCTTCTCTCAATTCCAAGAAATTTCTTTCACACTTCTTGGTTCCAACACAAGGAACTTCCTTTTGGGCGGGTCGAGTCAAAGGTGAAACTATCTTAGAGAGTTCTCTCAATAAATCTTTGATAATATCCTGTTAATCTCAGGAAACTTTGGATTTTGATCGGAGTCTCAGGATGTTTTCAATTTGGTGCCGCTTTAATTTTTGTAGGATCTAATATAATCCCGTCCTTAGATATTACGTGTCCCAAGAATACTACTTCTTGCAACCAAAACTCACACTTACTAAATTTTGCATACAATTTGATCTTTCTTAACTTCTTTAAGACTTTTTGAAGGTACTGCTCATACTTTTAGGGACCTTTAGAATACATCAGAATATCATCTACGAATATAACTACAAAATTATCTAAATACGGTCAGAATGTTCGGTCTATTAAGTCCACAAAACGGTAGAGGCATTAGTAACACCAAAGGGCATCGCCACAAACTCAAATGCCCACATCGAGTGTTAAATGTTGTTTTCGATATATCTTCTTCTCGAATTCGGACCTGGTAATATTCGCGCCTCAAGTCTAATTTTGAGAAACATCCAGCTCCTTATAGCTGATCAAACAGTTCATCAACCATAGGCAATGGATATTTATTCTTTACCATCACTGCATTCAACCCTCAATAATCTATACACATCTACAATGTCTCATCTTTCTTCTTAACAAATAGTACAGATACTCCCCTACGGTGAAGTACTTGGTTGGATAAACCCTTACTCCATTAATTCATGTAGTTGTTTCTTGAGCTCCTGCAATTCTGTAGGTGCCATCCTATAAGGGGTCCTTGAAATTGATTCTGCCGATAGCACTAACCTAATAGAAAACTCTATCTCCTCTCTCTGGCAGTAACTCCTTCAATTCCGCTAGAAAAATATCTAACTATTCATTCACAACAGGAATGTCTTCGGTTTCTTAACCTCTCCTGGCTCATTAATTACATAAGTCAAGTATCCTGTGCACCATTTCCTCATCATCTTCTGGGCCTTGAGTCCCGATACAGAAGCATTACTTTTCCTTCCATCCTCACCTACAAATTCCAATATAGGTTTCCCAGACTAATGGAAACATACTACTTTTTGTATACAACCAACTTGAGCATGATGCTGAGATAGCCCTGAAGGCTTAAAATAGCAAAAATCATTGAAACAAAAGCATGCTAACAAAATGAAAAATTTACCTCTGTGATTGAATGGCCCTCTTCGCACTAATGCAGATGTCTATACAAGGATACTTGAAGCTATTGGATCACATCCTTGTAAATGCCTACTGCGACTCATTCACGCAAAGCCTTTGATCTTCTGAAATGGTACCCGTAGCACTACCAGTGAAAGCTTAAAAACTGGGTTTGCTATGCCTTTGGTGAAAGCTTCACAGAAGCTCTCTATGTATGGGTTTTGTTTTCTTTGAAAAAAAAAATGAAGCACTAAGAGCACTGGGTTTCATTTTCTTACCAAAACCATGAACCACCTCTCTTTCTCTTCATTCATTTTCATCAAATTCCCTGAGAGAGAATCCATTCGCATGAAAACAGAAAGCATCCATGCTTTCTATTATCCTTCACCTTCATCCCGTGTTGTTTTTTTTAATTTAATATTTTTTAAAATTTTATTTTACCCTTGGTCTTATTTATTGGGCTAGATAAAATTATTTATTCTTGGGCTTGAACACCCATAAATAATAAATCTCAATTATTTACTTTCTGAGCTTCTTTAAACAGCTCAATAAACAAACCCAAATAGACCAATATAAAATTTCATACCTTTTATCTAGTTTATATCCAAATTAATTTTCTAATTATTCAATCTGGGCCTTGGGCCCTGAATAATTAATTAACCAATTAAACTAGATAAAATAAATACTCTCTCTCAAATATTTTATTTTATTCTAGTCCAATAATAAATTAGACTAATAAAATAAAATAAACCACATAAGTATCAAGACCAATTCCTTAACCCAAATCTGTCAAGACTTAAGGGTCATTTCGAGGACCAAAAGACACATCTCTTTGGCTACTAAAATGACCAAAATACCCTTGCTATATAAATAGTTGTGTTTTGCATTTTAAATATTTCTTAATATCACCATAAGGAAATATTGTCCCCAAGGACAATACTGCGTTAGCAAAGTCTTCGACCTACAGGTATAATGACTAAAATACCCCTCTACGCATCGTCGTGCATTTAGAGAGGAAAAGTATACTAACACCTCTCTAATAGACATCTACCATCCTTAGACCTCTAGTCCAATAATCCACGACTCCTAGAATGTTTTCACTTTCCAAGGGAGCTACCATAAAGTAAACATCCAAGTCATGTTCCCCAGGGCCTTGGATAATTAAATCATTTGAACAGTCACAATGGGCGATATAGCACATAAGCTATCTTGTACATGTCTATCTTAACTAACTAGTTACATATACCCAACATACAAGTATATCGACTCTACGAAAGAACCTCAACTACAGTATATCAAAGTATATGCTTCTAGCTTCGTCAGGCCACTAACTCATACTCAAGCAGTAGAGTATTAGTCCATGCTATAGCAATAATAGTCTGGGTTTCTTTTAAATAGTACTTTTAGAAACCACTATTACAGGTCCTATTCTACGTATTCGAAATACGCTCATACTATGAAGTGAATGGTCTACTCACTGGCTAAAGGTAAACCATTCCCCATTTGAAATTCATAACACAATAACCTAAACATGATGGGATTCTCATTCTCATCAATCAGTTAAGAACAAACATTTATGTGTTAAGTAACCCGTGATCCATACCTTACTGTGAAAGACCACCATTCACATGGATCACTGACTTAAACACAATAGGTCCTTTCCAAATGAAAATCGTACACAAATAAAATGTAAATTCACAAATAAATTTTGAAAATAAATTCTTTTATTAATAAATTTGATAATTATATCAGATAAACTAGTCTAAATGGCATATATTCCAACAAGTCCATCCATGCCCAAGACAGTATCATAATCCTCTATGGGCAAACTTATCAAATCTCCTTCCAATACTTCATCTCCTACCAAGATCTTACAGTTCCTATGCATTTTCTCATTATTCATTTGCTTTCCCAATAGGATACTAACAATCATTTCATATGAAATTTCTTCCCCTTTTGTCTCTATAGAATCAAGAAATGAATTGGCAATAAAGCGGTGCGTAGAACCAAGATCTTCTAATACTTTAGCAGTATGATAAAAAAAAATAAGGAGCCTACCTTCCACCACTGCAGTATGATTATCTATCTTTTCTAAGGCCACCACCCGAGCATTTACTTGCGGTTTGGGGGGTCCAGTTATGAAGGTAAAAGCCTGCCCTGGGTTTCCTCTTTTAAATCCTAACCTCTGTCCTTACTTGTTACCTCCAGGTCGGCTCCATCCTCCTTCTTCTCTACTACCTAAATGGGAATAAATTCCTTCTTAAAACTGGCCTTAAAATCTATCCACTCCCATTCACGTTGATTCATCTCCCTTGGCCACCAATCTCGGGCAGGTCCTTTCAACTGGAATGTAACAAGTTTTTGTTAGTGTTGTGCCCTAGAGGCAATCACTTGTACATTGTATATGACACATTTTATTTTAATAAAAGGCATTATTTATCTTACAGTTTCTTTTGTTTACTTTCAAGTAATATAAAAATTCGATAAAGTCCCTAGTACAATACTGTGTTAAGGAAATCATGATAGAGATCATGATATGAAATTCCTACTATACTGTATAGTGTTAGTACTTAAATAATCCCTAGTCATAGTATTACTGAGACAGGACATCATTAATGCGTTAAGACTAGCATGTGTTAGACTTCTTGATTTGATCAGGTGGTGGTTCTCATATCCGTGAGTATTGAGATACTCAAAGTTAACACATGGATGCTTGTTAATGGAACAAGTTCATTGGATGACCAAGCTTTGAGATAATCACAAGGATAACTATTTAGTGCTAGTGATATAATCTCAATATAGCAAATGTGTAAGTATCCTTAGACTTGAGATCTCCAAGGTACTTTTTTTGCTGAGCATTGTACTTTGATTCCAATCTCCGGCACTCAATTGAGGGCCGCCTATGGGATGGATATTGGGTACATTGTGAGGTAAACAAAAGTAGTTGAGAGGGTTAATAAAGGATTCACCACTCCTAATAGTAGGGGCGAATATCTCATGGCTACTTGTAGGAATTACTACTCAAAAAGACCTTAGCCAATGCGGTTTTGTATTGGAAATAGTTCCAATTGATACGCATCTAGAGTAGTGGGTTCCTGGTACAAGTACTATTGTATTCGAGCCAAAATTAATTCTAGAAGGAGTTTGCACTAATTCCGTACTCCAAACCGAATGAGATATTGTACGGTGAAATGAGTTAATTGCCCTGAAGTTTGTTATTGAAGGGTTCATGTCAAGCCACTTAACTTCCTGGACTCTTGGGTGGTCATGATGTGTTGCTAGATTCCTCTCATGATCTGGGAATATGAGTTTATTAATTGATGAATTAATAAACCAATCCTGATTAGAATTAATAGGATTAATTCTAATTAATTATGGATTATTAATCTCAAAGACGTTTGGATTAATTCATGTTCTCTACCAATTGACTGGGAAACCTAATAAGTTAGACATAATAGAGAATTATATACTCAAGATGTTATTGGATAACATAGTGGAGTTAATTGAGAGAAAGAGAAGTTGTTGTGGACAAATTATAATTAGTTATAATTTGTGGTCCAAATTATAATTGTGAGAATTTGATATTTCCAATTACAATTAGGAAATTCTAACTATTTTAGAATTCTGGGATGGAGGATTTTTCAGCAAGTATTTTATGTAACATATAGAAGGGACACAAAACCCTAGCTGATACACAACATACGAAATCTCCAACCCTAGACACACAACCAACGTTGTTCTCTCTCTTTCGATTGTTCTTGTGAAGAACCTTTGCCGCCATCTTTTTCTGCTGGCATAGGAAATTTTGGTGCTTAAGTATTCCTCTGTGTGGATTACTATTAGAGATAATTACACACTGTGATTATAGTAGTTAGACGTTCAACTCACGTGGAGGTTGATCAAGAGGATTGCTGGATCGCGCCTCGACTTGAAGAAGAAAATTTTGTTCTTCGGATGATCAAAGAAAGGTAAAAAGCTGTTACTTTTGATCTATTTATGTCATGTTTTCCACACATATGCGAGTCCTGGGATGATATCTCGTTTTATTTTCCACCGTACCGTATAGGATACGAGCCTGAGATACCTAACAGTGGTATTAGAGATATGCTATGTGTGGTCTATGGACATTGTTTTAGCATGAAAAACTGTTTTCATGTATTCATGTTTATCTTTGTTCGCTGTAAAAATCGTTTTCACTCGAGTCAAAATCATTTCGAGCTTTGTGAGTTGGGTCCGTAGCATAATATGATTGTGTAAAAGTTAGCATATTTCGAAAGGTGCTTTCTTTATGTACTGAAATTTTTCTGTAGAAAAACATTTTCTTGAACATGATTGTTGCCCTTTGTTTCATCTTGTGAATTTGATTTTCTATTTTGTTTTGTTTAAACTAACAAATTGGTTGTTGTTTTGAGCTTCAAAACAGAAAATTCTACTGAGAATTGTTCTCACTGATCTGTTGCAAAAGATTAGGGCACCAGAAACTGTTTCTAAAAAATCGCCGCCATTTCTCGACTACAGCCGGCGCCAGCTCTGGCCTCCAAACCGGCGCCAATTCCATTCTGTTTGCGATGTTCAGAAATCGTTTTTAGAAGAGAAAAATTTTTTAAAAACCAGAACAGAGCTGGTGCCGGCTCTGGCCTTCAAACTGGTGCCATTTCTACTCTGTTTGCGACGTTCCAGCTATTAAAAAAAAAAATCTAGAATAGAATTTTGAAAGGGAAAATCTCATTTGATGAGAGGCGGTAAAATAAAATTTTTTCCAAAGGGGCGCTGCCCCCTAACCCCCGCCTGCTGACCAGCCAGCGGGACTGCCATTTTCGTTGCAGGAGACGGGACCCAAAAGCATTTTCTCAAAATTAGTTTTGAGACAAACAATTTTATTTTTCAAAATAATGATTTTGAAAATTTAAAATTAATGTATATTTCTAAAATATTAATTTTAGAATTTGTTTTATTTTTCCAAAATAGTGATTTTGGAATAATAAAAAGTATATGTTTATTTTGTTTAAGCATAGTCAATGGTATGGTGGATGGTTATGGACTAAAATCAATTATATCTGTTCATGCATTTTACAGTTTTGATTTTTTATGAAATAGGGCCTACATATCCTGCCTTCTCTAGAATTCCTGTGTAATTCTCTTTTCATCTAACTCCCCATGAATGTAACTCGAGGTTTTCTCTCTTTAGGAAATTATGTAATTAGTTTACATAGGTTAGATAGGAGTAGAATTGTTTTATTCTGGAGATGGCAACCAAAACCTCCAGAATAACTATATTAATTAGTTTACCTATGTAATTAGTTTACATAGGTAAGACCTTCTACTTAAATCATGCATGAACACATAGGGTTAACTATATTAATTTCTTTTATTGCTCAAGAAAATTAATTTAGGGTAAAGTCCATAACCATACCACGTAATCGCTTTATTACCATGATTATCAATTATGTGATTTATTGATTTTTATGCATGTCATTCAATAAAATCACTAAAAGAAACAAATCCCTCAATTAATATTAAACCTAATTCCTTCCGTTAATATAGTAAGAACGAGAGTCCTTTTTCGAGATCAGGTTGTTGGGCAAACCCAAGCCTACTTGACATTGGGCATGTTCAAGCTATGGAATTAAATTCCTTTGGAATTAAATTCCTAATTAATGGGTCAAGTTTAACTAAATTCTTTATCTCGATTGGGCAAACTCAAGCATAAAGAAATTTAGAGGAAAAGTTGGGGTAGCCAAAAAGGCTTTAAGATTAAAAGTTATTAATCACCCTGATGTGCATAGATTTGGGTATAAAAATCAAATAAAAATAAGCTCATTCCCAATCAAGTTTAAATTAAAACGTTAACCCCAAATTACACATATGAACAAGTGTACTCATCATTAACATAGCATAGGGTTCAAACAAGTGTCGATCCTCTAGAAACAAGTATACATTAATCACTTTTCATTCATTGTTTAACCGACTCAATGAAGTAAAAATGAAATAAAAAGGAAAATAAAATAAAATAAAAATATATATATGTCAAGGATGGAGAAGTATGTAACTCAAACCATTATTTTGACAATCATAATCTTAAAGTACCCACTATTTATCATAACTAATTATTCCCTTGGCATCATGAAAGATAACATAAATTCACTTCTTTGTCCAATCTATGAATCCCTATCTTCTAGACAAATTAATATCATATTTTCTGTCTCAATTAATTCACCTAAAAGATGCATTAAACACAATCCTTTGATTAAATTTCCATTCCTGGCAAATTCATATGAAATTATCTAATGAATCCATATCCTGGCAAACATCAATTAACCTTTAACTACTTTGTCCCTACTCTTAACCCCTTTGTCCAAGCAAGTTAAGAGCCAACAAATATCAAGCTAATAAATTAAAACTACCATTAACCCCTTTGTCCAAACAAGTTAATGGAAAGAACCAACCAATCAATCTTGTAATACGCCCAAGTAATTAAATACCCAGAATAACAATCAATTAATCAAAAGATCAAATAACTCAAAAAATCATGACTATCTAAAACAATATCAAATTACAATAAAATAATTAATACATCATTGTTCAAGAAAAAAAAAACAAAGTAAAAGAAAGCACTCATAGAATAGCCTCCTTCTTCTTCATTTGAAGACCTTCTTGCACAACCTACCTTGAATTGAAGAATTCCTTCTTTGATTGAGTGATTTTCTGTGATAATCAATGAATTCTCCTTGAACTATTTATCTCGACAAAATATTAGTGATGCACTCTAAAATATACCTAAGTCTCTACATTGTGCACCCCCCCTTCTAGGGTAAATTGGCCTTTATTTATAGCCCTACAAAATTCCTAAAAGAATCTTGAGTAAAGAAGAGGTAATTACCTAAAGATATCCAAAACCAAAAAGGATAAATAAAAAAGTCTAAAATAAAATCCTAAATAACTAAATAAGAATTGAGAAGTCCACTGCCTTGACTTTACAAAATTGGAAATTAATTTAGATTCTTGATTTGGATTTTGTTGTCTTGTGCTGAAGCTCATGGAATTTGAATTGCTGAATTGGCTTCTACTTTGAGCTGTGTGAGATTGCTTGAAGCCACCGAAAATCCTTCAATTTTTGTTGTGTCGGCTTAATTGAGCCACTTTCCTTGCCTCGGCTCAATTGAGTCGAAAATCACCAACTCCCTCACCGAAATCGTTTCCTTTGATTCCTTTGAATTGGCTTAATTGAAGCCGCCTAATCAAGCCACCAAAAATTGTTTTCTTTTGTTGTTTCTTTCCTTCTATGTTGTGTTGGCTTTTGTTGTTTTCTCAGCCACCTTTTTTGACCGAAATGTCTTTCCTCGTTTTGCTGTTGTCCTTTCTTGCTGTCGGCTCGATTTGAGCTACCGAATTAAGCCACCTAATTGCTGAAATCCTTTTCTTTTGCTTTTGTCTTTTGCAGCCCCTTTTGTTGACTTCTTCTTTGCACCTGGCCCTCACCGAAATTCATGCTTTGCTACTTTGTTTCTTTCCTTTTGCTATCGGCTTTCCAAGCCATGAAGCTGTTGACCGAAATTGCTTAATTCCTCTGTTGCTTTTGTTTTCTTTTGCTTAGTCCGTGTCGTAGCCTTCAGAAGCTTAGCCATTTTTCTCCTTTTTCCTTTCCATTTTCAATTGCAATACTCTGTTGCTTCAATTTCTTTTGTGCATCCACTAGCTAACCGGCGCCAGCTGTCCTTCTCGGGCTGGCACTGCCTCTGTTCTGGAAAATCACACAATTAGCTCTAATTTTTTCTTATTTTTGCATAAAATTACAGAAAAACATTTTTATAAAGGAAATATCAAATATGAAGGAATATGACTAGTTTTTTTCACAAAATGGCTACAAATAACTAGGAAAAATATGACTAATTTAGGCCCTATCACATTCCCCCACACTTGAATCTTTACTTATCCTCAAGTAAACACTTAACCAAAGCACTTAAAACAATTTCTTTCTTTTCATATTCATCCATAACAAAGACATAATTTCTTTCTAACCTTAAACACAAAATTGTCATTCATTCACCCTTTAAAAATCTTTGTAACTCATACATTAAATCAAATAATCCCAAGGCCATCAAAGTTAAGTTAAACAAGCTTATATCTAGTACATGAAAATTATTTCACTTCTCAAGCAAAAACATAGATAACATAAATCATACAAGTCAAGTCATTTAACCAATTCAAACATTATAAACTCAAATTTACAAAACTCGAGTTAGTGAAATCAGAAAAACACTCCACTCTTCTTTTTTCTATAACTTCAGGAATTGATAGCCTCAAGTGCATGGATTTCTCTTCACACACCGTATTGGCCCCCTTTATAATCATCACTCATCATTTTTTTCTCTCATAATTTTTCAACATTTTTTTTCCCTTTTCTTTTCTTTTTCTTACCTTTTTACCTTCGGGATAGCCTCAAGAGAGTGCATTGAATACACTTGCTACTTCTCCTCATATTGACCCCCTTTTCAGCAAAAGGTCTTCAAAAATAAAAATAATAAGAACATTTTTTTCAACTCAATTTTTTCACCTCATATTTTTTCACTCAGTTTTTTTTTTCTCACATTCCTTATTCAAAACTCAAAGTTAAGCAAATTTTAAATTCATAATACAAGAATTAATCAACAACTCTTCCCATATTTCATCATATCATCCATATTCAAAGTCAAAGAATAAAATAAAACTCAAATACCAAATATAACCAATGTTAACTTAAATTCTCAAGACTTAGCAAAATCTAACTTAATACATAAGTTTACCTTTTTAATAAAATCCTACCATACTGAATGACAAATCTATATCCAAAGTTAAAAAGGAAATCATATCTTCATCATAAACAAATAAATTCAATTTAGCTCCAATTTTTTTTTTTTAAATTTCAACAATTCAAAACAATTCAAACATATATCATTGAAAATCCCTTAAACATATATAATTGGAAATCCATTGAAAATCACAAAGATGCACTTGAGAAAATGTTAAATCTCTCCCCCACACTTAAATTGGACATTGTCCTCAATGGCCTAAAATAGCACACTAAAGCATAACCAAGCGACCAAGAATGTAAAGAGGAAAAGAAAATAATACTCCCTAAGGCAGATTAGCTCCCATGAAAAGTCCAAATTTCAAATTCCAAAGTAACTCAACAACAAGAAAATATCAAGATAATTGATAAAAACTTGGACCAAGAATATCACCAAACCACTCCCCCACACTTAAACTGGACCATGTCCTCATGGGCCAAAAATAAACACAATAAAGCATCTCCAAAGGGACCAAAATTAAAAAGGGGTAGAAAGTTTAAGCAATACTCCCCAAGTGTAGAGTAGCTCCAAGATATGAGATATTCATTCTTTAAGAAGTTGGAAGAATTGTGGCCAGCGAACTTCAACCTACAAATAGATAAAGGAACACACAAGTAAAAGCATTAGGCGTAACAAAATAAAAAACAAGGGAGAAGAAAAATAGAAAGTTAAAGCCTTTAAGTCCCCCTCGGAGTAGATTCTTCCTTGTCTCCAAATTGTCCAATAGCTACCAAATAGACCACCATAACCTCCAAATAGATCACAAGATTCTCCTTGTCTCATCCAAATCCACTTTGCAATTAGTTTTCTTTATAGTGAGGAATTTCTCCAGTTTTTTTTTTTTTTGTACTCGAGAAAAATAAGAATAATATCCAATGTAGATAACAAAAGCATAATGGCAATCAATCTTCAATCATTACAGCAAAATACCACAAGGGTGCTCAATTGTCCAAGTTCTCCAGATTGGCAAAAATTCAAAAAAATGCATAGCTAATTTTGAGAAGCAATCACAAGATTTAAAAACCATTCTATGCATTTTTTTTTTCCACCAAGTAAACTCAACAATGATTTGTCCATGCCTAATAAATTTTTCCTCAAAAACACGTCGGCCTAAAGCTAAAACAATTCAAGAAGATAAAATCAAGAAAGTTTTGCACCACTATGTTCCCCAACGCATAAGTTTTAAAAATTTTTAATCCATGGGGGATAATGTATAGAAGAAGAAAAATACTATGAAAAAGAAGAAGAAGAAAGGGAAGACGAAAAATGATCATTCTAGGGGAATAGGGAGAAAAAATAAAAGAAGAAAGAAAAATAGAAGAACAAGACAAATAAGAGAAATAAATCAGAAAATCAAAGAAAAAGACAAACTAAGAAAAATTTGGGAAGAAAAGAAAAAAGAGTAAGGGAAGAAGCGAAAAGGGGGGAAAATTTTTATTATTATTATTATTTTTTTTTGATAGCCTTCCAGACCGGAGCCGGAGCCGGTTCTGAGCCTCAGCCAGCGCTGGTTGCATTCTGCCCGAGCTCCGTTTTTTATTTTATTTTTTATTTTATTTTTATTTTTTTACTGAAAACTATCTTAATTGAATACATGACCACAATACATTTAAAACAAGAACTCCTAAATTAAACTAAAATTAAAAGTTATAAATAAAGAAATAAATAATAAAATAAAATAGTTCGTCTCCAATATCGAGTTAGCTAACGTCCAAACCTAAAAATAAGAAGAGTTAGTATTGACTCAAAATTATATATGTAAAAATCAACAAATTAAAAATATCATTATTACACATATTCCATATTGACATTAGGTTAGTAAAATTAAATACTCCCTCCGTCCCACTAAAATTGTCAGTGGTTGACTTGGCACGATATTTAATGCAAAAGTAAAAATTAGAATATAATAATATAATATAATAAAAATAAAAAATATGTGGGTCCCACAATACTTTATATCAAATCTAAGAATATAAATATAATATATGTGGGGTATATTGATTATTTTATAATAAATTTATAGTAAAAACTTTCCTTTTAAGGAAAGTGTCAAATTTAATGGGACAGCCCAAAATAGTAAGTAGGTCAATTTTAATGGGACGGAGAGAGTAAATAAACATACAATATATACAAATATACAAAGACAAGTTAGTTATTATGAACATGTATATACTTATTTACATATTTACAACATATAGAGAAATTAAGATACAAGTATACAAACAACAAAATAGGCCACTTATTCATACAAGGAACATATATACATATTGCATAAGATACAAAAGATAGCACCTTTTTGCGGAAAGAACAATTGTACATATTTACCTATTTACATGATTAAATCAATAAAATCCAAGCTTTCATGATATTGTTCCCCGGCAACGGCGCCAAAAACTTGATGTGTATAGATTTAGGTATAAAAATCATATAAAAATAAACTCATTCCCAATCAAGTTTAAATTAAAAAGTTAACCCCAAATTACACATATGAACAAGTGTACTCATCATTAACATAGCATAGGGTTCAAACGAGTGTCGATCCTCCAGAAACAAGTATACATTAATCACTTTTCTTTCATTATTTAACCGACTCAATGAAGTAAAAACGAAATAAAAAGGAAAATAAAATAAAATAAAAATATATACATGTCAAGGATGGAGAAGTATGTAACTCAAACCATTATTTTGACAATCATAATCTTAAAGTACCCACTATTTATCATAACTAATTATTCCCTTGACATCATGAACGATAACATAGATTCACTTCTTTGTCCAATCCATGAATCCCTATCTTCTAGACAAATTAATATCACATATCCTGTCTCAACTAATTCACCTAAAAGATGCATTAAACACAATCCTTTGATTAAATTTCCATTCCTGGCAAATTCATATGAAATTATCTAATGAATCCATATCCTGGCAAACATCAATTAACCTTTAACGACTTTGTCCCTACTCTTAACCCCTTTGTCCAAGCAAGTTAAGAGCCAACAAATATGAAACTAATGAATTGAAACTACCATTAACCCCTTTGTCCAAACAAGTTAATGGAAAGAACCAACCAATAAATCTCGTAATACGCCCAAGTAAATAAATACCAAGAATAACAATCAATTAATCAAAAGATCAAATAACTCAAAAAATCATGACTATCTAAAACAATGTCAAAATACAATAAAATAATTAATACATCCTTGTTCAAGAAAAAAAAAGAAAGTAAAAGAAAGCACTCATAGACAAGCCTCCTTCTTCTTCCTTTGAAGACCTTCTTGTACAACCCTCCTTGAATTGAAGAATTCCTTCTTTGAATGAGTGATTTTTTGTGATAATCAATGAATTCTCCTTGAACTATTAATCTCAAAAAAATATTGGTGATGCACTCTAAAATATACCTAAGTCTCTACATTGTGCACCCCCCCCTTTTAGGGTAAATTGGCCTTTATTTATAGCCTTACAAAATTCCTAAAAGAATCCTAAGTAAAGAAGAAGTAATTACCTAAAGATATCTAAAACCAAAAAGGATAAATAAAAAAGTCTAAAATAAAATCCTAAATAACTAAATAAGAATTGAAAAGTCCACCGCCTTGACTTTGCAAAATTGGAAATTAATTTGGATTCTTGATTTGGCTTTTGTCATCTTGTGCTGAAGCTCATGGAATTCAAATTGCTGAATTGGCTTCAACTTTGAGCTGTGTGAGATTGCTTGAAGCCACTGAAAATCCTTCAATTTTTGTTGCGTCGGCTCAATTGAGCCACTTTCCATGCCTCGGCTCAATTGAGCCAAAAATCACCAACTCTCTTGCCAAAATTGTTTCCTTTGATTCCCTTGAATCGACTTAATTGAAGCCGCCTAATCAAGCCACCAAAAATTGTTTTCTTTTGTTGTTTCTTTCCTTCTGTGTTGCGTTGGCTTTTATTGTTTTCTCAGCCATCTTTTTTTACCGAAATGTCTTTCAAGTATTCTCCTCCTCGATCAGATCTTAGAGTCTTAATATTTTTGCCAAGTTGTTTCTCTATTTCATTCTTGAAGTTTTTGAACCTTTCAAAGGCCTCAGATTTGTATTTCATTAAATACAAATACCCATATCGTGAGAAATCATCGATAAAGGTTATGAAATAGTTATAACATCATCTTGCTTGTATTGACATTGGGCCACATACATCAGAATGTATGAGTTCTAATAACTCTTTGGCCCATTCTCCTTTTCCTGGAAAAGGAGTTTTAGTCATTTTACCTAGTAAACAAGACTCGCATGTGCTATATGATTCATAATCAAATGACCCTAAGTCACCAAGCTTGTGTAACTTAGAAACACGATTTTCGTTTACATGGCCCAAACGACAATGCCATAAGTAAGAGGTGTTAGAGTTATATATTTTAGATTTCTTATTATTTATATTGAGAATTGGATTATCCAAGTCTGGAACATATAAACCATTAACCAAAGTTGCTGAATCATAATGAATATCATTCAATGAAAAAGAACAACATTTATTCTTAAATATTAAATGAAATCCATATAAGTCTAAACACGCAATTGAGATAATATTTTTCATTAAAACTGGTATAAAATAACAGTTTTACAGTTCTATAATTAATCCCGGAGGCAGGTTCAGCTCGTATATCCCCACAGTAAGTGCAGCAACCTTTGCCCCATTTGCAGTACGAAGATCCACATCACCTTTCTCTAGCCTTCTACTGCTCTTTAGTCCCTGCAAGTTATTGCACAAATGAGATCCACATCCAGTATCTAATACCCATATCTCATTTCTAAATGCAGTATTTATCTCAATCATAAACATACTCGGAGTAGAAGTAGAAGTGTTTGTAAGCTTCTCATTCTGCTTCTTGTCCTTAATAGTCTCCAAGTAGGCTTTGCAGTTGCGCCTCCAATGGCCCATCTTCCCACAATGATGGCATGGGCCCTTGGTAGCTGCATCCTTCTTGTTCACACCACATTTGGGCTTCATGGGAGCCTTCTTCTTCTTCTTTTGTACTTTCTTCTTAGAAGAGGAGGATTCTACCATTAAAACTGTATTGGAATCCTTCTTCATGGAGGACTTCGCAGTTTTGAGAAGATTGATCAACTCAGGAATGGTGGACTCAATCTTGTTCATCTAATAGTTAATCACAAATTGTGAGAAACTATTAGGCAAAGATTGTAGAATTAAGTCAACACTTAAGTCATTATCTATTGCAAACCCAAGAGATCCAAGCTTCTCCATCAAGCCCAGCATCTTCAGCCCATAAGTGGCCACAGAAGAACCCTCTGCCATTTTACAACGAAATAGATGCTTTGAGATCTCATATCTCTCAGTTCTAGCTTGGGCATCAAACAGCTCTTGAAAATATAGTATAATCGATTGAGCATCCATATGCTCGTGCTGTTTTTGCAACTCGGGAGTCATAGATGCCAACATAATACATGATGTTGTATCACTATCCTCCTTATGCCTTCTGTGGACAACAAGCTCATCAGCATGAGCATCTTGAGCTGGTGGTGGCAGAATAGAAGCATCTAGCACGTAGAGCAACTTTTTCGATTTGAGAACGATTCTTAAATTTCTATACCAGTCAAGATAGTTTGATTCAGTTAACTTGTTGGTTTCCAAGATGTTACATAAGTTTAGGTTTGTTGACATGATGCAAGTGACCTAGATGTAAAGATAGAGAGCATTAGCTGCTTGTATATGCATATAATATGCAAATAATTAGAACTTTAATTAAACGCATTTTTACTCTACTATTTTACTCAAACCCATAGCCCCCACTACTGATTTGGGAAAGCCCATTGGAAACTTTCCTAATGGACCGGTATCTAAATTCCTCAAGAATAACCTTGGGTTTGCCCAACAAGATACCCTTAAGTTCATTGGTAGGTATCCAATACCAATTACATCGTATATAACTGCCAGATCATTAGGTGTGATATGGCCTAAATTAGTCATATTTTTCCTAGTTATTTGAGGCAATTTCCTTTATAAAAATGTTTTTCTATAATTTTATGCAAAAATAAGAAAAAAATTAAGCTAATTGTGTGATTTTCTAGAACAGAGGCGGCGCCAGCCCGAGAAGGATAGCCGGCGCCAGTTAGCTACTGGATGCACAAAAGAAATTGAAGCAACAGAGTATTGCAATTGAAAATGGAAAGGAAAAATGAGAAAAATGGCTAAGCTTCTAAAGGCTATGTCACGGACTAAGCAAAAGAAAACAAAAGCAACAGAGGAATTAAGCAATTTCGGTCAACAGTTTCATAGCTTGGAAAGTCGACAGCAAAAAGAAACAAACAAAGTAACAAAGCATGAATTTTGATAGGGGCCAGGTGCAAAGAAGAAGTCAACAAAAGGGGCTACAAAAGACAAAAACAAAAGAAAAGGATTCCAAGAGTTTCTGAGTTATCTTAGAGATAATGGGATATTATCTCAATGGACTCCATTATATACACTTCAAAATAACAGTCTATCTGAGAGAAGGAATTGAACCCTTCTAGACATGGTACAGACCATGATGGCTTCTGCAGACCTACCAAAATCTTTTTGGGGGCATGCACTGTTAGAATTCATGGATTCCTAAACGCGGAAAACATCCACGAATCCCTTCCGAGGATCTAAGTAAACAATTAAGAAGATCGTAGGTTTGCAGATTTACCTCTGTTATGTGTAATCGATATCCTTCAGTTCTGATTGTGCTGTTGTGCGTGCAACCTGAACGATCACCAGACGCTGCAGTTGTACGAACGTCCTCTATCGGATACACACCGCGAACTCACTCGTCACCCGGGGAGTGCTAGCGCCTAGGGTTTTTGAGAGGCTTATTTTTCTGGTGGATGAAGGCACGAATTTTTACAACAGAATTGGCACACGCAAGAAGACGGCTAGGGTTTTCTTAAAAACCCACTCCGAACCTCTTAGAGTCCAACCCTAATAATATCTTATCGTATTTTAATTTAAATTCAAATTAAATTAAAACTGATACGATAAGATTCTGTCATTATCTCGGTAATTTAACTAATTAATTTACCGAGTCAGATTCTTATAATCTGGACATCATTCATATACATCGAATGTGGACATATTTCCAGATTCATTATATCTGGTAGATTTTCTAAGTTCGATTAACTTACACATGTTTCTAGATTCATCGAATCCGGTTACCAGAAAAATAACCTAACAAGTTCGCTTATTGTGTGACCCTATAAGTTCATTTAACACTGGCAGTGTGCCCAAATCATATTTAAATGGCTCACAAGTTATAAGCGGTTTCTAGCAAAATATTACAACTATCCAGGTTAAATGAAGATCGGTGATCTCTTTGAACCAAACCATAATTTTATATTTAGTCCTTTTGTCACATGATATCCAAATTAAGCATAAGGCACGGAGCATGTCATCCTTATTAAGCTCAATTAATTATTTCTTGATTTCATAGTAGACTGTTCAAACAAATGATATCAATATCTTAGATTGATATATTTGAGCACGACCATGCATTTTAACAGTCTAACTTATCAAGGGGCCTATGGATATCTCTCCCATAATTGAGAGGGACAAATTCCTTCACAATCAATTATATTCCTCTCCTCGATTTATTATATATCCAACAGTAGTCTAATTTATTATCTAATTAAAGACAACTTTAGACAATGTCAAAATATAGAATTTATCAAGTAGGAAACTATGATGAATTTAGGTCAAATGAATTTTAATATTATTATGGCTAGAAAGTACTTATGACATGTTCCATGAAGTACTCTCACAGTGGGTCATATCCAATACAATGTTCTCTAACATTTATTTATGTTTTGAATTAATATCACAAATATCCATGACCAGTAAAATATAGCCATCCAGTCACAAACATACTAATCTTAATTTATTATTGTTCCAATAATAATAAACGATCAGGGACAGATTTAAAATAGTCATTGTATTTATTATTGGGTTTTACTATCAAGTCACATACTTGATGACCACAAAACAAAACGCACTATTCATGGAAAGAAAAGCCTCATATTATTATATAAAACATAACGATAATAGTATAAGTACAAATTGACTCTAGGGCATATCCCCAACATACACTAGAAACTTCTGTTTATATACTAAACAGAGTTCCAACAAAAGCGGTTGATTCTACCCTATTTGAGATGTTCTTTGGTAAAAAATCAAAGTTATCTCACTTGCGAGTATGGGGTTGTCCTGCCATTGTTAAAAGGCCACAGTCAGACAAACTTGATAGTAAGTCTAACAAATGTTTGTTTGTAGAATATCCGAAAGAATCTTTTGGATATTACTTTTACCTACCCTCCGAAAGTAAATTGTTTGTTTCAAACCATACCGACTTCTTAGAAAAGAAGTACATGCTCAAAGGGGACAGTAAGAGTAAAATTGAACTTAGTGAAGTTCCTGAAGATCAAACAAATAAGAATCAATCGTCTAATCCCATATCTATTGAGAGAATAGATGAACCTTCTAATACACAAGAATCTCGTAGATCTAGTAGGATATGTGTGACACCTGAGAAATATGGATTTCTCATTAGTGACCAAAATAACGTATTGCTCATAGATGAAGATGAGCCTACTACCTATAAGGATGTTCTGAACAGTACAGAATCTGGCAAATGGCTTAAGGCCATGAAGTCAAAGATGGATTCCATGTACAATAACCAAGTATGGACTTTGGTTGATCCACTCAAATGAATTAAACCTATTGGGTGCAAGTGGATTTTCAAGAAGAAAACGGACATGGATGGTAACTTAGTTACCTATAAAGCATGACTAGTGGCGAAGGGTTATCATCAACAACATGGTATTGACTATGATGAAACTTTCTTGCCAGTAGCCATGTTAAAATTCATCAGGATACTCCTAGTCATTGCAGCTCATCATAATTATGAGATTTGGCAAATGGATATGAAAACAGCTTTCCTAAACGAAAATCTGACTGAGGAAGTGTATATGACACAACCTGAGTGTTTCGCATCCAATAATAGCACAAAGGTATGCAAGCTGTAAAGGTCCATTTATGGACTTAAGCAAGCTTCTAGGAGTTGGAACATCTGTATTGATGAAACAATCAAAGAGTTTGGTTTCATTCAAAACATAGATGAGCCTTGTGTATACAAGAAGGTTAGTGGGAGTGCAATCATTTTCTTATTGCTTTATGTACATGACATATTACTAATAGGAAACGATATACCTGTCTTGCAAACGGTTAAAGTTTGGTTGTCCAAACAATTCTCCATGAAAGACCTTGGAGAAGTGACCTATATTCTCGAAATAAGGATCTATAGAGATAGATCCAAAAGGTTGCTAGGTCTTTCACAGTCTACATACATAGATAAAGTGCTAAAGAGATTTAGCATGAATCAATCCAAAAAGGGATTCTTACCCATGTCATATGGTGTAAGCCTTTCAAAGTCGATATCTCCAAGACACAAGTTGAAAGGGATCACATGAGTAAGATTCCATATGCCTCAGCGGTTGGATCTATCATGTATGCTATGATATGTACTAGGCCCAATGTATCTTATACTCTCAGTTTGACGAGCGGATACTAATTTGACCCTGGTGAGGGTCATTGGGCCATTGTAAAGAACATTCTGAAGTACTCACGAAGGATTAAGGATATGTTCTTGGTATATGGAGAAGGTAATTTGAAAAATAAACGGGTATACTGATGCCAGCTTTTAATCTGACAAAGATGATTTCAAATCGCAATCTGGCTACGTGTTTACATTGTGTGGAGGGACAATAAGTTGGAAAAGTTCCAAATACGAAACTATTGCCAACTCTATGACAGAAACTGAATACATAGCCGCTTATGAAGCAGCTAAAGAAATAAAGATAGAGAGAGTTCCCACGGATGAGAACATAACTAACTCGCTTACAAAAGTACTATCCCAAAAGAAACATGATTGTCATGTTGAGTTATTCGGTATTAGATATATGAATGATTGGCTCCAATGCAAGTGGGAGTTTGTTAGTGTTGTGCCCTAGAGGCAATCACTTGTACGTTATATATGACACATTTTATTTTAATAAAAGGCATTATTTATCTTACAGTTTCTTTTGTTTACTTTTAAGTAATAGAACTGTTCGATAAAGTCCCTAGTATAACACTGTGTGAAGGAAATCATGATAGAGATCATGATATGAGATTCCTACTACACTGTATAGTGTTAGTACTTTAATAATCCCTAGTCATAGTATTACTGAAATAGGACATCATTAATGCGTTAAGACTAGCATGTGTTAGACTTCCTTATTTGATCAGGTGGTGGTTCTCATATCCGTGAGTATTGAGATACTAAAAGTTAACACATGGATGCTTGTTAATGGTACAAATTCATTGGATGACCTAGCTTTAAGATAATCACATGGATAACTATTTAGTGCCAGTGATATAATCTCAATATAGCAAACGTGCAAGTATCCTTAGACTTGAGATCTCCAAGCTACTTTGTTTGCTGAGCATTGTACTTTGATTCCAATCTCCGACGCTCGATCGAGAGCTGCCTATGGGATGGATATTGAGTACATTGTGAGGTAAACGAAAGTAGTTGAAATGGTTAATAAATGATTCACCACTCCTAATAGTAGGAGCAAATATCTCACGGCCACTTGTTGGAATCACTACTCGAGAAGTCCTTAGCCAAGGCGATTGTGTATTGGAAGTAGTTCCAATTGATACACATCTAGAGTAGTGGGTTCCTGATACAAGTACTATTGTATTCGGGCTAGAATTAATTCTGGAGGGAGTTGGCACTAATTTCGTACTCCAAATCGAATGAGATATTATATGGTGAAATGAGTTAATTGCATTGAAGTTTGTTATTGAATGGTTCATGTCAAGCCACTCAACTTCCTGGACTCTTGGATGGTTATAATGTGTTGCTAGATTCCGCTCATGATCTGAGAATATAGGTTTATTAATTGATGAATTAATAAACCAATCCTGATTAGAATTAATAGGACTAATTCTAATTAATTATAGAGTATTAATCTCAAAGATGTTTGGATTAATTCATGTTTTCTACCAATTGACTGGGAAACATAATAGGTTATATATAATATAGAATTATATACTCAATATGTTATTAGATAACATAGTGGGGTTAATTGAGAGAAAGAGAATTTATTGTGGACAAATTATAATTAGTTATAATTTGTGGTCCAAATTGTAATTGTGAGAACTTGATGTTTCCAATTACAATTAGGGAATTCTAACTGTTTTAGAATTCTGGGATGGAGGATTTTTCAGCAAGTATTTCATGTAACATATAGAAGGGACACAAAACCCTAGCTGACACACAACATACAAAATCTCCAACCGTAGACACACAACCAATGTTCTTCTCTCTCTTTCGATTGTTCTTGTGAAGAACCCTAACCGCCATCTTTTTCTGCTAGCACAAGAAATTTTGGTGCTTGAGTATTCCTCTGTGTAGATTACTGTTAGAGATAATCACACACTGTGATTATAGTGGTTAGACGTTCAACTCACGTGGAGGTTGATTAAGAGGATTGCTGGATCACGCCTCAACTTGAAGAAGAAAATTATGTTCTTCAGTCGATCAAAGAAAGGTAAAAAGCTGTTACTTTTGATCTATTTATGTCTTGTTTTCCATACATATGCGGGTCCCGGGATAGTATCTCGTTTTAATTTCTGCCGCGCCATATAGAATACGAACTTGAGATACCCAACAGTTGTACGTTCCTTTCCTCCAAATAATTCAGGGCTGCAAAGATCTTTTCCATCCGTTCAATCTAATTCTCAACCTCCTGTCCTGAGTCAGGCCATCCTTGAAATTGTGGAGGGTGAAATTTCAAAAAGAGCTCAAGGCTCGATCCAATTCCACTTCACTTTGCTGACTTTCCTTACTCATACTCTCATTTACCTTAGCATTCTCAGTCAGTTGTTGGATCGTGTCAACCATCTTTTGGAAGGTCTGTAACATGGTGTGGTCCAAGGTTGTAAGGTGGGGACCTTCCTCCTGCGGTTCCTCCACCATTGGTTCAGGGTTATTTCGAGTAACTCGCAATAATCGTCTGGAGGTCCATTTCAGAAGCATCTGTACAGTTCAAAAGAAATTATTGGTATAACAAATGTAACATAGCTCAAAAGCAGTCATAAAATGGTACAGTGTAATTAGCAAAACATAACACATGTTCATTCTCATTTATCACAAAGTTAGTACAAAATTCGTGTGCTAGGCACACAGTTATATACACCAGTTGAACTATACATATCATACTATATATATATATCTTCATCTCATCCTCATACTCATCAACCTTACTGACTGATATGGGAGGTCCTAAATCAGTCGAGATTGTATAAGACTCCACTGTATCAATCTCCTCATCTCCGTCCACATCTGGCTGCAGCCAAACCAATAGCTCTGGGTTTATCTCTAAATCCTCCTCAGGCTCCTCACCTACAAGTACCTCCACCTCAAGTACCTCCTGGTCCTTTCCCACATCAACAACCTCCAAATCCAGTATCTCATCCTCAAGTACCCCAGTTACATCCCCACCAAATATCTCCGCATCATCCTCAGATAATACTGCACTATGGGGATGCTATCCTTCTCATCATCATCATCGTTTGGAAAGCGCAACTCAATATCACCATCGATCTCATCGAAGTCGCCACCTGCCTCCTCATGTGGCGATGGTATCCTCTTGAGGGTAGGTTTCCTCTCCATACCCGAGCTCTCACTTGTCTCTTTTTTTTTTCCCCCTTCATCACTGTGCTCGACCATTGAGCACTTGCCCTTATCTCTCCTACCCACTATACCTACACATTAAAAGGGTTCTATCAATTACTATGACGATACCAAAATTTTATAAAACCAGGTTCTAATACTAATTGTAACACCCCCACCAAAGACAACAGCAGAAGCGTATCAATACCAGGTGTTGTCCCGTCCAAATTTCCAGACAAGGGGTCTTTATAACAGAAACAATAGAGTAAATATATATACAAAGTCCAGACTTAACAATATCCCACATAGATGGCCACACATATACATTTATCATAGAATTTCATACATGCCATCCCTATCTATAACAGAATACCGTACATAATCAAAAAGAAAGCTGTCCAGACCTAAACTACTGACTCTGTGGTATCTTCCTTCTATCTGTAAGTTCGCTCATCTCTAGATCCTACAAAAGGTAAGTTAAAACACACGTGTAAGTGACGAATCACCCAATGAGCTCCGTGTGTGCTAATGTTTTATGAAGGAATAGGGTACATAAAATTTTTGTGGAATAGCATATAATTTGTTCACTAAAAATAATTCCAAAACTCTCTAAAGAAAAGTTTAATCAAAACTCAAATATTTTTTAAAAACTGTATTTAACTTTCAAATCATTGCCCCGATTTTCAAATCACAGGCACTTTTCCAACCGAAAGTCAGCCTGTATGCAAGTCCTGCAGTCCTTGCCTTCAGCGCTATGTATCATTGTACTGAGACCGCAGCTTCCAGTACTCAACCGTGTGTCGCCGAAATAAGTACACCACAGCAAACTTCTGCTCAAGTATACCACAACATACCCAGTGTACTGCAACACGCAATCTTTTACTTGCCACCATTAGCCAGAGGTCTCAATCCTGACGTCAATCACCAACGAGATGGCAATGAGTCAAGCGCACCAAGTGTCCCCGCCTGGTATCCAACGAAAGACTCAAAATAAAAAGCGCCCATAGACACGGCAATTGCCAGGTGCTAAACGGCTAGCCAAGATGACTTATCTCAATGTTATGTCGCCCTATTTAGAGTAAGACAATCCCCAGAACTAGATAGGTTACTTAGGGTAGTCTACCTCTAACATGAGCTAATATAAAAATCAAAATCCTTGCTGGGTACTCAACGTTACCAATACCAACCTCTTCTGACTAATCAGGCCATAGGGTTATCCGATCTCGCAGGATTTTCAAATTAAAGTTTTTTTGGACAAAATCACATTTTTCAAAATTTGATCCCACTGACTCGCAAGTCAAATCATCATTCACATAGACTCCACAGAGCCAACCAATTCATTCCATGGCACATCAGGCCAATAAAATAATTTCATATATCAAAAGGTCATTTTCCAAAAGTCAATCTCATTACGAGAAATCATTTTCCAAAATCATCTTGAAATGGGATAAAGAGTTCTGTTCACACATCAAAACATGTTTCCAAGAGTATTTGGGTCATTTTTCCCGTACTCAATCACAAAAGTCATTTTCAAAAGGCATTTGGATCATTTTAACTATGTCCGATTCCAAAAGACTTTCTAAGGGTATTCGGGTCATCTTACCCTTACCCGTTTTGAAAAAAAAAATTCACAAGAGTTCAAATAAGGATATTTCGATCATTTGCTGAATACTCGATTTCAAAAGTTTTCATAAAACATTCCAATAAGGACATTTGGATTATTTTCCAAATACATGATTCCAAAAGGAATTCATTTCAAGAAATTCAAAATTCTAATCCCAAAAGAGGATTAAAATCAAAGTTTCCAAACACGTTTCTATAAAATGTTCTAATAAAAGCATTCTAGTCAATTCATGAATACCCGATTTTCAAAGGTTACCATTTTTCGAAAATCCCTAGCATTTAATATAAAAGGACTAAATTCACAAAATTTATACTTCAATTATCCATTAAGGTTTCCAAACTAATCATGAAGTTCATTCAAGCCCAAAATGGCAAAAAAAAAAGTCTTACTCAGATAAACCTTAAACATATTCAAGGATTTCAAAAATGGTATAAAACATAGCATTTCAAGGAAAACAAAGCACACTAGCTTTCAAAAAGATTTAAAAGATCTAAATGACTCTCCTCGTGTCCTAAGTAACCATTTCCATTCACAGCCGTTTAATCACCATCTATACCATTTTTGATGTTCTATTTGCCGTTTATCGCTAAACCTACACCAAATATCGTTGTTGGGTCAATTCATGTTCGGACAAAAAATAGCCGACGTGCCCGACGGATAGCTGACATTTAGCTGATGGGGGTCGACGGTTAAGGAAAACGTTTAACTTTCGTTCACGTCATTTTTTCAATTCTTTTATTTTCCTTTTCTACATCCTTTCTCCCTGCATAAATAAGGGATTCACTTCATATTTCCCCATTTATTTTATCCAAAATCACACAATTAATCATCCTTAAATTCGTCCATGTTCCAAGTAAAATTCTGAAATTTTGTTACTTTGACACATGATTTTGTTTCGGACATAACTTTTATTCAACAACTCCATTTTGGCTATATGATATACCAAAACAATCGCAAGACTCTTAAATTTAATTTTGTATAAGCTCTTTTCCAAAATTTGGGTTCCTGAGGCATGATGTAACACCTCCTACTACATACCCTAAAAAGGGTGACGTTATCGCCCCGTCTCGAGGATAAGGGGTCTTTAAAACGAGGTACACAATGTAAAGGCAAATCCAAGAAATAAAAAGTAGATAAATAAAGGAAAAATATTATTACATCAAGCTCAAAATTAGAACAAAACTAAATAAAAACAATCATCTAATCCAGAAGCATAAAACAACAACTGTCTCTCAAACATAATGGAAAATAACAAAAGCTTCAACTATCTCACATCCCGCCTGCTCAGCATAACTAAGCTCCTGAAAACATGATATAAAATAGTGTGAGATTAAATCTCAGTAAGTCCTGTGTGTGCACATGGTACTTTGAAAAGTTCGTGTATGCATAGTGAAAACATTTCAAGAAATATTGGACAAGTCATATGTGAAACCCCAGTCAAGACCAACCTTAGAGTAAGGGGGTTGGGGATGCATAACATGCTTTATTTCATGTTTAAATATGCTTTCATATGATTTTTATATGCTTTGAATGTGAGTTTATTGTTTTGAAGTTGTGTGGGTGAATGTTATGTGAGAAGGGCAAAATGGTAATTTTTGCCCGAGGTGAAAATAGGGAGATAGCTTGTGGATTGAATAGAAATAATTTTTCTAGTGAAAGTATCAACAAGAGTTGTTGTGGTTTAGTGGTTAGAGCTTTGGAATAAATTATTGAGATCTAAGGTTCAAAGTCCATCATAGAAGCTTTAGCTTGAGTAAATTTTATTTTGCTTGGGAAAGGATGGTTTCGGCCTTAAGAGCCTAGATTAATGTGGTGATGATATTCTAGGAGAGACATGATAGAAGTAATCTCATTCCACTCCTTTTACTCTTCTCGAAATTCTTATAGGGAAAATCATCCTTCCTTGATCTTTAATTTTCCTCAATTCTCAACTCATTAGTTTGATCAAGATGTTCTAACCTTTTTCTGTCCAGAAAATCCAATAGAGTGCTGAGGCCTTTTAGGATCAAAATTTCTTGGCAAAAGACTTCTTTTGGTTTGGAAAATATGGTAGATTTGTGGGAAAATTCAAGAGGAAAATCCCTCTTGAAAGCTTGCTGTAATTTTCCTCTATCTTAGTTCATCTATCTTCATGGAATGAGCTGAAATTTTCCAACTTGTTGTACCTTCAAAAGGTCAAAAATTATAGCTCACATTCCCTCCCAAATGCTGCCAAAAAAATAGTCTTTAGGATCATTTTGAAACCTGAAAATTCTTGACCAATTTCGGACTACACAAGCTGGAGCAAAGCAGGAAAAATTCCTGTACGAAAATCAGTTTTGCGAGCTCAAAATCAAGCTGCTTTCTCCCAGATTTTGTGCAGCACCTTAGCTATGTTTTTCCTCCATAAAGAAGGCTGGAAACCAGCCTTGAATACCCCTGAAATCCCCTTCAAAACTCACTGCAAAATGGCTCTAAATAGCAGACGAAAATCTGCCAAAAAAATCACTGTGCAGCGAAATTTCTATGCATAATTTTTTGTCCAGCTTGTTTCCTATTTTGTTCCAACCAAAAACCTCAACCTACTTCTGTCAAAACCTCCATTAACAGAGCTACATTGTTTCCCTCAAGCTTCTAGACGAAAGGCAGCAATGGCTGTCCGAATATCCCTCAACCAAATCCCTGCAATTTAGCTTGATTACTTTCCAAAATTTCAGCCATCTTGTTTAACAACTTTCCATAAAATTTTGCTCAATTGATCAGACATCTTCTCCACCATTGTGCACCTTAGTTTCGGCCATCACAAGCCTCCTTTAACCAGCTTTAATTCCCCAGAAGAGCTGCACAATCCAGTCGGCCATAGGAGACTTCAAGCTGTCCAAACAAATCAAGATATTCTTAGGATATCTACTTTCCAAATTCACTTCCCAAAAATATTCTTCAAGGATTGTAACAACTAACCTTTCCTTTTCCCTTCCAAATCAGAGAATCAACTCCCTAAACCCTACTAGAATTCGGCCAGGCCTATTCCCACAGAAAAATCAGCAGCTGCACAAACCATCTCTCCCTCTCTCGATTTTTCTTCAAGCATCAAGAACACACACACACACACTACACCAAGAACATCCACTTCTTCTCTACACCTAATACCCCTCCAAACCACCTCAAACCCTCACGAAAATCTCCAGATTTAGTCTACTCATTGCTGTGAATCCATCAACACCATTATTAACATCAAACTCCTCCAAACATCTTGCTACTTCGGATCAAAGCAGAAATTTCTGAACAAGAACATCTTCAAGGTAAATTCACTCTATCAACATCATCCTCTTCAAACTTGATCTCTAGTGAGAATCTATATAAATAATCATGCTAATGACTTCTTCTTCTTCTTCTTCTTCTTCTTCTTCTTCTTCTTCTTCTCTCTCTCTCTCTCTCTCTCTCTCTCTCTCTCTCTCTCTCATGGATCGAAATTCCCTCTCTTGGCCGAATGGTCTCTTCCCCCATGACCATGCTTTCGCCACCTTTCTTGAACAAGATTAGCCATCTAGGAGTTGAGATCTTCTCTAAACTCCTTCAAGTCATTCATCAACCAAGTAAGTACCTTCAATCCTCTCTTTAAACTTTAGAATCATGTCTCTAGGTTGATGTTGTGAGAAGATGAATGGCGATGGGTTTGTGTATGTGTTGTTGTTGAGATTGAAGCATGAGTATATGGATGATTGTGAAGGAGATGGGATTTATACATGGAAGGATTATATTGGTGGATTGAATGATGAGTTGAGGTTTGATGCATGTCATAGGTAATATTTGTGATGAAGCATGTTAGAGATTATGTCACCATTGGTGAATAGGATTTGTATGCATGATTAGATTTTGAAGCCATGATCATGTTTATGCTAGTAGAGGTTAAAGTATGTCTTAATAAATTTAGATCTATGCATATGTGCAAGATTTGGATGATTTGATGAATTGAAGGATTGAGTATGTTATTGATTATGGTTGACCATGGAATCTTGATCATGATCTAGTTGTCCCTAAGCAAATTTTATTTCATGAATAAAATATTTACTAATAATTTTTGCTAGAGAATTTCGAAAACCCTAGGAAGGGTAGATTTGGAATTATAATATATGTAAAGGATATTTTAGTCAAATAAATAATAACTTTTCTAGAAAATAAAATAAATAAATATTATTTAAAATAAAGAAATTAATTAAAGCCTTTATGGAAAAGATTTATACTTAATAAAATATTTACTAAATCAAAACCCTTAAGGATTTACTTATTATTTTCCAAGAAAGACTTATTAAATTTAATCTTAACTAGTTTTAGCTATCAATTATTTTCTAACAACTAAGCTATCATTAAATCACTATTTTACCTAGTACCACCTATGACTCCTGATCAAATAAGCTCTAAATTTTCCTTAACAAGATTTAAACTTTCAACTTATTAGAATTTATTTCCTAATCCATTAATTATTTTAAATAACAAATTAAACTTAGCTTATAAACCTATTCAATTATTGTTTTGCCTTAAAGCTTGGGACACTAGGATCATGGTAGTAGTGAATTGAGTTGATTTAAAATTGAGGAAGTGGATTGTGGCTTGAATCTGATTAAGATTTGTATTTGCCCATGTAGGGTTAGGTCAGCTGTTCGAGACCTTGTTGTTGTGAGCAAGAATCAAGTAAGCTCCTGCATAAAACCTAATTGATGTGAAATGATTTCCTTATGGCAAGCCAAATGTGGAGTGCAAGGATACTCGGTTATTTGAAAGCAATTGAGGGTTGAATTCATCATTAATTCCAACGCTTAAATTATTTAAAAGTCTTTGAGCAGATTTTTCCAAACTTAAAACTCTTTCTAAAACTAATTTCTCCCAAAGCTTTGGAAACCCTCAAATTGTTATTTTCATGAAGAACAATGCTTTGTTCATTTTATCCCAAGTGGGGAATGTCGTTGAATACTCAATAAGGGTGGACTACTAGGACTAGTCTTTGAAGGGTTAGGGTAAGTCACTCAGTAGGTGGCCACCTCTGAGGGGTGAGTCCTTCCTGGATAAGATGCTAGTTCCAGTGAGTCGTGCCGGTCCGAGCTAGCAGTTTATTTTGTTTCAGTCAAGTGACTGTGTTTTTGCCGGAATGGACACCTAGCGGTTGTTTAGGTATAGAGAAGAAGGAGTATCTTGCCTAGTAGGCCGATCACCTACTTTTGTCAGTCTGCACAAAGTGTTAGGCATTCTGACCGGTTATGGGGCCCAACGTGTGGTAACCCATATTCCTTTCTTTCGAGTGGTTGATTTCATTACTTATGTATGGCTAGAAGAGCCAAAACGCCACTCTTTCTTTTAACTAATGTTTATTGCTTGCCAATGTTTCTCTTATAAAGATTTCACACTTTGCATCCACGAATTGTTTCCACTAAACACCCAAAGCACACACGGACTTACTGAGATTTTTGTCTCACCCTTTTATCATGATTTCAGGTTGATCCTGTTGTGGGTGAGTAGCTATCTTGGAAGAGAATGTATCTTTTGATTTCATGTATTGCTTTGGGGAGACAAGAGTGGATGATTTTAGTTATGGTTTTTGTTTTGGAATTTCATGGATGTACTTTTGAAGTATTTTGGGTTGTAATAAATTCTGTTTTAGTTTGAGTATTATTTATTTCAGCAATTTTATTTGTGACCTAGTTATAAAGACCCCTTGTCCTTTGGACGGGGCGACATCCCTGGCCCTGGCGACCTAGATTTTTCGGGGTGTTACATCATAAATAATTTCTCTTTGCAAGGAGTGGGTTTTTCTCATTGTCACACTTTGTACAAAATAAATCATCCACTCGAATAAACAGCCATGGTGCCACACTTTGAGCCCCATGATAAGAAAAAAGTCAAGGCTCCACACTTTGTGCACCAAGACAGGAAATGGTCAAGGTATCACACTTTGTGTACCAAGACAGGATCAGATTACCACACTTTGGGCATTCTGATCAAGGTGAGTGTACAGCCCACCGGGTGAGATACTCCTCCATCTCTACAACCAACAAAACTATCCGGGTGTCCATGCCGGGAAAATAAATAATACCTTACCAGGTACAAATGCTAGCTCAGACCGGCCTGACCAAACAATACTGTCGCTTTTTTTAGCGGAGCTCATCTTCTTGAGGTGGCCGCCTGCTAAAAGACTCACTCACACCCTCCAAGACTAGTATTGTTAGCCTACCCTTATTGAATACTCAACGAACATATCCGTCAATTCCAGATTCACAATAATAAGCCCATACTTTAGCTTTGTAAAACGTGGTTTTCTTGAAAAATGTGTTTTCTAAAATGTTTAAGAGAAAGAATAGTTTCTGATAAATGCATTAGTTTGACAAGACCATTTATAGAATAAACATCCACGTTTACAACCCAAATAATCATAGTTCAACAATAGCTTCACAAAGCTTTACAACACTTGACTTGCCATCACAAACATTTAACAAAAGAGTTTATGCAAGGACTTACTTGATATGCCTCAGATAAACAAGATAAAATCACAGCTTGCTTCCTTCAAATACCTTCCTAATCTAGAATCACATAATATCATGATCAGGGTCTCAATCAACTCAAGGATGCATTAAACTCATTTATTCCCATAACAAATCATGATCCATCATCTAACTTCAAATAAATCATCTAATCCTCAAAGTACATACACTATGATCATATATCCATCGAAGATATGAATAATATATCAAAAAGGTCTTGACTTGACCATCACAACTCCCATCTGTTATTATAACAATAAAACATGGCTTTGCTATCCATCGAATATGCTTAATTAATTACTCGACTCAAAATATTCATCTATCCCTACTAAGCTCATACATCATGCTACCATACTTCCATAGACCTCATCAATCTTATTAGATCTTAATTTCGACATCAAGGGTAAGAATTCCCTTACCTTGCAACAACCAGATTAACAAGATCTCGATGCTCCTATAGTGATCGTCCCGAGATGCTTGAGAAGAAGAGAAAAGCTGTCTTCTTTACTTCCTTTTGTTCGAAAATAGATAAAGAGGATGAAATCAGCCTCTATATGGCATGATTCAAAGGAAGAAAAAAAGAAGAATCAATAGAAGAAAGGAATCAAGAGGTTAAGATGATTTTTGCTTACCTTAGGGTGTGATCGGTTTTGGCTAGGGATTGCTCTTGTGGATTTTGAAAATTGCAGAAGAGTGTTTGCTGGAATTTTCATGTAGTAAGGAGGGAGTGGTCGGCTATCTTGGTTTAGGGTTAGAAGAAGTTGATTTAGGGTTAGAAGTTGTTGCTATAGAGGACTCCTAATGGCTCTA
This sequence comes from Voacanga thouarsii, assembly GCA_026120185.1. Lineage (NCBI taxonomy): Eukaryota > Viridiplantae > Streptophyta > Magnoliopsida > Gentianales > Apocynaceae > Voacanga > Voacanga thouarsii. The sequence continues at coordinate 2,853,134 of JANUWF010001641.1, read as the reverse complement.
GGTTTCTTTGGCAGTAATGACGAAAAATTACAGCTAGCTGTACTCTTATTGCTGGCCAAATTTCAGAGGGGTTAAGAGGAGAAAATTAACCTAAAATTGTTCTCCTAGGCTGGTCAAAATAGTGTTCAAAAATAGGGCTGAGTGAGTTCAGATTTTTGGCCAAAACAAGAAGGAGTTTGTGCAGCTTTGGTAATCAAAAATTCTGTGTGAAATCTGTGAGCAAAAGAGGGAAAATTCTGGGATGTTTTGGTTGTTGTTCTGCCTCTAATTAGTGGGGAAAAACGAGGGTTTCAGGTGCTGTAATTTAGCTTAATCAACAAGGAGTTTTGGTATGTTTTGGAGTGCAGAATTTTCGTGTGATATGGTGTGCAAAGCTGGCCGAAATTTCAATGCATAAGCTGGTCGAAATTTCTGTGTAGAAGCTGGTCGAAATTCTAGAATTTTTTGTGGATAAAAATCTGATTTGTGAAGCTAAGGTGATCTGAATTGGTGAGAGGTGTTTTAGGTGATTTGAGCTAGGTTTTGAAGAGTTTAAATGCACTTAGGAGTGCAGGATTTTCGTGCAGCTTGTGCATGCACAAGGCTGCCGAAATTCTACAAGAAAAGAAAGAATAAAACCTTTTTTGTTTAGGATTGAAATAAAATCTAATTTTCTAAAGGATTTAGGATAAGATTTCCTAGTATTGGAAGAGTTTGTGTTAAGCTAGAACTCCTTCAAAGGTGGCGGCATTAAGCTGGAGAAATTTCCAGATTTTCAGCTAAAGTTTCATGATCAAAATCACCAAGATATTTAACTAGAAAAATAACAATTTAATTCCAGCTATCAATTATAAAATTTGGTAAATTAAAATCAAGTTGGAATTTAATTACTCTAGCTAGAATTTTCAAAAATAAAAAAGGATAAAAGTTGGAAATAAAATTAATCTTTATCCTTATGAAAAGTCCTTGAATTTTAGGAGATAATTATGGAGACTTATTCCTAAGAAGATGGCGCTGAAAATTTAAAAAGGAAAGCTGGGATTTTCAGCCAAGCATGAGGAAATCTAGGAAAAGAATTCAAAAAGAAAAGCTAAGATTCGCAAGAGGTAAGATTCGAACTCGGGTTACCATAGGATAATCACCAAACCTAACCGCTATTCCAAACCAACTCCGATGGTAACATTTCTCTAGGAAATTCTTTTCACCCTAATTCTCATCCCTCCATCTCTTCTACTTAATCTCACCTAAAACAACTCTCGAATAATGCAACAACACAATTATTTTTCATTAAATAATTTAATGCAAACACAACCTTGAAAATCACATGCACCCATGCGAAAATAATTTTAAGATATCACATGAAATGCGAAATGCTATGCAATGCATGACTTTTTCCCCATAGATCAAAGGTGATTTTGGGCGGGGTATTACATCCCCTCCCTCTTAAGAGAATTTTGCCTCGAAATTCAGATGCCATACCCTTAGAGTTTATCTGGATACTTCCGTCTTGACTATTCTTCCATTTCCCACGTTGCATCCTGTGCGTCATGATGATTCCAAAGTATCTTTAGCATAGGTATCTGCTTATTTCGAAGAGTCTTGATACTCCGCTCCAAAATCTTGACTGGTTTTTCCACATAACTCAGATTTGGATGCAATTCCAAATGTTCCACATTAAGTACATGACTTGGGTTGGGGTTGTACTTCTTCAACTGAGACACATAGAAAACATCATGCATCCCAGTTAGTCCCTTGGGTAGATCTAATCTATAGGTGACCGGCCTAACCTTCTCCCTTATCGGAAACGGTCCTAAATACCTAGGACTCAACTTCCCTCCTCTCGGATGCCTCAGGATTCCTCTACTAGGAGTTAACTTCAAGAATGCACAATCACCCACCTGGAACTCCAGTTCCCTTCTCCTAGAATCTGCGTAGCTTTTCTGTCGGCTTTGCGCTGCCCTTAGTCTTTCTCGGATAACCCTAACCTTGTCAGTCATTTCTTGAATACATACCTCACTAGTCCTTCTAATGTGCCCCTCTTTTGTCCATCCCCAATATATCGGTACTTAACATTTTTACCCATATAATGCTTTGTATAGCGCCATCCCAATCGATGCCTGATGACTATTGTTATACACCAATTCTACATGCGGTAAACACTCGATCCACTTGTCTCCAAAGTCTAAAATACACGCTCGGAGCATATCCTCCAATATCTGAATAACTCTTTCAGATTGACCATCGGTCTGCGGATGAGCAGAGGTGCTGAATTTCAATGTAGTACCCAAATATCCTTAAAACTTGTTCCAAAATCTCTAAGTGAACCTGGGGTCCCTATCTGATATGATGCTTGACGATACACCATGCAACCTTACAATTTCCCGAGTATATGTCTGAGCCAACTTTTCCATCAAGTCCCTTACGTTTACTGTTATAAAATGCGCTGTCTTCGTCAATTAGTCCACTACCACCCAAACTGCATCCTTATGCGACTTGGTCATCGGAAGACCAATCACAAAATCTATAGTCACCTCTTCCCATTTCCATTCGGGAATCGATAACGGTTGCAATAAACTGGTAGACTTCTTATGCTCCGCTTTAACTTTCTGGCATGTCAGGCACGTTGATAAATACTGAACCACATCTCGCTTCATTCCGGCCCACCAATATTTCTTCTTCAAGTCACGATACATCTTTACTTCCCCAAGGTGTATAGTATACTTGCTTTTATGAGCTTCGACCATTATCCTTCTCCTTAAGTCTTGGGTGTCAGGTACACATATCCGGTCCCGGAAATACAGTACCCCTTTCTCATCAGTCTGAAAATCTCTTCCTCCCCTCGCATTTTCTTTCTTCTTGAAGGCTTGAAATTCCACACTGCTTTGCTGGACGGCCACAATTTCCTGCTTCAGATCGGGCTTCATGGTCAAGTTACTTACACAGATCTTTCTTTCTTGAACTTCCGCTTCCTGCTCCAGGACTTCCTGCACTGCCGACACCTCCTGTATTCTCAAATATGCTATCTTCACTTTACGACTCAAAGCGTCAGCTACCACGTTCACTTTTCTAGGGTGATAATTAATGGGACACCTATACTCTTCCAGGAACTCCATCCATCTACGCTGTTGAAGATTCAAGTCCTTCTGCGTGAAGATGTACTACAAAATCTTATGGTCGGTGAAGATTTCATATTGGGCTCCGTACAGATAATGTTGCCACTTCTTCAAGGCAAACACTATGGCTGCCTGCTCCAAGTCATGAGTCGGATAATTAGCCTCATGCAGCTTTAGCTTCCTAGATGCATAAGCTATGACCTTCCTATCCTGCATCAGCACAGCTCCTAGACCTTCCTTGGATGCGTCCGTATAGAGTGCATAGGGCTTGTCAGCCTCGAGTAGGCTCAATACGGGTGCTGTAGTCAACCTCCTCTTAAGCTCTTGGAAACTATTCTCACACTTCTCACTCCAAGCAAAAGCGTCATCCTTCTTTAATAGTCACGTCATCGGTGAAGCCAGAGTAGAAAAATTCTTAATAAAATGCCGGTAGTACCCAGCCAATCCGAGAAAACTTCGTATCTCGGTAATATTCTCCGGTTGCTTCCAATTAGCAACGGCATCCATCCACCTTGGTAGGGTCCACCTTGATCCCATCCTTGGATATCACATGGCCGAGGAAGGATACCGAGCTTAACCAAAACTCACATTTACTGAACTTAGCAAAGAGCTTGAATTCCCTCAGCTTTTCCAACACCAATATTAAGTGCTCCGCGTGATCCTCTGGATTCTTGGAGTAGATTAAGATATCGTCGATAAAAACAACTACAAACTTGTCCAAGTATGGCTGGAAAACACAATGCATCAAGTCCATGAAAACCACCAGTGCATTGGTTATACCGAACGGCATCACCACAAATTCATAGTACCTATACCACGTGTTGAAAGCAGTCTTAGGGATGTCTTCCTCCTTAATCCTCACCTGGTAGTATCCTTGCTATAAGTCCAACTTTGAAAAGCAAGCTACGCCTTGAAGTTGATCAAACAACTCGTCGATCAAACAAATCGTCGATCAAGGGTAGAGGGTACTTGTTCTTGATCGTCAAGTTGTTCAGTCCCCGATAATCAATGCATAACCTCAAAGTACCATCTTTCTTCTTAACAAACAACACCGGGGCTCCCCACGGTGACGTACTCGGTCGAATGTAGCCTTGCCTCACCAACTCTTCCAATTGCTCCTTTAACTCCTTCAATTCCGCTGGTTCCATCCGGTAAGGGGTTCTTGACACAGGTTCTGCTCCGTGTCGACCAAGCATTTGTAGTTTTTGGACAATTGCGTGAATTGGGTTGCATACTGAGCAACTGACATGCTTCCCTGCTTGAGGGTTTGGAACTCATCCTCCCTCTTTTCAGCTACCCACCGGGGAATGTACTCAGCACGGAAAGCTTCAGTAAAGTTGTCTCATGTCCATTCTTGCTCCTCTCTGTCCCAATCACTCTGTACCCGCTGCCACTATGCTCGTGATGGTCCCCTTAGCCAGAAAGCAACAAACTTCACCATTCTCTCTTCTGAGTACTGCAAAGTAGCAAAGATATCCTCCATCTGTTCGATCCACTGTTTTGTCTTCTCGTCCTGCTCCACCTCCCCCTGAAATGTAGGAGGTTAGAACTTCAGGAAATGCTCTAGGGCCTCATCCTCTCCCCACGGTGATTTCTTGGCCACCTTATCCACTCTTTCGGTTAGATTCTATAGGATTGAAGCCATCTTGTCAAAAGCCTGTCCCATGGTCACATCCCGAGACCTCTCTGAAGCTAACTCTTGCTCCCGCTACAAGTGTTCTTCCATATCGGGTGTGGAACGATGCATTTGCTCAAATTCCAGAGTTGAGGATGCACTTTCCTGCACGGTTCTACTATGCACGACTGTCCTGCGTCTTAATGCCATCTTAGACCACAGTCACTCAAAGTCAGATAGTTACCAAGGGGGAAAAAGTATGCTCAGGTGTATGATCATTTAATAATAATGATATCTACTCATTTTAGAAGAAAATTTGATGACATTATGTAGGGAAAAACCAAGTAATAAATAAAACTCATGCTTTCATAAAGAAGGGGTTATCACATGTGATACCCTTACATTCAATAAAATAATTAAGTCCTACAAGCAACATGCTTCTTTGAAAAGAATAAATAAACCAAGGAATGAAAATCCCGAAAGAGAAAGAGTAAATGCTGCTGGTCTTCTATACTCGACTCTCTCTAATGTCAGCAGAGGCATCTGAATCGTCAGAGGCTAGTTCCACAAGCCACCCCACGGAGCTATCGGGCTTCCCTATGTAATCCCTCGTAAAACCAACGCTCTCACTTGGCTGTCCTGAATCACCCTCATTGCCCCTCATAGCTCTTATAGCTGTCTCATAGAACTCATCCAAGGCTAATTTAATCGCACTCTTAGGTGTAGGCCTCTCACCCTCCGAGTTAGATAGATCTAACAATCCCTCTCTCCTTAACTTAGCATTTATCCCCAGTCCATATCGAAGTCCACTCCTTTTAGGACCCTCTTCTAGCTTCCTTTTTCCCTTATCCTCCATTCTTGAAGCGAGCTGCTTAAGTTCCCTCACTGCCGGGGTAACTCCACCCTTCAGCCTATGTCCCTTATCACTGGACTCCTTAAGGTCATAGCAAGTAGAAATCCTATCAATCTCACCTATCTGTGGGGTCCGAGGAACCTCCATCGCATCCTCATCCTCCTCCTCTATCCCATCCATCTCTCCCTCACTCACACCATTCCCTTTATCCCCAAACTCATCTGCCTCCCCTTTACTCAGCTCAGCCATCTCCTCATCTCCCTCACTCGCTAACAAGCTCAACTACCTCACCCTCATCATCCCCATCATACTCTCCTAGGCTTCAATCAACCTCTATCTCGGCCTTAACCACCAGTTCGTCTAGCATAGACGGCTCATGCTCTGTCTCATCCTTACTCGGAACCCAACCTCCTATGGCTCTGTCTCCGAATCAGATGAGGGTGGATCTGCTACATGTAGTGGGGCAGGTGAATTCCCGTAGCTAGTGAGCCAGTCTCTAACAGCCGATATAACTCTTTTGACCATCCTAAAAACAAAATGCAAAGATTAGCACCAAATCAAAATACTTAAGGAAATAAAATCCAGTAAGTCAAATAATTGCCAAAACCTAGGCTCTGACACCACTTGTAATACCCCCTACTACGTACCCTAAAAAGGGCGGGGATGTCGCCCCGTTCAGATAACAATGGGTCTTTAAAACAAGGTACACAACGTAAAGGCAAATCCAAGAAATCAAACTTAGATAAATAAAGGAAAATTCTTATTACATCAAGCTCAAAACTAGAGCAAAACTAAATAAAAACGATCATCTGATCCAGAAGCATAAAACAACAACTGACTCTCAAACATAATGGAAAATAACAAAAGCTTCAACTATCTCACATCCCGCCTACTCAGCATAACTTAGCTCCTGAAAACATGATATAAAACAGTGTGAGATTAAATCTCAGTAAGTCTTGTGTGTGCACATGGTACTTTGAACAGTTCGTGTATGCATAGTGAAAACATTTGCAAAAATATTGGGCAAGTCATAAATAATTTCTCTTTGCAAGGAGTGAGTTTTTCTCATTGTCACACTTTGTACAAAATAAATCATCCACTCGAATAAACAATCATGGTGCCATACTTTGAGCCCCATGATAAGAAAACGGTCAAAGCACCACACTTTGTGCACAAAGACAGGTAATGGTCAAGGCACCACACTTTGTGTACCAAGACAGGATCAGATTACCACACTTTGGGCGTTCTGATCAAGGTGAGTGTACAGCCCACCGGGTGAGATACTCCTCCATCTCTACACCCAACAAAACCATCCGGGTGTCCATGCCAGGAAAATAAATAATACCTTACCAAGTACAAATGCTAGCTCAGACCGGCCTGACCAACCAATATTGTTGCCTTTTCGAGTGGAGCTCATCTTATGGTGGTGGCCGCCTACCAGAAAACTCACTCACGCCCTCCAAGACTAGTATTGTTAGCTACCCTTATTGAGTACTAAACAAACATATCCGTCAATTCCAGATTCACAATAATAAGCCTATACTTTGGCTTTGTAAAACGAGGTTTTCTTGAAAAATGAGTTTTCTAAAATGTTTAAGAGAAAGAACAGTTTCTGATAAAGGCATTAGTTTGACAAAACTATTTAGAGAATAAACATCCACGTTTACAACCCAAATAATCATAGTTCAACAATAGCTTCACAAAGCTTTACAACACTTGACTTGCCATCACAAGCATTTAACAAAAGAGTTTATGCAAGGACTTACTTGATATGCCTCAGATAAACAAGATAAAATCACAGCTTGCTTCCTTCAAATACCCTCCTGATCTAGAATCACATAATATCATTATCAGGGTCTCAATCAACTCAAGCATGCATTAAACTCATTTATTCCCATAACAAATCATGATCCATCATCTAACTTCAAATAAATCATCTAATCCTCAAAGTATATACACTATGATCATATATCCATCGAAGATATGAATAATATATCAAAAAGGTCTTGACTTGACCATCACAATTCCCATCCATTATTATCACAATAAAACATGACTTTGCTATCCATCGAATATGCTTAATTAATTACTCAACTCAAAATATTCATCTATCCCAACTAAGCATATACATCATGCTACCATACTTCCATAGACCTCATCAATCTTATTAGATCTTAATTTCGACATTAAGGGTAAGAATTCCCTTACCTTGCAACAACCAAATTAACAAGATCTCGATGCTCCTATGATGATCGTCCCGAGTTGCTTGAGAAGAAGAGAAAAGCTGTCTTCTTTATCTCCTTTTTATCGAAAGTAGATAAAGAGGGTGAAATCGACCTCTATTTGGCGTGATTCAAGGGAAGAAAAAGAGAAGAATCAATGGAAGAAATGAATCAAGAGGTTAAGATGATTTTTGCTTACCTTAGGGTGTGATCAGTTTTGGCTAGGGATTGCTCTTGTGGTTTTTGAAAATTGCAGAAGAGTGTTTGCTGGAATTTTCATGTAGTAAGGAGGGAGTGGTCGGCTATCTTGGTTTAGGGTTAGAAGAAGTTGATTTAGGGTTAGAATTTGTTGCTATAGAGGACTCCTAATGGCTCTAAGTTTCTTTAGCAGTAATGGCAAAAAATTGCAGTTAGCTGTACTCTTATTGCTGGCCAAATTTCAGAGGGGTTAAGAGGAAAAAATTAACCCGAAATTGTTCTCCTAGGCTGGTTAAAATAGTGTTCAAAAATAGAGTTGAGCGTGTTCAGATTTTTGGCCAAAAAAAGAAGGAGTTTGTGCAGCTTTGGTAACTAGAAATTCTGTGCGAAATCTGTGAGCAAAAGAGGGAAAATTCTGGGATGTTTTGGTTGCTGTTCTGCCTCAAATTAGAGGGGGAATATGAGGGTTTTAGGTGTTGTAGTTTGGCTTAATCAACAAGGAGTTTTGGTATATTTTGGAGTGCAGAATTTTCGTGTGATATGGTGTGCAAAACTGGCCGAAATTTCTGTGCATAAGCTGATCGAAATTTCTGTGTAGAAGCTGGTCAAAATTCTGAAATTTTTTGTGGATAAAAATCTGATTTGTGAAGCTAAGGTGATCTGAATTGGTGAGAGGTGTTTTAGGTGATTTGAGCTAGGTTTTGAAGAGTTTAAATGCACTTAGGAGTGCAGGATTTTCGTGCAGCTTGTGCATGCACAAGGTTGCCGAAATTCTGCAGGAAAAGAAAGAATAAAACCTTGTTTGTTTAGGATTGAAATAAAATCTGATTTGCTAAAGGATTTAGAATAAGATTTCCTAGTATTGGAAGAGTTTGTGTTAAGCTAGAACTCCTTCAAAGGTGGCGGCATTAAGCTGGAGAAATTTCCAGATTTTCAGCTAAAGTTTCATGATCAAAATCACCAAGATATTTAACTAGAAAAATAACAATTTAATTCCAGCTATCAATTATAAAATTTGGTAAATTAAAATCAAGTTGGAATTTAATTACTCTAGCTAGAATTTTCAAAAATAAAAAAGGATAAAAGCTGGAAATAAAATTAATCTTTATCCTTATCAAAAGTCCTTTAATTTTAGGAGATAATTATGGAGACTTATTCCTAAGAAGATGGCGCTGAAAATTTAAAAAGGAAAGCTGGGATTTTCGGCCAAGCATGAGGAAATCTAGGAAAAGAATTCAAAAAGAAAAGCTAAGATTCGCAAGAGGTAAGATTCGAACTCGGGTTACCATAGGATAATCACCAAACCTAACCGCTATTCCAAACCAACTCCGATGATAACATTTCTCTAGGAAATTCTTTTCACCTTAATTCTCATAGTTCCATCTCCTCTACTAAATCTCACCTAAAACAACTCTCGAATAATGCAACAACACAATTATTTTTCATTAAATAATTTAATGCAAGCACAACCTTGAAAATCACATGCACATATGCGAAAATAATTTTACAATATCACATGAAGTGCAAAATGCTATGCAATGCATGACTTTTTCCCCATAGGTCAAAGGTGATTTTGGACGGGGTATTACACATGATACTATGCAAAAACAGCCCCAATAGTTTTACCTCAATTTCACTATGCATGTTTTCCTTTGTTCTCCTTTAACCTTTAACACCTTAGAACCATTAATTCATTCAATTCTCCTTCAAATCATCTTTAATTCTGAATTTTCAGATTTCTAGTAGCTCACATAAGTCACACTTATTCAACACAAATTTATCTCTTCTAATCAAAAGCTAGTTTAATCTATTTTTCCAACTAAGTAAATTCCATTTTTACTCTACTTTGACCGTCACCTCTTCAGCCACAAATAAGCCTTCAAACTACCATAATTATTCAGTTCTTTCTCACACAAAACATCATTCAATGACCCTTAGGCAGCCAGCACATATACAAGCATATATAAAGTTCATACACAAAAGCTCACAAACCCTAGCTTTGATCCGAAATCAATACATAAAAGTCATGTTTTTATGTTAAAATTCACATCAAAACTATCACGATAACAAATTCTACAACTTTAATTCTTGAAACATAGAATTTTACCTTGTATGTGGGATCTCTTGGCTTGATTTTGCTCCAAGAACACTAAGAACACACCAAGAACACTCACACTTCTTTCTTTCTCTCTTCTTTTCCTTTTTCTCCCTATTTTTCTTTAGTTTTCTTTCCTTTTCTTCCTCTCTTCCTTTTGTTCTTCTCTTGGAAAAATTTCTAGCTGTTTTATAGCCCTTCCACCACCATTGTAGTGCCCAAAGTCAACCAACATTAATTACATTGTGGGCTATCCATTTTAAAGCTAAATTCCTATTGTCGGATTTAATTTAAATAGATAATTATTTAAGCTTATTCAATAAGCTTTTGCAATTTAATAATCCATAAATATTTCACTCTAACAATGGTATTTCAACACTTCTTTTCATCCACCATTCACACAACGCCACGCATCCATTTTTAACTGCGATTTCCTATTCTTTTCGGAAATGACCAAAATCGAATCCGTAGCGGGAAAATATTTTACTTTACTATTCAACTTCAAGAATTCCACTGAATCCATTGGTTGCAAATAAATTCTTCAATTTCTCCTCTATTTGGTCAAATTTGGGGTCAAAATCGCAGGCACGGTCAAAATGACAAAAATGCCCCCGATACCCCGGGTAACATAATTCACACCAAAACGTGCGTTCCATCACACTGACCAATTTCTTTTTCCATAGTACCCTTAAATTCTTATTTTGTTAATAATAATAGCCTTCTAAAAATTTAAGGTACCGGTAAAACAAATCCAATAATTACATCTAGGTCCTAACAAAATATTATTCCACTAAAATATTCGTCTTATTACACCAATCAACTTTTGTTCTGGACAGCGGTACAAATTCTCATCCTATTATAAATAGTTGCCAATCGAAAGTAGAAAGGTGAGGTGTTACAATAGTTATTTGTTATTACCATCGTTACCAGTATTGTTGTTTTGGTTAACTTCCATCTCTCCTATTGAACTTAATTTGTCAGCCATTTATCTATGTGCCCTTCGAATCCATGTCAAAGTTCTCTCGATCACTAGATCAAAGTCCACTTTGTCTCCTATGGTTCTTTGGGTCATAAACTAAGAATTAACCCTGAAAAGAAAATAAGAAACTTAGGTTTTAGAATTTACAAATAATCAAGTAAGTATAATTAGTACACCAAATAAAATAATTAGCACATTAATTCATAAAATCATACAAACAAGATATGGTACCTATTTACACAAAGAACATATAGACAATTTACATATAAATATATAAACATGGTAAAATCAAAGAAATCTAAACTTTCATGATATTCTTCCCCGGCAATGGCGCCAAAAATTTGATACGCAAGATTTGGATATATAAAACCATGCAATTTCAAGTCCATTTCCAATAAAGTTTTAATTAAAATATTAATCTTCAAATCATATATATGAGCAAGTGCACTCATCAAAAAGCATAGTACAGGGAATTAACGAGTATCGATTCCCAAGAAACAACTACTATTAGTTACACTTCATACATTATTTAACCGACCAATTAAAGTGATGAAAGAAGAAAAAAAATAAAAATAAGAATAAAGATAAAAATATATACAACTCTAAGAGTGAAGAACATGTATTTATATAGAAATTATTGAAGACATGGCAATGAATTACTCATAATTATCACAAATAATCATTACCTTGGTATCATAAAGGAATAAAATAGAACCCAATTCTTTCTCAAATCATGGACTCATTATCTTTTTAGTCAATTTAGTAGATTTCTTAATCTCACAAAAATAACCAAAAAGATGCATGAAACTCATTCTTCAATCAATATCCTTATACTTTAAGGGAATAAAATATGAAATCAGTCAATAATCCTATACTCTAGGTGAAATTAACTAATCTTTGATTACTTAGGTTCTTTAACACTTAACTTTCTTTTCCAAGTCCATTAAGAAATAATACATATAAAATCAATTAATTGAAACTAACTCCGAACCTCTTTTCCAAGTTAATTAGAAGAAAGATCCAATTTCATTAATTCCTCAACAAAAATAAGTAATCCAATACTAAGAATAGTAATTAATTGATCAAAGAACTAAATTAATTCAACATCATGAATCCAAAAATAACATCCAACTACAATAAAAATATTGATCTCATCATTGTACAAGAAAAAGAAAACAAAGATTTAAGAAAGAACTCATAGGCAAATCCCTTTCTTTCTCCCTTAAAAACTTTCTTGAAACAACCCTCCTTTTGATAAATTCCTCCTTGAAAGATTGATTTATAATTTTGATCCTTGGAAACCTCCTTTCAATGTTTGTATTTTTCTTGTATTTAAAGCTTCCTAGGTTGCCAAAATTGTTCCCTAAGAGTTCTAGATTGTGTACAAGTCATTTACCAAAAGACTTTTTAAGAAACTTTTAATTCTGCTCAAATTTGGATTACAAATCCTCCCAGAACCCAAACTGGGTGGCGTCAGGTCAAACTCTCTAGGTCGGCCCCGGGTCAACTCTTGAATTCCCTGGTTTACTCTGCTTTCCCCCCTATTTTGCCATGTTTTTCCAGAACTAATCCAGGGCCAGTTCAGACTTCTTGAGCAGGCACCAGTTCACGTTTGGAATTACACAATTAAGCTCTAAATTCTTCAATTTCTACATAAAATCAAAGAAAAATCTTTCTACGGGTAAAATATCAAAATGTAAGGGAGTTGACTACCTATTGCATCAAAAAATATCACAAAATCACCTCAAATAGTTAGGAAAATATATGTACAATTAGACCCTATCAATGATATACTTGTCTACAGAGCTAATGAATTGATTCCTATAGGTTACACTGACTTTGTAATACCTTACATTTTTAAATTTTGGATAGCTACTACTTTTGATACAATAGGAATTTGTATCAGTAGTCAGAATTAGAAATGATCAGTATAATGAAAGGAACATCTTGGTGTAATAAAAATATCCACGGGTATTATTGAAATTTTGAAATTTATAGGGATGTAGATGGAATTTTGGAACTTGTTCATACCCTAAATATTCAAATTACGACTACTTTTAATAGAGTGATAGTTTGGGGATATGCTCAGAACAAAAAGTGACCAATGCAATGAAACGAGTATTCTAGTATAAAGTAAGCTATCAGAGGTATTAGGGGTATTATTATAATTTTGACTGTGATCGGGCTTTTGATTGCAAATTGGAAGGAATTGAGGAATAATTAAGGATTTTGGTTCCTACTATTAAACTTAGTAAAATTTATAGATTCCATTGGTGGAATAAAATATTTTTTCAATACGGATCGGAATTATAGTTATTTCTAAAAAAAAAAATTAGAAACACAGGCAAATTTTGGACACATGGCAGTATATGATTGGTGGATAAGAACAAGTGTCAAAATACAATTGGATGAGTGAAATACATATGGGATTATTAAATTACAAAAGCTTATTGAATAAGCATAAGAAATAAATAAGGATAATAGTGGGAAAACAAGGAAATGACACATGTCATGATAGCCCACAATAGTGATATAATCTTAAGGTTGATTTCTCAATAAATTCATGGCTAAATTTGAGGTAAAATGTAAGACCCAATTAAGAGCTCAAAACAGTGAAATTAGTGAAGAAACAAGATACTCAATTTAAAATACTTGGACCCTAAGTCAAAATAAAGAATTTAGAATTCTAGAAATGAGAATCAAGTCTACTAATTTATATCCAAGAACCCTTAACCCAACTAAGAGTTAAGAACAAATAAAGTAAATGAACTAGGCAACAAAAGATAACCTCTACTCTAGACCCTTAGCTTAGCAAGAAACTAAGATTCTATTTTGATATGTTAGTTTGATCTATCCTTATGAGTTTATAAACACAAATCAAAGGCAAAGAATGGAATCCTAAGATTGATCTTGGCCTTCATGGAAGAACTCTTAAAGAACTCTCTCAAGAGTGTCTTTTGATCTCAATAATAATATCCAACTTACATTTGAAATGTTATAATGTCATATATATAGGCATCTAAACCTAACTAAGGTGAGATAAAATCTCAGCCATTCAAGCCTTTAAAAGATCCAAATACCCCTATTACATAATAAAAAGTCATGGGATTTTAATTGGGGACAAAACAGATAAGAAATAGAAAAATTTAAGCAAAATCGGATCATGCCTAAAGTGACTCAGCACCGGTCATAAGGCCTCATCTAGCGTCGAGTGGCTACTCATAGTCGGTGCTAGGTGGCTTCGTCGGTCACACAGACAATCTTTTTCCTCTCCTCATCCCCTTCTTGCGCCCTTTTAGCCCTCTACTCAACTTGTTGTCATAGGACCATTCTTCTTGGTACTTCCTTGCTCCTCCAATGCTTGACAACTCATTTTATCCTTAGCTTGAGTGTTTGCCTTAGTTAATTCCTCCATTGAAAACTTCCATAGCTTGAAATCCTCCAATGTTCCATGGATTGTAGTTTGAACCTGCATCCCCATTCTTTAAGTTTTGCATATTGTTTGGATGGATTCCTATCAAATAGCATTCAATTTCTCTTGACTTTGTGACCAAATTTGGTCACAAATTAGACCATAATGGTGGTGGGCAGGAAGGAAATTCATCCAAGAGAAGAACAAATGTGAAGAGAGGAAGAAAAGAAAGGAAAAGGAAAGAAAAGCTAGAGAAAAATAGAGAAAAAGGGAAGAAGAGTGAGAAGAAGAGTTCTTGGAGAGAAAAAGGGAAACTTGAAGCATTTTTCAGTCAAATCAAGCTACAAACAAGGTAAACATTCAAGCTTCAAGAATTAAAGTTGTAGGTTAAAGCATAAGGATTATTTTGATATAAATTTTGTTGGAAAATTCATGTTATTTATAAATCTTTCTCAAGAATCCAAGTTTGTTTGTGAGTTTGTATGTGTTGTGTGTGTGTCAGTAGGTCTGTAGGATTTTATGCTATATTTTATATGGTGATTAAAGGTGTTTTAATGGTGGTTTTATTGGTGGCTCATGGCTGCACAAGAATAATGTGCAATAGGAAGGAAAACTAGACTAATTGTTAAAGAAAAATGATTGGTTATTGTTGTTGTTTGTGAATGCTTGGCATTGGAAAATATGGTTTTGCTGAGGTAAATATGTCTGAAAATCAGATGTATGAAGGCTGTTTTAATTGCATTTTAGGAGGATTAAGTGTTATATAAGTGTTTGGATTGAAGGAGAATGAATTGGTGATATTATTTGATGAAGGAAATGAAGAAACACGAAAAGCTGAGAGCTGTTTTGCCTCAGCAGTGTTTCATGGCTTAGAGGCTATCTAAATGAAGTTTAGAATCATAATTTTGGAGATATTACTAGAATTTTTATATAAAGTATAGCTTAATCAAAATTGTGGATCAAAAGTTACATTAAAAACAAAATCGGGTGTTAAAGTTGAAAATTTCCAATTTTTGTGTGAATGAATGAAATTCAAGGAATTGAATTTGTTTGCATTATTGGAAGAATGAAAGGATGAAAGACCATATGAATACCTTAAATTATGTGTAGAAAAGGGTGGAGAAATGGATAATGGATTTTGGTTATTTTAGAAAAACTATTCCATTATATTTGGAAATAGGGAAAATGAGAAATAAATGGTTCTCATTTTACTCTAGTAATCCATTATCCTAGATTTAATTACTAAGTTGAGAACGAAATGACTTTAATGTAGGTTTTCCTTCATTAAAGACTTGAGGAAAAGCTAGGAATGTTACACTTACGGCTATTTGATATAGGGCACGAGGTGAGTCCTACTTGTTTTATAAACTCTATTTTATACTAATGAAATTATGTTTTATTGAAGAAATATTCTATGAATCGTTTTTCATTTCTTTGAACAATGTTATGGTTTTTCTGAGGAAGAACTACTATCATGTCATGTTAGACTCAAATGGAAAATGTGAACTTTTTGTAAAACAGAACTATTCATAATCAGTGAATAAGTTGCCTAAAGTCTTTTATGACAAGGTTAATGTACCTTTATGCTTTTTGAGAAAATATGGTTTCTCTAAACGGGAAATTATTGAAGACTTTAGGAAATCGTGTTTTCTATTAAGGATTTTTGTTCACTTGAATTATGAATAACTCCTAGGTACAAATGTATATCTGAAAGGCTTTCTTCTCATTAATTATGAGACGACATAATATTTTATTCTATGAAAGCATCAATATTCCTTTTATAGAAAAGATTTCTGGAAAAATGTGAATTATGAATTTTATGGAAACATAATTGGAATTTCTTGAATTAATCCTTCTTTTAGGGTTAAAATTCTAGAATTCCTGAATAAAAATCCTTTTGGAATCGGATATTCTTCAAATGACAAAAATACCCTTGGAAACTCATTTTATTGTACGAAAAGGACTTTTATCCTTTTTCGCTGTAGTTTTGGAAAACAATCTATTGGTATGAGATTAACTTGTTGAAATGATATTTTGGCCCCATAAAATGTTTTATTGATATTTCTTCGGGAATGGATATTTATCTAGCCTTGTGAGCCAGTGGAATTGGACTGGTCTTGTGAACCAGTGAAAACATTGAATACTTAACAAGAGTCGACTTTTGTACTAACTCATGTTAGAGGTAAACGACTCCAAGTAACCCGATTAGTTCTGGGAATTGTATTAATCTAAACGGGGCGATAGGATATTGGAAACGGATGAGGACTTACCGGATGGATTGGTAAGTGCCTGGTTAACCCCTTGATCCCTCTCCTATGAGGAACAATACGGGAATAGGTCCCTGTACGTAAACAAGCAATAAATTATAACACATGTCCCCTTTCGTGTGAGGAATGGACGATGATTCAAAGGCATATGAATCAAATAAATTAGGTAGAATGTGATGACATTTCTACCTCTCTGGCAATGCACAATTGAGTGCTATAAGCTTGTGTCCTTAGTCCAACAAGACTGTGATGCTAAAGGCGAAGCCTTGTGGGCTTTACACGTAGGCCGATCCTCTATTGAGAGAAGTGTCTGCATTTTTTAAATTAGGGCAATGATATTGAACAGAACTTAGTTTTCTAGAAATGTCTGAATTCTGAATAAACTTCACCTTAGTGAGTTTTAGAATTGTTTTCAGTAGAAAATGCAATGCTTTCCCAAAATGGTTTTATGAAGCTATAGTTGATAGTGTGTTTATTTATTTTTTTTAATAAATTACTAGCACACACTGGACTCATTGGGTGATTTTCACTCACACGTGTATTATTTCTTTTAAAATTTTAGGGATTAGAGGCACAGCATAAGCACGGTAGACTCCCAAAAGCTCATGCTACATTTTATATCTGTCATACGCTTGAGTATATGTATTTGAGAAGTCAGATTCTATGCACTATCCTATATTCGATAAAGGTAAATTTGGAAAATTTTCGCTGCCTAGTGGGTGAAATTTGTTATAAAGACCCCTTATCTAAGCAATCAGACAGGGTGACATCCCATAAAGTGAAGCCCGCTATGCTATGGAAAGGTGGGATGTTACAGACTTAGACTTCTAGGAAGATAAAGATGAAAAAAATCCACTAGTGGATATATTTTCACTTTGTTTAGATGGGCTATTCATGAAGGAGTGTTAAGCAATCTTGTATTACTGATTCCACCATAGAAGTTGAGTATATGGCAACTTCAGAAGCTTTAAAGGAAGCGGTTTGACTCTGGAAGTTCCTCACAGAATTTGGAGTTGTGCCACAAATAAACAGGCTCATTACCATATATTATAACAATTCTAGAGTTGTGTCATAATGTAAGAAACTAAAGAACCATAGGAATAGCAAGCACATTGAGAGGAAATATCACTTGATCTGAGAGTTCATCCAGAAATGGGCAATAGTGATTGACCAGATTTCTTCTTCAAATAATCTTGTGAACCCATTTACCAAGCCTTTAATGGAGAAGGTTTTCCGCAGACACTTGGACATTATAGGAGTAGGCACATATAGACTCTTATAGTCCAGTTAGTGCAAGTGGAAGATTGTTTGAATGTATGCCCAAAATGTACTATATATCTCTATATTTTGAAAATTAATAATATATTTCATTCATTAATAGTTTTTTGTTTATGTATATTTGCACATTAAAGGTCTAAGTGTATTAATAAGTAATTTACGTGATTGGGTCGTACTTTCATAGTAAAGTGTAAATTATAGGTTATTAACACATAAAAGAAAAATTGTTCCGATCAATTGATGATCAGGAACAATCAACCCCTATCTCAAGTTTTGGGTTTAAGTGTATTTTAATATATGATGTGTGAGGTTTTATCGTAAGGCCAATAACCTTATATGCTAGGTGTATGACTCTAATTAATTAAGACAGACTTATACAATAGAGTTTTTATACTTCATTTTGTAAATGTATCAACCCCATGTGATTTTTCAGGATAATCTAAATAATCCGAACCTTGGGAATAACACAGACCCTGAGATATGTGAGTGCATATTGGAAGTCATGGATTATCGGATTAGCTATTAAAGGATGGTAGATATCATTGAGAAATGTATTAGTATAATTATCCTATCTCGATCATGGATGTTACATAGAGGAGTATTCGAAGACACTGCACTTGCAATATTATTCTTGAAGTCAATATTTTTGTGTGGTAATAAATGAAATATTTAAAATGATAAAATATACGGCTATTTGTTAACAGTGGTATTTTGACCATTTTTGTAGTCAAGAATAATATGTCTTTGGTCCTCAAAGTAGTTCAAGTAACCTTAGTAAATTTATTTTACTATATAAGCTTATTGGATAAAATTAATATTGGATAAATTATTTTAGGAGTCCAATTAATTATTTACTTTGGCTAGATAATTAATTGGGACAATTTAATTAAATTAGTTTGTTAATTAATTATCTTGGATAATTTTATATTGAGTCCAACTGGATCAGTTAATTAATAAGAGAGTTATTTAATTAGTTTTGGACTAATTAAGAAAAACTTTAACCCACCAGGGTTTTGAGTAAGATGGCAAAGGATTTGAAAACCTGCGTGCTGCCATGCATAAACAAAAGGAAAACGAAATTGAAAGGAAATAGGAAGCTGTGGTTTTTGTTTTGAGTCTGATGGATACGTGAGTAATGGTTCATGTTTTTCAGGACACAGAACAACACAAAAAAGCTTTTGGTTTCCTTGAAAGCCATGGTTCTTCTTTGTTTTTGTTTTAGTTTTCGCTTTTCATTTTCGCTGGTTAGCTTTTCCAATTCTTCTTCCAACTTATTCGTCATAATTCTACTTTCACGAGTAGTATTCCATAGGAGGTTCAAGAAAACTCTTGAAGGCCAAGAGTTAGCAAATGTGGTACATGTTAGATGTGAAAGAACCAATGGTTAGTTGGAATTCCCGTGAAAAAAGTGAATGTTCCAATACAAGAAAGTGAATGTTAGATGTGAAAGCTCCATTGAACCCGAATCTAACACCGGTTGAACAACCTAAGCTTCCCCAAAGTAAGTATTCCTAGACTTTGACTTAAAAAATTTTTAAATTTCTATCTTTGGCTGCGTTTTTATTTTTCTGCGATCCTTCAAGATGATGAAAGACCCTTGTTCAACTATTGAAGGCTTGAAGGAATATATTTCGATAGTGATATGATAAGGAATTAACAAAAACTAAAGATCAAATCAAGGAGTAAAGCTAAAAATAGGAGAAAGAGAAATTGAGAGTGAGCGATGCCATGCGAGTTGAGGGAATTGGCACTACTATCATTGCTACTAGACGAAGCCGTGCCACCTACTCTTAGAATTTTAGAGAACTTCATTAGGCAGCGCCACCTACCTTCGAACAGTAGGCCAATTTTTTTTTCTTTGTTTTGATTTGTATTGTTTCTCCTTTAATTCTCATGATTTTTCTTATATTTTAAGCCTTCAAAGAACATGTAATAGGACATGTAATGGTTGAGATTTTATCTTAAATAGTTAGGTTAAGATGCCTATAAATATTCTATTTTAATATTGTTGATGCAACTTTTGATATACTTTTAAGATCAAACTATCTTTGAGAGGTGATTCCTCTTGGGTTTCTTCTCTAAAAATGAAGACTAGTTCAGAGGATTCTAGTCCTACCATTATAATAGGTCTTTAAATTCTAACAAGGATAGATTAACTGGGCTAATCTTGATCTCTTAACTATTTAGGCTAACAATTAATTACCTAATTATCTCTATCCTTTTAGTTTTCTAATTCCTTGTTGAATTAGGAGTTGTAAGGTATTGAATTAGAAGATCAAAATCCTATAGATCATAGGGTTCTAGTGCCATAGTTGTGCTAGGGTTCTATACTTTAGGTTAGATGATTGATTTGTCAACAAGTTTCTTCAATTTGTGCCCTATTTTGATGTTCCAATTTGTTCTTGATCTTTGGTGTTGATTGAGCCACGAATTTTTAGATCAAGAGGTCTCCAAGATGTCATATCAGATGGTGGCACTAAAGAAAAGCTTGTTGTGTGGTGAGTTAATTTACTCTTAGTAGTTTATAGCTACTTAGGATCTTTACAGGGTAGTTTAAATTTCTATTACTTTATATAATCTTTTTATTCTAATTTTGAAAATGTCTCTCCTTCTCAATACCTCTTGCCTTTGGTTTTGGAAGAGTAATCTGAGAATGGTTTTGAATGTAATGGTTCTAATCATTTCTTCATCAACAGATAATTTGATTAAAGAAAAGATTTTGTATGTATGTATGTATGTATGTATGTATGTATGTATGTATGTATGTATGTATGTATGTATGTATGTATGTATGTATGTATGTATGTATGTATGTATGTATGTATGTATGTATGTATGTATGTATGTATGAGATTGAAGTAAAAGAATGTGTATGGATGTCTTTGAATAACATATGATTGAACTGTGGTGAAATCTATCGATATCATTGTTAAAGCAGGGCTTCGGACTTTCCATTGGGTTTAGCAGTTCAATCCATTCACATGTCAAGCTTAAAGTAATAGTAGTTTGAGTCGAATTTGCCTTAAATGGATATGATAGATAACTTTATTGATTTTTTTATTTTTAATAATGGAATTATATTAGTATCACGTTTGTAATATTTATTATAATTTATTTTTTAAAAATGGAGACTAATTCAACTAGCGTGAACTCATGTCATAGTTTTGGGCTTAACTTGGTTAAGGACTTAAGGCCCAACCGATACCTCTTCAGAGTAGAGATAGGGGCCGGGGTAGAGGTAGGACCCGTTGTGGGGTAGGGGGAAATTGTGCAGACTCAACTACTCTACTAATTTTATATACAAAATTTATTAAAATATAGACCAAAAAAGTTTTTTTTTTTTTCAAAAAAACAAATACGTAATAGTGCGAAAACAAAAGTGGATCTGTGAACACTGGTTTTGATCTATGCATAGAATTAGTGGGCAATTTGAGGTGTCAAATTGTACGCTTAATCCTGGTAAGTTGTGTAATTGATAAATTTTCTTTAAAAAAATTAAGGTTAAAAATATATATGTATTTGGGACAAAAATACAAAAAAAAATCTTAAAATTTTCTTTTGTTTGTATTTTAGTGTCTAACTAAAAAATAGTTAAGAGTTACCTTCAATTTATTATAAAATATTAATTTTGCCCTTACTTTCAATTGAACCATTAACTAGGACTCTTCATGATTTGGGTTGGTTCAATTTTTTTTAATTTTTTAACCCAACCTAAATATCTCGATTTGAAAATTTTAAACTCAAAACAAACTATTTAAAATTTCAAATCTTCGATTTGGGTTGTGTTCGGTTTAGGTTGGTTCGATTTGGTTTGATCGGTTTGTACATAATTTACCAAGAAATGTTTTAACCTCCCACTTAAAACATACTTCTAATTTTATAAACAATATATGCATATGAGACATATTAACAAAAGTAATATGAAAAGCATCAAATATATGAGTGCATACCCACACAGTAACAAATTAGTCTATTAGCAAAGGTAGCAAAAAATGATGAATACTGGAAATCTCTCGTAGGCATTTGCTTGGACTGCTGTTATGATTAGGCTGGATATGAAAGGCAAATTTCAATTACCAACAATTGGAGTAGTTTCTCCAAAAACCTCAGCTACTTCAATGCATGAAGAGCCTGAAAATTCTACAATAAATAAATATAGTCAAGTATCGCAATTAAAAAAGAATGATACAAATTAATCTCAATACTTTATTTATTATCTGTAAACTAAATGGAGCTCTTTGTAAAAGTTCATAAACAAATAAAAAACAACATTAAACAATACCAACAAGAATACCATCATCCATTTGATACTAATTCATTTTCAGCTGTAAAAATCACAGACTTAACAATATTATAAAACATTACAAAAACAATCTGGCCAACTTGTCAATCAATAGAAAAGAAGTTCAAATATAAGGATACAATTATACCATTGAACAATACCTTCCATGCACAAACTTCTTTTACCAGATTAAAGAAACTAAACAGGTGAACTAAATCTCATGGTGTAACAGTAGATCATTCATCAAAAGACCAAAAATAAGAGAAATTTCATTTGTTCTAACTTCCCCACTAAATCAAGAAAAAACTGTTGAGAAGAGGTTGCAATGAAATTGAACTTGCTTTTAGAGAAGTTGCTTCTGAGCCCAACTTTCTACCACCCTCTACAACATGATTAGCGATTTCCCAACTAATTACCATAAAAATAAAAAATGCAATGCTCGATCAAATTACCAAGATAGGCATTAAGAAACTCATCCTGATGACCACACCACCTCATACAATTTGGCCCAAAGTCAAACCCAGTGGCTTGTCGACTTCAACCTCAATGTTCTTTGACGTAGTTATTCTTGCTGTGATCTCAAGGCCTCTTTTTACTTTGATACTCTCCGTCAAGAAAAATTTTAAGACGCCCCTTTTGGCATCTTGAATTGATAGCCCTTAAAAACTCAATTTTTTGTATGTAGAGTACAAAAAATATAAGTCAAACGCATTTCTTGGACAAAAATAATGACTCATACAATTACACATTTTTCCTATATATACCAAGAATAAGAAGTAAGGATTGATGAGTTTTGGAGAGGGACTTGAATTAGCTTTGATGGAGACTTTCTTTGCATAGGCAACACCGTAGAAGAGCAAAAAGAGGGTGGACTTGGAGATCTCAGATCAGTGGCACAACAGTAGAATAACAGAAACGACCAAACGTAAGAGAGAGAGGCCCGTGATCTTAAAATGATTTTGTCTAAAATGATATTTAGATTTTAGGGTTTGTCTTATTTTATTTTATTTTTTGTTTTTTATTTTTTAATATTTTAATAAAATTTTTAAAATTAAATAAATTTAATTAATTATATTGGTTCGGGTTGAGTTGAGTTGAGTTATATAATTTTAAAAACTCGAACCAAATTATCGATTCATAATTTTCTTAACCCAACCCAACCCAAAAAATCAAAATTTAGGTTGAGTTAGGTTGGATCGATCAGATTAGTTTGGGTTTTAATTTTTCTAAACAGCCCTACCATTAACAAGTTAGGAGAAATCTATCATATTACATGAACATAATTTTTTAAAAATGTTATTTTGGTTAATTATCTAAAAACAAGTATCTTTTTTCATTTTCGTTTTTTATCCTTCCATTTTATTTCTCTTTCTTCTCCCCATTACCTTAGACTCCCTCCTTCTATCTTCTCTCTAATCCTCTACCTAAGCTCTCCTCTTTTGTTTTGTCATTTCGAGACAAATCAATTTTCACATTAAAGATTAAACAATTCCATTCGGGAGGGGGACAAATTACCCCAAAAAGAATTACTGTAAAAATAATACTATTAAATATTTTATAATATATATATATATATCTATATATATATATATATATATATATAGGGACGGAATCAGCAACTTAGGGTTGGGGGTAAATTTTGTAAAAAGAAATCTTATAAGAACAATACTATGATTTGTAAAAAAGTTTTGAGGGAACAAAATATAAAATTCTAAAATATTTTCTTAAAATTTTTAAGATAAATTATGAAGTTTGAAAATTTTTTGGGGGCAGGCGCCACCCCCCCTCCCCCCTAAATCTGTCTCTGTGTATATTAAAGTAAAATCCAGTATTTATGAAATAATTAATATGTTAGTTTTTTGGCGATTGGCATGTGTTTCTAGTTGGATGATGGAATAGGTATTGGTTATGAAAGGAAATCTAGAAATGAATTTGTGATTTTCATGGTTTTATTGTAAATTTAGATATTTTACGGTGAAATTAGGTTTTATCTAAAAATATAATGGAAAATTTTATATAAAACTTTAAATGGTGAGAGTGAACGGATCTCTATTAGTGACGATTACTGGTAAATATAACAATAGTAAGTCATGTGCCATTGAATCGAATAATTATAGAGGTTGTGTAGGAGATAGAATATTTTTTTAAAAAAAAAATGTAAAATAAGGAGAAAAACGAAGAAGGAAATTTGACTCAATTTTTTTTTTAAATCTAAAATGTAATTACATAACTAACCTAAATAAATCATGGTAATCCTTAGGTTTGGCACAAAACAAAAGGGCAAATTGAATTTTACTGCACAAAAGGGCAAAATTGGTCCATCCAATATTTTACAACTCCAATCTAGATAGATGTCAAACTTTTACTCGTACTTTTTATTTCATATATATATATATATATATATATATATATATATATATATATATATAAATGATAAATATCATTCTCTCCCATAGCAATTTCTATAGAAAGAATAAGAATCTTAAGATGCATCTATTTGTTATCACCCAAGTTTATATATGCAAGAGACTCATTCTTTGTGAAATTTAAAATTGTACAATTTATACATTTAAAATTATCTTACGATTTTATATATAGATATTACAAAATTATGTGAAGTTACAAAATGTATTTTATGAAAACAAACAAAATTAGAGGGAATCTAAAGCGGTAATTGGTAAAATGAATTTGGCCAAGAAAAATCTTATCCTTGTTGGCGAGGCGACACGCAGAAAGACCGGTAAAAACAAAAGTTCTACCACGGCAGACTACTACACCTTCATGCTCCAACTACCCAATTGACTACTGAAATGATACTCAAGACTCTTGCGTAGTATACTTCCCCAGTTCACAAATCTTCTCTTTCCTCTCTCCAACTTTCTCTGGCAATCATTTCTAATTAGTTCGAAAACTGTTTTTACAGTACTAAAAATCAATGGAAGCAGCCATTAGAGCTCCGGCGTTGATCAATGTGGCTGCTCTCTGCGGTTCGCTTCGCAAAGGATCCTATAATCGTGGCCTCCTCCGAGCAGGTATATTACAACCGTACCAAATATTTTACCAAAATTGTGTACTTAATTTAAACCTCCTTTTGGTTGATCTTGTATTATGCTGCTTAATTTTGCAGCAATTGAGATATCATCAAAGGAGATTAAGGGACTCAATATAGAATACATAGACATATCGCCATTGCCCTTTCTGAATACTGATCTCGAGGTGGATGGAACTTATCCTCCTGAGGTGGAGGCTTTTCGCCAGAAGATTCTGAAGGCTGATAGCGTTCTCTTCGCTTCTCCGGAGTACAATTACTCAGTCACTGGTATTAATCCAGAACCTTTCTTATTATTTTTATTATGCTTTTATTTCTGTATCTTTCTTCTGATAATTTCGGTAGTGAGATAGAATATGCAAGTTGATCTTAGATTATGTAGTGGTTACTTATTGGAAGAATGTTGTATGTTTCTGAAAAAATTAGGGAGGGAATTATAATTTCTCTAAGGTTTTATAGAATAATCCTAATTTGGCTACGGAAAAGCTATTTCAAAATTTCAGATTCTGGCTTTCCTGCTGTATACTTTTGTCACGGTGGTAGAATTTTCATTTGCTAAAACATTCAACCATCGACTGTCTAACTGAAATTAGATGTATTCTTCAACCATAATGCATGATTGCTATTTAACAGTAATTATAAGGCTCTTATGTTTTCTTTAGGGAAGGATAAAGGGAAAAATGCTTGTTTGATGGATGTAATGAACTATAAACATTTAATAATTTGTTGGACAAAAAGTGCCAATAATCCTGCTGCCATGAGCTGCTGCAGCAGCAATGGCCTGACTGCATTAGGGAAGAAGAAGGAAAAGACCAACAACAAACAACAATCTAAGCCTTAATCCCAAGAAACTTGGGATCGGCTACATGAACCAATATCAGGTTACATGTGGTCATCTACATGAATCCCCTCTCTCCACTTCCTTCTATCAACTATCATACTTTCATTCAAATCTAATAAAGACATATTTATCCTAATCATCTCTATCCATATCATTTTAGACTTGTCTCTACCTCTGTCTAACCTACCCTGCCTCCTTTCCTCAATCCTCCTAACAGGCGCATCCCTTGATCTTTTCTGTACATGTCTAAATCAACACAAGCAGTTTTCTATCATTTTCTCCTCAATAGATGCCACCCCACTTTTTTTCCAATGGTATCATTTCTGACTCTATCATTTCTATTATATCCACACATTCACTGTATCATACACATCTCGGCTACTTTCATTTTGTGAATATAAAACTTTTTAACTGCCCAACATTTCGTGACATAGAGCAAGGCAGGTCTTATGGTTGTTCTATAGAACTTTCCTTTTAGGTTCAATAGTATATTACAATCACATAAAATACCAGTCGCGCTTCTCTATTTCAACCTACCCGCCGTAACCCGGTGTGAAACGTCACCATCGAGCTCTCCCTCTTTCTAAATAATAGATCCTAGATATTAGAAGTAATTACCTACCGGTATATCTCTATCATCCAAAGTTACACTCAGAGCTATATTTCTGCTACTACTAAACTTATATTCCATAGACTCTGTTTTACTCCTAATTCTAAAACTCTTGGATTCCAATGTCTATCGCCACAACTCCAATTTAGCATGTACACCGACTCTAATCTCATCAATGAACACAATATCATCAATAAATAACATACACAATAGCACAACTTCCTGTATAGTGTAAGTCAACTCGTCCATAACAGTAGCAAAGAGAAAAGGGTTAAGCACTGATCCTTGATGCACCCCAATAGTAATAGGAAACTCTGCAGTCACTCTGGCGCAACTCCTTATACTTGTACATGCTTCCTCATACATATCTTTAATAAGAGTAATATACTTTAGCGAGACACCTTTCTTGGCCAGCACCCACAAAAAAAAAAAAAAAAAAAGGAATGGATAGTTGGCATCAGAGAAATATTTTATTGCAAAGAAATAGGAAAAGAAATATGGCCATTTTGATAATCGGTCAAAAGGGGTTAAATGGTTTTAAAAGTGGGTCCAACTGATCAAATGGCTTTGTAAAGGGGTTATATGAGGAGATCTCAAATGACAAAAGTAGCCTAAATCCCTAATTCCATTAGGCATCTAATGTCCAAATTGGATGGAAAGGTAGGCTTGATACATTTTGGAAATTTCAAGGCAACAGACAAATGTTTGAAAGTTTTGAGGTAAAAAACAAAATAGAGAAAAGCTTAGAAGTTATTGGTGCTATTTGCTCTAATTGTTATTTGTAATTGTACTGGCTTTTAGAATGGTTGGGTTTGACATGCTAAATCAATTAAAAAGAAGGAAAAGAAACAAGAAATGTGGTGGATGGTGATCAGATCTAATAGCAGTAGCACAAAATTAACTAGTCTCTGATTTGATTTGTCAAGTAAAACTGTAAAAATCAAATTCACATTAGGATAAACCTGGAACTCTTCACTGGAATGTGGAAGTTCTTCTGGGAAAATTAAAGAGAAAAAGGGAAGAAGTAAAAAGGCTAAATATTCTAATTGGGAACTTATTTATCTAGCATCACAGAATGTACAGTTTTTCCAGGAGACATATGTAAACTGGTTTATGACAAAAGTTAGCATGCGTTAACCACCTACTATGGGAATTTTGTGAACGTTGTTACGTAATGGCCCTCTGATTATACCGACCTCTTCAAGGATTATTGGAGGGCTCTACAAGTAGGATTTCCAAACATTTGAAGTTAATGTACAATTTTTATTCTTGTGATAACATGATTAGTATGAACTAAAGAAAGTTTACATTTCACCTGTTCCAACAAAAAAATCTGATACAAGTTAATATATTAGGATATCCAAAGTTCTCGTTTTGAGTTAGACCTTGCTGTTCCTGAATTATTAGTACGTTTCATCTCCAAAAGTTACTCCAAGTACTAGAGTTTGCACCCAGTTGCTCTCTTAATTTTGAAACTCATTTATGAGATATAGCGAATTTGGACATTTTAGGCAAATTTTCTTGTCTAGCTCATACACACAATTTGAAGAAAAATAAATGCTTAACAGCAAAGCAACACAGGGTTTTGCAACAATAAGTTCTGGATTTTCTTCTTAGCATGCAGATACAGATTTAGTATTTGACAGTAGAGAAAAATGCATTTGAAACTTTCACCGGAGGATCTACTTTAGTATTTCCAACAAAGTTTTTAGCATTTTGGAGAGAGAGCAGGGGGACAAAAGCTTATTTTCATACATGATTTTTAAAAAGAAAATATCAATTCCTACAATTGGTCAAAAATACAATCTTGATAATCTTGGGCGGCCCCTTCTGTCCCAATAAATATCTGCACTCGGCTACATCTGGTGACATATATGCCGCTGTACATGTTCCATCACTCTTTTGGGATTCTGAAATTTTGCCTGTTCTACTAGGACCTTTGAAGAATGCAGTTGATTGGGCATCTAGACCTCCAAATGTTTGGGCTGATAAAGCCGCTGCAATTGTTAGTGTGGGAGGAGGATTTGGTGGGGGTCGATCACAATATCATCTCCGTCAGATTGGTGTTTACCTTGACCTTCATTTCATTAATAAACCTGAGTTTTTCCTCAATGCATTTCAACCACCTGCCAAGTTTGATAGCGATGGCAACCTGCTGGATGCTGATGCTAAAGAGAGGCTGAAGGACGTTCTATTGTCCCTGCAAGCCTTCACACTGCGACTTCAGGGCAAGTGCATGTAGTATTTCACAATCATTTTAGTTGAATTAGGACATTTTCTTGTAGTTGTAGAAAATGTTCATATGCATTGGCATGTAAATCATGTCCGGTTAATGTTAAACTCTTTAGTTATTTGGTCTTTGGTGGCTTTAATTTGTTTACCATATTTTTTCAGTATCTTTTGTTGCATGTTAAGAATCAACTAAGGTGGAAGCATCCTTGAACGGTTATTGCAGTCGTGAGCACTTCCAGGGGATGGGATAATTATGTATGGTTTGTGCATTTACGGCATAATAAAGTTTTATGAGACTCCAACACGTATTGCAAGGATTAAAAAACATTTTCTTTTCTTCAGCATGTTATTTAGCAAGTTTATATGCTGGTTAATTTGTAAAAGCAAAGGCTGTTATTTTTCATTTTAGTTTTAGGAACCTCCATCTTGTAGTGGCAATGATTTGGTATGTATACTAAGCAGCTTATAAGTATAATAGTAATAAAAATGCTATAGAGACACATAAATCCTTTTATGTCAAGGTTTTTAATAATAATACATTTACGAATTTCGTAAGTTACTTAATATTGATCAAATATTTGCATATTTGAATATATTTTTTTCCAAATCAATACACGATGTGGCTTTCGGGAATCCAGATACGTCTTATCTACTAGTTTTTCACATTCATAAATGGAGACTTACTCTGTGTGGTGAAGACATACATCAACATTTGAAAAAAATGAGTTTAAACACTTTAAGATGTTATTACAGGTGAATACTGGATTTAAAAGTAGAGCAACTCTTTTGAATTTAAGCATATTGAGGATAAGTTAAATCTTAGAGATAGTGCTATTATTATTCTTTTATTTGCCTGAGGAAGAGACTTCAACTATTTTTAAGTACTTTTTCACACCTCTAAGCCAAACAACACTTGCATTGAAGATAGTTCCTATGGCTCCATCATCTGCGCTACAACTTAGATCCTAATTTTGAGAAACTTGATGGAAACGATTATACTAGATGATGAGGTAAGATGGAATTCTTCTCAAAGAGTTTAAAGTTAGCTGATGTTCTTTATCAACCATGCTCAAATAAGAGAAAAGATTAGTCAATTGAAGGATGATGATTATATGTGTAGAAATTATATCCTTGACCAACAACTTCTATGATCAATCTGTCAACAAGTGCAAGGCTCCAAAGAATTTTTGGATAATTTTCAAAATATTTATTAGGAAGAAGAAGCAAATACCAAGAAACTTTTAATATCCAAGTAGAGGAAGTTTATGATGGTGGATAAAAAACCAGTTACTGAATAAGTAGAAAAATTCTAGCTTATTGCTAACAAAATTACTATTTACAGGGATTTCTTGCGATGAGAATTTCTTTATTGGAGTTATTATTTCAAAATTCCTTCTTAGTACCACAACAAACTCTTGCATAAAAAGGAAAATCTGAGACTCGAGCAACTGATGCAACATTTGCAAATCGAATAAGAAACTATGTATCCTAAAAGCATAATCATTACAAGAAAACCTACCACAAAGGCTCGCATAACGGAAGATCAATAACAAGTAAGATACCAATTATACAGGAGCCAATGGGAAATGATCCAGAAAGGCAGAAGTTTGCCAAAATTAAAAAGACCACAAAAATTCAAGCGCACTAGTTCCTATTCCAAGCAAAATTACCTACTTTATCTAAGGTTGTTGGCTTTTTGAAGGGTGCAAAAGGGTAACAAAAGGATAAAAAGGATTACAAAACTGAACTTCTTGTTATAATTATCGAAGTTTTTGTTGCAGGAAAACAAAGAGGAATATGACACTAGTGAAACTTATCACCATATTACAGGAGATCAGAATAGTTTCAGAAACTATGAACTAGTAGGTAAAGACAAAGTTGCGTACACGTGAAACACCTTCTACAAAGGTCGTGGGAAAACGAACTATTGGAACAGAAATTTATCTTTCGTAAGTTGATTTCCCTTCAAGATGTGCTGCATGCTCTTGATATTGGAAAGAAATCGGTTTCTGGTTCTCTCCATGCATGGATGGCTTCAAGAAGTGTTTGAAGCTGACAAATTTATTCAATCGAAGAATAGCGTGTCTGTTGAAAAAGGCTAAGCAATGAAAAATATGTTCAAATTTAATGTAGATATGGAATGATTTAGTATTTTGTACATCACTTGATTTCTAGCTTGCCTCTTGTTGAAAGAAACGCTATTCTCTACAGGGAGATTTTTATTGATATTCCTTTCATAAGGAGTAAATGGACACTAAATCTTGTTTGACAGCAGGGCTTTTTCTGCCATAGGCTGTAAGTAATTGTTATGACTTCCAATCAAAATGAGGAATCTAGTTTGGAACTGTAGAAATTCTTTATAAGAGGAAGAAAGAATTGGTACAGGTAGAGTGATTGTGACTAGTAATGGCAACTGGGCCGGGCCGGGCCGGCAGCACGAGAACTATTCACCGGTCCGGTCCTAGGGCCCGGGCCGGTCCGAGGATAAAATCCCTGGCCGGTCACGGGCCGGCTTGCCTAAGAGAGCCGTTACCCAACGACTCTCTCTGCTTTTTTTTTTTTTAAATTTGGTCCTCTAATTTTTTTTGCAGTTTAGCCCCTAAAACGGCTGAAATAGTTTTTTTTTTGCAATTTGGTCCCTAACCCCCAAAACTCTATAAATACTCCCAATTCAACCCAAAACTCATTAACACTCTCCAATTCTCTCAAACTCTCTCCAATTCTCTCCAATTCTCTCTTATTTCCATTCATCTTTCTCTCATTATCCTCAAATTTATTTATTTTCTCTACAAAGAGTATTAGAATATAATTTATTTTTGTGTTAATACTTTTTCAATTCATCAAGAAAGTCTTCATATTTTGGAAGATTTTTAAGTAGCGGAATAGTGGATACAAGAAGTAAAAAGCTCAAGTGCTTAACAAAGTATTGTTATTCTTGAATTTTGGTCATCAACAAGTTAGTATTTCTTAATCTTACATTCTTTTATTTTAGCTTTATTAGTTGTTTATTTGTTTTAGTTATTTGTTTAAATTTTAAATTAATTTGTTATTTATAATTTTCAATTCTCTTATTTCATTATTTGTTAATACTTTTTTTTTAACTTTTATTTGAATTTTGATTGTTTTTTTTTTAAAGAAATAATGGATCCAAATCAATATCATCATTTTTCTTCATCCCAATCATCTGCACATTTTGATTTTAATATAGATCCAGTTTTGAATTTAATAAATAATGAAATAGGTAATGAAGATGAAGGTCCTAGTAGGCCTAGTGTTAGTGTTTCACAATCACAACCAACTCCAATAATTAATCCCGACGCATCTAATATAGGTGATGATGATGTTGAAACAACGAATGTTACAACTAAAGCAAAAACATTTGTGGTTTGAAATCTTTTTTAAAAAGATAATATAGTGATAGGGCAACATGTAAAATTTGTAGAGCGGTATATGCACATAAGAAGGGAGGAGGGACGGGAACATTAGTTAGACATATAAAAAGGTCACAAAATGATTGGTTAGAAAACTTACTTAAACAACAACAAATACGTACTACAAGAGATCAAATGGTTGGTAATTTTCAATATGATCATAGAAAAAATAGAAATTCATTTGCTAAAATGATTGTTCAAACTAAATTACCTTTTAATTTTGCAGAAAATCCACATTATGAACAATATATGCAAAATAATTGTCAACCAGCATGGAAAAGAATTCCTAAAACAATATTAAAAAATGATATAATAAAGATATATAAAGAAATGAAAGAGTATCTAATTACTATGTTTGATTCTTGTAATTGGAAATTTGCTCTTACTTGTGGTGGTTGGACTGCAATTACTAATGAATCTTATTTATGCATTACATGTCATTGGATAGATCATGATTGGTTAGTACAAAAAAGAACTATTTGTTTTAAATTATTTGAATATCCTCATGTAGGTAGTAGTATAGCTAGAATGATTACTCAAACATGTCGTGAATATATGATTTTAAATAAAATTATTTCTATTTCTTTAGATAATGCTTCAAATAATGATTCTGCCATAACAATTTAAAAAAAATACTATGAATCCTATGTTAGATGGTATTTTATTTCATACTCGGTGTGCTTGTCATATACTTAATTTATGTGTTAAAGAAAGATATAAATATATTGATGATATTGTTAATATAATTAGAAATATTGTTTTATTTATTAAAACATCCCCAACTAGGCAACAAAATTTTAAGGCATTATGCCGAGAATAAGGTGTATCTTTTAAAAAATTTAGATTAGATTGTAAAACTAGATGGAACTCAACTTTAGATATGTTTGAAAATGTTATACCTTTTCAAAACCAACTTATTGAATTTTGTAATAGTAATAATTTTCAACCTCCACTAACTGAAGCTCATTTTGAAAATTGTACTGCACTTTCAATATTTTTATTTACTTTCAAAGAAGCTACTGAACTTTTATCGGGATCTTATTATCCCACTACTCATCATATTCTTCCAACACTTGCTAAGGTAGCACATATTTTTGGTGAATATATGTATCATTCCCAATATGGTTTTTTTATGAGAAGTACGTTTGAAAAATATAAAAAATATTATGAAGATATTCCTATTTTATATTGTATGGCATTATGTATGGATCCTAGAGTAAAGACTCCAAGTTTTCATAGTATTATTGAATATTTATATGAAACATTAGATTTTGATGAATCACAAGTACTTAAACAATGTATGATAAAAGATATAAAAGATAAAACAGCTAAAGCTTTATCTGACATGTATCATTTGTATGAGTTTGAGTCTTCTTCTTCTAGTTCTCCTAGTTTAAGTAGGCAAGCTTCATCATCTAGTAGTCACTTTCAACCTCCGCGAAAATCTACCTCATCAATTTCATCAATATTTAATCCATGCGGTATTATGAAACGTAAAAAAAGATCGACTACTACCTACAACGAGATGGCAATTTACGAAATGCAGCCATTGGTAGAAAATGAAGATCAGCATTTTGATATTTGTGGTTGGTGAAAGGCTCATGTAAGTTAATACCCAATTTTATCAACAATGGCACGTGATCTTTTGACACCACCAGTCTCTACAGTGTCATCGGAAAGCGTCTTCAGTAAAAGTGCTCGAACAATCGATGAAAGAAGATCTCGATTGGCTCCTCAAACTTTGGAGATGTTAATGTGTTGTAGTAGTTGGTTTGCAGCCGAAGATAGGACGGCTAATTCGTGGATTATTGATGATGACTCAGAAGATGAATGGGGTGAACCAAGTAGTTAGTTTAGTATTTTTGTAATTAGGAATTTACGATAAGTAATATTATGTATTTAATTTTATTTTTAGGATATTTATTATATTTTTAAATTTTAATCATTGTAATATTTTTAAGAGGTTTAGGCATCAAGTCCCCCTCTTATATAATCTTTATTTTATTAATTAATAAAACAGGTAGAGATCCAAGCCAAACCCCCCACCACTTCAAGGTGGCTTTTTTATA
This sequence comes from Voacanga thouarsii, assembly GCA_026120185.1. Lineage (NCBI taxonomy): Eukaryota > Viridiplantae > Streptophyta > Magnoliopsida > Gentianales > Apocynaceae > Voacanga > Voacanga thouarsii. The sequence continues at coordinate 2,818,609 of JANUWF010001641.1, read as the reverse complement.
ATTTTAAAAAATTTTGTTAAGTAGGGAAAAAAAAAAAAAAGAGGAAGAAGCCACAGGTAGGCACGCACCGGCCCGCGGGCCACACGGGCCTAGGTCCCGGTCCGGTCCGGTCCCAGGGCCTCTGGCCCAGGGACCGGCCCGCCCCTATCCGGGTGGGCCAATCCTCAGGCCCGGCCCGGCACGGCTCGAAACCGTGCGGGCTGGCCCAATTACCATTGCTAATTGTGACGCCTCAAAATCCCACTATAAAAGTGGATATCCTTTTTTTTTTCTTCCTTTAAGAGAAAAACTAGGTCTTTAGTGCCTTGACAGAATGGAAATAAAGCCGGTTTTAAGTAAGTTAAGTTTTATGGCAACCTTGCCAAGTGGTATTCTCCTTGATTGGAAGGGAAAAATAAGTCAAGTTGTAACTTTTGATCTGTACATTAATTTCTTTCATTCATAGGGTTTTATAGAAAATTGCAAATTCTTACATATTTAGGAGGTCGAAATTTTGTATCTCTTAATAAGTCCATAATGTGAAATCCCATCCCAAACAACAAGTTTATGAGGGCTACACCATGCACTAATCATCACTAACTATATGCCTTCTATGTTTGCTGGCAAGTTCGCATAGAATTGTGTGTAACTATGATTGGAATCTACAGGAATGTATTTTTCAAGGATTTTTATACTTCAAAGATCGAAAGCTCAAAAGCAAATAAGGAAGAATTGGAAGGAGGAGCTGGCGGCATCTCATCTCACCTCCACGACTCACCCTCAATTGAGCTAGCTATCGCGATTTGATTGGTTCTAAGATGAGATTTTACACCTAGTGCTTATTGTAGAATCCTCGTCAAGCGCTGGTTTTCGTGTCAACATCTTTGTTGAGATTTGATTTCCGTGTATCAATCCTTGTTGTGCATCCTTACCAGAAGTCCTTCTCATACTTCCACCTTCGTACACTATACTTTCATCATAGTGTTTTGTGCAAAAATCCTTGTCGCACTTTCGATTTCATGCACAACTAAGCCTTGTAGGTGTTTATGATGCAAATGAGTAAATTCCAACATTTGAAAGGGTGGAAGAAGATATAAATATGCTTAGATATATGTTTTGGAGTATGGCCAAGTGGTTTGGAATGAAATTTACTTGAAGAATCATCGTTTTGGAAGTGCCATTATAGAAGATGCACGAAACCAATGAAATAAAATGCATTAAGAAGTTGTGCACACTATCCACTAAGTTATGCATCAGTTGAAGAGAAACCGTACACAGGGATGCACAATAACATGCACGACTGTGTAACATTACAGAAAGTTAAAGCCTAGACAGTGGCAACTTATTTAAAGGCTTTTAAAAAGGGGTTTTGGACAACTTTTGAAGGAGACTTAAAGGAGAAATATTAGAGACAAGGTCCAAGGCTCATAAAAGGCAAGAATCAAGGCTAGGAGGTAAGAAAGAATATGAGATTGTGGGCGTTTCATGAGATTATCTTACAATTAATATTTATTTTTCTTTTGTTTCCAATCTCTATTTTCTCTTTTTTAATTATGTATAGAAATTAGTTTTCTATCTGTTAGTAGGTCATGAATTGATTATTTCATTAAGGAATTTTGAGATATTATTGATTTGAAGACTTGAACCTTTGTTAAGGATTGCTTACAGGAATGAGTATTTATACAATTGCTAGTTTCCTTTCTTATCAATTGTGATGATTTGATTATGTTTGACCAACCTAATTGACTTTCATAATTAGATTGCTGGGATTGTTAATGTTTGATTAATTTTCTGTGAAATCAAATTCTATATGATTGAAACTCATTATTATATGTGGTTTGGTATTGGTGATGCTTTGATGTGTTTATCATTTTGATTATTAGTTAATTTCACTATTAGTCTACTACACATTCAGTGGTTATTAATCAAATTTGGTTAGGTTAATCAATTGGGTTAGAAGATTAGTTTGCATGCTTAGCAAAATTAATATAATTTAGCAAGGAGGAGTTTGTGGTTCTTAGTAGAATTCTAAAACCAATTGCTTATAGGCTGATCTTGATCAATAATGAATTCCATAATTGCCAGTCGATTACAGATACCTCTCTAATGAGTTAATTGCTCCCCCCCCTTTTATGTTTAAAGCAACCATTATATTGGCCTAGGATTGACATTATCAGAAATCATTAGGATTGACTAAAGTTCATTATGGGTTTGACCCCCTACTTGCCACTATTATATAACTGTTATGTTATGTTCAATTTGTTGGTGCATGCAACTGTATTTTCCTCTTGTGTTCAAAACAGCTCACAATAAATTTTGGTACTATTATCGAGGAACTTGTTCATTTAATCCTTAGTTAGTTCTATTGATTGCTAATTTTATTTTTGTTTTTGTAGGTTGTTTCTTCTTATGTATGAATCTTTGAATTGGAAAGACAACAACCAAAAGAGAGGACAAGAAGGAGAACACAAAAGCAAAGGAAAAGGAGATAAGAATTCGAAAAGAGGAAGAGGCCCAAGCTAAAGATGTACTTGGGCAAAATTTAAAAAATTTGAAGAAATAGAAAAAATGGATAACCAAATTAGTGAAATTCTTCCAACTCTTGATTTTAATATGGATAACACTCATTCTCTTAAGAAGCTTGCCGCTCCCACTTTAAAAGACCAGCCATTATGCATTTTTTTTTCCCTGAAGTTGCTATTGCTTTGAAATTGCATTTTGGTTTTGTTAATTTATTGCTTTCTATTCATGGGTTACCTTATGAGTATCTATATAGGCATTTAAAGGAATTTAATGTGTTTTGTTCTAATATAAAACCAGAAGATATACATGATGAGGTTATTAAGTTGCGTGCGTTTCCATTTACTTTACAAAGGCTAGCTAAAGATTGTTTATATGACTTACCTACTAGTTATATAAATAATTAGAACATAATGTATCGACTTTTTCTTAAAAAATACTTTCCCACATCTAATGTTGTATCTATTAGAAAAAGATGGTGGAATAAGGCAATTAAATGAGGAATCTTTGTATGATTATTGTGAATGATTTAAAACATTATGTGCTAGCTATCATTATAATCAAATCAGTGGAAACCTTTTAACTTAATATTTCTATAAAGGCTTGTTACATCTTGATAGGTCAATAATTGAAGCATCTAGTGCTGGGATGCTCTTGTGGACAAAATTTCACAAGCTACTAGGGCTTTAATTTCAAATATGGTGGCTAATATACAATCTTTTGGCACTAGGAATAATTCTTTTAGAAAAGTAGGTGAGGTAGGTACCTATTCCTTAGAACAAAGGTTAGATAATATGACTAATTGATTGGTAAAATTCTAGAGAATAATTCACATGTTAGGTCACGTAATGCTTGTAATGCTTTTGGTCATTCTAACTATACATGTCCTACTTTGGGTAAGAATAAACATGCTAATACTTTATGTGGTTTTCTTGGTATTATGTGTGAAAATGTCATGTTTTTATAATATCTATACTTGGAATTGTGGTAATTTTCACTATTTTTGTTGATTTATATATTTGTAGGTGTTTATGATAAAAATAAGTGAATTCTAATGTTTGAAATTGTAACACCCCACTGCTATGTAACCCGAAAAGGGTCAGGAATATCACCCTATCCTTAGGACTAGGGATCTTTATAATGCGATAAAATAAATTCCAAGCTTAGGTATAAATTGAATAAACTCCAATACCACTTCCAAATACATTACATAAATCTTTAGAACATAAATAATCTGCAATATTCGGATAACAAAATAACACATCTCAATATAAGAAAAGAAACAAATTAACTCCTTTAACTTTGTCAGCATATGACTCATCCTGAAATCACGATTAAAAAAAGTGTAAGAAGAAAAATCTCAATAAGTCTTATATTTTGCACATGATATAGTTTTCAAAATAGTTCATGATGCATGAGAAATATATCTCTTGTAACTGGTACAAATAAAAAACTATGCCTTCAAATATTTTCTCAATAAAACATTCGGGAAATTTTATCAAATAGTATTATAGTAGGATAAAAGCTTAGCATTTCAGAACAATTTCACATTTCAAGACATAATCATCAACATAAACTTGGGAACAAAATAAAAGTTACATGTTGAGCTTTATACCAATAACGTAACTGTATCATCAACATACTATATAAGTATGGTTTGCCTATAATATAACAAATCTCATATAAGTATAGTTCACCCACCATACAACATTTGAGGGTGGTTCACAATCAGTAGGTAGGTGTATATCCTACTGAGAGAATACACCTCAATTCCTCTAAAAAATAATGCCCAGTGGCCCAGATGTCCTATGTCCGTATCTCTGTTTTCCCCTTTTAGAAACATGCCGCTATTTGAGGACGGTTCAACAAACAATTACTATCACCCCCCTTGGGATGGTGGCAACTTTTCGTAGATGCTGTCTATCGAAAAACGTCTACAATTTAACATGAGCTAGTACAAGAGTATCGCCCTTTTGAGTACTCAAGAATTTACAATCACATTACATAGTGATTTCACCACAATAGTATTCCATCAAGGAACAACTCAACCTTCTTACAAAAATATAATTCCCAATTTCCAAAACATACTTACATTTCACATCCCATAATGTAACACCCCGCTACCTAGGCCCGCCAAGGCCGGGGATGTCGCCCCGTCTGAAGGACAAGAGGTCTTTATAACTAGGTCACACAAATAAAATAGTAGAATAAAAATAATACTCTAACTTAAAATTTATTACAACCTAAGAATAAATCCAAGAATACCATAAACAAATCCATAATAAAATTTATCCACTCTCATCTCCCCAAAGCATTACACCAAATAAATTTATCAGAAAGTCTTCCAAGGCAAGCAATATCTAGCTACTCATCCCCACAGTAGGATCGACTTGAAATCATGGTAAAAATGGTGGTGAGACAGAAATCTCAGTAAGTTCGTGTGTGCTTTGAGTGTCCAGTGGAAATAGTTCGTGAATGCAAAGTATAAAACCTTTATAAGAGAATACTGGCAAGCAATAAACATTAGTCAAAATCAAGAGTGGTGTTTTGACTTTTCCAACCATACATAATCAATAAAATCAATAACTAAAAAAGGTGGTCATGGGCTACACACGTTGGGCCCCATAACCGGTCAGAATGCCGACACTTTGTACAGACTGACAAAAGATAGGTGATCAGCCTACCGGGTAAGATACTCCTCATTCTTTATACCCAAACAACAACCGGGTGTCCATTCCGGCAAACCACAGTTACTTGACTGAAAAATAAACTGCTAGCTCGGACCGGCACGACCTACTGGACTGACATCTTATCTGGAAAGGACTCACCCCTCAGAGGTGGTCACCTACTGAGAGACTTACCATAACCCTTCAAAGACTAGCCCTAGAAGTCCACCCTTATTGAGTACTCAACGACGTTTCCCACTTGGAAGAAAATGAACAAACTACTATTCCACATGAAAATGGCAATTACGGGTTTCCAAAGTCTTTGTCAAAAATTAATTTTGAAAAGAGTTTTGAGTTTGAGTAAATCTGCTTATTGATTTTCAAATAGTTAGTTTGTCTGACATAAGAAAGAAGTTAATCCTCAATTGCCTTTGCAGAACTGAGTGTCCATGCACTCTATATTTGGCTTACCATAATAAACATTTTACATCAATCGGGTTTTATTCAGGAGCTTACTTGATTTTTAGCTTGAATAAATAAAGGTCTTCAACAGTTGTCCTAACCCTACCTGAGGTAAATATAAACTACAATCAATCTCAAGCCAAAATCAACTTTCACAAATAAGACTAGTTCAATTCACTACTACCGTGATCCTAGTGTCCCAAGCTTTAAGGCCAAATAATAAATAAAATGGGTTTATAAGCTAAGTCTAGTTTGATATTTAAATAATTAGTGTTCTGGGAAATAAGTACTAATAAGTTGAAGGTTTAAATCTTGTTAAGAAAAATTTAGAGTTTATTTAATGAAGAGTCCTAGGTGGTATTAGGTAAAATAATAATTTATTAATAATTTAGTTGTTAGAAAATAATTGATAACTAAAATTAGTTGAAAATAAATTTTAATGAGTCTTACTTGAAAAATAATAAATAAATTTTAATAGGTTTTGATTAAAAGATAATAATTAAATTTTAATAATAAATAATTTACTTATTATGATTATTTCCATAAAAGGCTTTATTTGAACATATAATATCTATATATTTTATTTCTTTCAAAATCACTATTTAATTGACTAAAATATTCTTATTATATATATAATAGTCCAAATCTACCTTTCTAGGGTTTTTTTCGAATTTACTAGAAAAATTATAATATTAAATATTTTATTGATGAAATAAAATTAGCTTTAGGACAACTAGATTATGATCATATTTTTATTGCTAACTACAATCATGAACATATGCATCCCTTCAATTCATCAAATCATCCAAATCATGCATAATAGCATAGATATAAATTTATCAAGATATGATCTAACATCTACTAGCATAAATATAATCATGGCTTCAATAATCCAACATAAATATAAATCCTATTCACCAAAGGTGACATAATCTCTAGCATACTTGATCACAAATACTACCTATGACGTGGAGGCATGCATTAAACCCTAAAAACACCATACAATCAACCAAGATAATCAACTCATGCATAGATCCCATCTCCATCATAAACACACATTTATTAATGCTTCAATCTCAACTCATCACAACAATACATGCTCAAGCTCTATTCATAATCCATCTTCTAATAATATCATCCTAGAGACATGAATTTAGAATTTAAAAGGATAGTTAAAAAGGCTTACTTGATTGGTGAATACCTTGAAGGAGTTTCGAATGGATCTCAACTCCGAGATGTCTAAATCCGTCCAAGGAAGATGAAGAAAGCATGGCCATGGTTGATGAAATCATTCGGCCAAGAGGGAGAGTAGTTCGACTAAGAGAGAGAGAGAGAGAGAGAGAGAGAGAGAGAGAGAGAAAGAGAAGGAGAGAGTCCATTAGCATGCTTATTTATATGTATATTCATTAGAGATCAAAGATTGGAGAAGATGAAGTTGTTTGAACAAACCTACCTTAAAGGTATTCTTAAGCTTTCACAAAATTTCTGGTTTTTTATCCAAAAGAGCAAGTTGGGTTTTGGAGTGTGATGTTAAAACTGGTATGGATGGACTCCCGGTAGTGTATAGATGAAATCTGAAATTTTTAGAAGAAGTTTGAAGTGATTTGGAGAGGAGTATGTGTTTTTGGTGTGCTATGTGTTCTTAAAGGTTGAAGAGAGTAGAGAGGTTTTGTTCAAGGCTAGCCGAATTTCTGAAAGGATTAGGGTTGGCCGACTGCTTGTAGGGTTTTGGTAGATGATTTTCTGGTTTGGAAGGGAAAATGAAAGGCTAGTTGTTGAAATCTTTAAAGAATATTTTTGGGAAGCAAATTTGAAAACTAAATATAACAAGAATATCTTTGATTATTGGAGAGCTTTTGGGAAGCTGCTATGGCCGACTGCTTGTGCAGTATTTCGGCTGGATGAAAGCTGGTTGAAGGAGGCTAAGGGTGGCTGAAAATGAGGAGTATAATGGTGAAGGAAAGGTCTAGTTGTTTGAGGGATATTTTATGGAAGGTTTCTAAATTATGGTGGCTGGAATTTTTGGTATCCAATCAAGGTATGATTGCAGTAATTTTTTTGGAAATCTTTTAGGGCGGCCATAATTGGATTTTCATGAAGAAGCTTGGGGAGGACAATGGAGTTCAGTTCATGACTGTTTGAGGGCAGTTTGTGCAGAAGAAGGGTGGAGTTTCGGCTAGGGCTGAATTAGGAAACAAGCTGGAAAAAAAATTCTGCACAGGATTTTCGCAAGGGCTAGAATTTTTCTGGGCAATTTTAGCTGCCATTTTCCAGCCGATTTGCAGAGGATTTGAAGGCCATTTCAGAGGTCTTTCAAGTCTGGTTTCTAGCCTTCTTTATGGAGGAAAAATGTGGCTAAGATGCTAAATAAAAATTGAAAGAAAACAGCTTGGTTTCGAACCTCCAAAGCTGCGAATTTGCCCAGGGATTTTTCTGGTTTTGCACAGCCTTTGTGCAGTCCGAAAATGGCCAGAAAAATTCAGGTTTCAGGCTGATCAAAAGGGCCATTTTCTGGGAGCATTTGGGAGGGAATAATGGCTAAGAATTTCGACACCTTGAAGGCACAAGAAACTGGAAAAATTTCAGTTCAATACATGAAAGAAAATGAACTTAGCTAGAGTGAAGTTTTAGAAAGTTCATTAGGGAAATTAATTCACTTGGAATCCTTCCCCCTCTTCCATGGTTTTGGTCCATAAGATGTCTTTCACTAAGACATTTTGAACCTCCAAAGCCATAGCACATTGTTGGAATTTTTCTAGAATAAAACTGGCTTGAACAAATTGAACAAACTAATGAATTGAGAAATAGGAAAAATTAAGGATCAAGAGGAAATGAATTCCCCTTAGGAATTTTGTGTAGGGTAAAAGAGTGGGATTAGGATACTCCTATCATGCCTCCCTTAGGATAACACCTCTACCCTATTCTAAAGCACCTAAGGCTGAAAATATCACTTCCCAAGTAAAAAGAAAATTCAATCATGCTATAGCTCTAATGATGGAATTTGAACTCAAGATCTCAAGAATTAATTCCAAAACTCTAACCACTAAACTACAACAACTCTTGTTTTTATTTTCTCCCTAAAATATTTTTCCTATTTAATCCTCAAGCTATCTCCCCATTTTCACCTCAAGCAAAAATTACCATTTTGCCATTCTCACTCAACACTCACAATCAAGCCTTCGAGACAATAAAATATAAATCCAAAGCACATAAAATCATATAAAAATATATTTAAACATGTAATGAAATATGATGTGCATCCCAACCCCCTTACTCTAAGGTTGGTTTTGACTGGAGTTTCACACATAATACTTTACAAATCACACAATATCCAAATAGAAAAGTATATAAACGATCATATTATTTCCAAAACAAATGGAAGGCAAATCATAATTTAGAAATATCTGGACAATTAGAGCTAAAGGTTTTATAATACATGTTATGATTTTTGCAAACATATGCATAAAACAATAGTTATTGTCATTTCATAATGCTCAATAAATGGCTCCCAAATCATACTTATTCAGCTTTGTAAGATTTCCAAGATAAATCATACTCAGATCATTTCTAAAAATAAGGACTAAGATTTCAAGTTTGAAAACATCCCACAATATCATTAATAATACATTTCAAATGATATAGAGAATTATATATATATTTTTTCCACAACAAATCATATAAGAGTTTGTATCAAATGTAAAACATTTTCATAAATGTGGATGAAATGTGTTACAACTTGCATAAAAGAGTTTGCATGAAATACAAGGGGTTGCATAATACTATGAAGAGGTTTCATGAATACTAGGACTTACACAATACCATTACGAGGTTTCATGAATGCTAGGACTTACCTTCGTCCATGATAAACTCAGTTGATTCTAGATCAAACACCTTGCTCTCTTCCTTCAACTTCCACCACCTCTATAATTTAAAGAATTCATGTATCAATTCCTAAGTCAATTCCTCTCAAAAGGGATAATTCAATTCCTATTCAATTTAGCTCTACTTGCATATCTTACTCACAAACCCCAATAATCCAACCCCAAATACAGTGCAACATAAATATAATAATTTAAAATCACATAATCATGAAATTATTACATAGATAATCTAAGAAAATTAAGCATTCAAATGATCATATATTATACAATAGTTTCCTACATGTAATTTGGTTTCCAAAAGTAAGCTGTTTGTATAATCAACTACATCAATGATGCGTGTTTTTTAGTATTGAAAAAAATTGACAAGAGGTCAAAATAAATCAAGTTTTAATTAAAATGCTACCACCAAAACCACACATATGGGCAAGTATACCCATCATATAATATAGGGAATAGCAAGTATCGAATCTATAGGAAATTAGGTTCCCACATTTTTTACCCTAGTCTTTATTGTTTAGCCAATAAAATAAAGAAATAAAAGTAAATAACCTACCTATACTAGAGAAAACCAAGTCACACAAGAAAAGTTATAAGGATAATCAAGAAGTGAGAATAAAAATAAAAGGCATGTTATGAAGAAATATCTCAATTCTATGACAAGTGAGAAAAATATCTTTCAACCAATTGATTTCCAATTCCAAATACCAATATGAGTTTCAATTGTAAATTTCATTCATTTTGCAAGTCATGAAATTCTATTCTTAGATTAATCAAAAAGGTAAGTTCTACCTCCCTAATTAAATTTAAGAAGCATTAAGAATAACTCAATTAAACAATTAATGTCCGTATATTCTAGGCAACACTAAAGTCTTTTAATGGAAGAAATAATACCCTTATATTTTAAGTGATATTAATCTCCATTAGATTACCAAATCTTTCCCTTAACCTTTTGTTTCAATCCAATTAAGAGAGAACAAGATAGTGAATTAATTAATCCCGAGTTAATTAATTCAACACATAAAATCAAGTAATCACATATTTCAAATTGGAATTCAATAAGTCTAGAAATAATTCAATATAAAATCATAGAGTAAAAAATATCATCAACTATAATTAAAACATATAAATCCAACTTTAACAAAATAGAATTACAAAGAAAATAGAAGAATGATTCATAGACAAGTGTAATTGTCGTCTCCTTTGCAATCTTCTTGATAAAGCTCTTCTTCTTCTCCAAGATCCCCTTGATCCTCCTAAATCTTGGTACTCTCTACGAGTTTGCTATTTTCGTAGAGTGAAAAACTGTGAAAAACTATGAAAACTCTTTTAGTAATTGTTGTTCTCTTGTATTTATAGGAGCTTTGATTGCCAAAAAGTACCTACAAGAGTCCTTTCCCATGTCCAATTCTATTTCCAAAGAAATCCTACTGAAAATACCAAATCCCACTTTGAGAAGAATTTTCGCCGACATTGAAACAAAAATGAACTGGCGCCGGTCTAGCTTCTTCAAGCCAGCACCAGCTTGCTATTGCAAATTCCATGTTTTTACTATTGTTTGCATAGCTGGCCACAGCTTGAAGTAAACAGTCCTTGCCTTTCTCCCTTTAATTTGTAGCCAGACCATAGCTTGGGATGTAGCCACGGCCAACTATGTCTCACAAAATACGACCAATTTCTTTTTCTTGTTTCTTCTAGCCAGTCCATGGCTTGCCCTTACAAGACCCACCATTTCGTTTTTTTTTTCTTTTTCTTTTCCTTGTCAATTTCTTCTTATTTCGTGTTTCTTCTCTTTTCTCCTACAATAGCCGTAATGTTCCTTTGATTTTGCTCTGTTTCCATGGTTCCAATTGTTTATCTCTATTTAGCATATTCTTACAATTTTTGTGCAATATTTCACTAATATTCATCAAACTCCATTGTACACAAAAATATAACAAAAGAAGGAAAATCCATAGCATTTAATCTAAAAATCAAGCATAAACTGTTGGTCTCTCGTGCATGCAAAGACATGAAAATAGCAGAAGAAAAAATGAGAAACCACGTGATGGATCAACTTATATGTGAAGAACGGATCAAAGAAAAGAAAGAAAATTAACTTTCTTGGTGCCTTTATAATTTAAAGTTTTTTCACCTTTGTTTGATTGAGCCACTACAATTCAAGTATAGAATCGTCTCCAACACAGTCCACACATGGGAAGATTTTGAGATCACTGTGTCCTTGTGCTAGAAAAGAAGCTGTGGTGGCTAGGGTTTTAATTTGTGAGAAAAGAAAATACTTTTAAAGGAAAACAATTTTCTTCTAGTTATGTTTGTTGTGTGTGGCGGCCAAACATAGTCCATAAAAAATTGAAAGCATTCATATATATAGAATTCATACATGCATGTTGTTTTCAATACCTTAAGGAAAAGTATTCTTAATTGCAATTGGAGCTATGAACTTTCTCACTTTACAAGTTGGCCAACGAATTATAATTGATTATAATTCGACCACAACAACTTCTTATATTCAAAATTAAACCCTCTAATGTTATCAAATAACATCTCGATTACTTAATCCTCTATTGTGTGTAACCTATTAGATTTTCTAGTCTATTGGTACCGAAATACTAATTAATTCCAACATCTTTAGGATTAATAATCCTTAATCATTAGAATTAACTTATCAATTCTCTAATTAATAAATCCATATTTAGTAGATCATGAGCGGCATCTAACAATACATCATGATCATCCAGTAATCCAGAAAGTTAAGTGGCTTGATATAAACATTTCAATAGCAGCATATCAGTGCAATAAACTCATTTTACTATACAATATCTCATTCGATTTAGAGTATGGAATTAGTGCCAACTCTCTCCAGAATACTAATTAATTTTGACTTGAATATTTTAGTACTTGCTACAGAAATCCATTGCTCAACAAGTGTATCAATTGGAACTATTTTCAATACATAGTCGCCTTAACTAAGGACTTCTGAAGTAATGATTTTTACAAGTGGCCTTAAGATATATTCTCCTACTATTAGGAGTGGTGAATCCTTTATTGACCCTCACAACTACTTTCGTTTACTTTATATTATGCTCAATATCCATCCCAAAGGCAGTTTTGTAGGGACTCCAGAGATTGGAATTAAAGTATAACCTTGGAGATTTCAAGTCTAAGGATGCTTACATATTTGCTATAGTGAGAATCTATTACTGGCACTAAATAGTTATCCATGTGATTATCTCGTAGTTAGGTCATCCAATGAACTTGTTCACTTAACAAGCATCCATGTGTTAACTTTAAGTATCACAATACTCACGGATGTAAGAACCACCGCTTGATCAAATCAATAAGTATAACACGTGATAGTCTTTGCGCATTAATGATCTCCTATCTCACTAATATTATGATTAGGGATAATTTAAATACAAGTACTACATAGTGTAGCAGGAATCTCCAATTATGATCTCTATTATAATTTCCTTAACACTATAGCATGTGCTTAGGACTTCATCTCATAGTTTTATACATATATGCACTGATTAATTAATTAATCTGAAAGATAAAGAATGTCTTTATTAATAAATGTACTATATACAAGATACAAGTGATTGCCTCTAGGGCATAACACTAATAAACTTTCACTTGCATTAGAGTCAATTATTCATGTATCGAATACCGAATGACTTAATATGTCTATCATGTTTCTTCTGAGATAGAGCCTTAGGGAGCGGGTCCGCTATATTCTCATCTGTGGAAACTCTCTCTATCTTTATATCATTTCTATCTATAATCTCTCGGATCTGGTGATAGCGTCTTATTATGTGATCACTGGTAAGACCGTGGTTCATTTGCTTGTGCAATGGTTCCATTGTTGTCACAATAAAAAAGTATCGGATCAACAATGCCAGGAACCACTCCTAGTTCTATCACAAACTTTTTAATCCAAACTGCTTCAGAAGCGGCTATGTACTCAGCTTTAGTCGTCGAGTCAGTAATAGTATCTTATTTGAAACTTTTCTAAGAATACGTCCGTAGTCCATCACAAGTACTTAAGGATATTCTTTACAATCATCTAATAACCTTCTCTAGGGTCAGATTGGTATCTTCTTGTTAAACTGAGAGTATAGGATACATCGAGCTTAGTATATATCATAGCATATATGATAAATCCAATTGCCGAAGCATATGGAATTCTACTCATGTAATCCTTTTCAACCTGTGTCTTGGGAAACATTAATTTTAAAAGGCTTATCCCATAAGATATAGGTAAGAATTCCTTTTTGAATTGATCCATGCTGAACCTCTTCAACACTTTGTCTATGCATGTAGATTGCGAAAGACCAAGTAACCTTTTTTTATCTATCCCTAAAGATCTTTATTCCTAGAATATAAATTACTTCTCTAAGGTCTTTCATGAAGAACTTATTGGATAACCAAACTTTTACAGATTGAATGATAGGTACATAATTTCCTAATAGCAATATGTGATCTACATAAAGTAATAGGAAAATAATTGCACTCCTACTAACCTTCTTGTATACATAAAGTTCATCCATATTTTGAATGAAACCAAATTCTTTAATTGTTTCATCAAAATAGATGTTCCAACTCCTAGAAGTTTACTTTAGTCCATAAATAAATATTTGCACACTTTAGTGCTATCTTTGGATGTGAAACCTTCAGGTTGTGTCATATACACTTCCTCAGTTAGGTTTCTATTTAGGAAAACTATTTTCACATCTATTTGCCAGACCTCATAGTCATAATAGGCACAAGTTCTAGGAGTATTCTTATAGATTTCAATATTGCAACTGGTGAGAAAGTTTCGTTATAGTCAGTACCATGCTGTTGATGATAACCTTTAGCAACTAGTCGTACCTTATAAGTAACTACATTACCATCCATGTCGGTTTTTTTTTTTAAATTCATTTGCACCCTATAGGTTTAATTCCTTCGAGTGGATCAACTAAAGTCCATACTTGGTTGTCATACATAGAATCCATCTCTGACTTCATAGCTTCAAGACATTTGTCAAATTCTGAACTATTTAGAATATCTTTGTAAGTAGTAAGCTAATCTTTATCTATGAGCAATATATCATTATGGTTACTTATAAGAAATCTATATCTCTCAGGCACCACACGTATCCTACTCGACTTACGAGGTTCTTATTTAGACGAAGGCTCATCTATTCTATTAATAGATGTGGGATCAATTGGTTGATCATTATCTGTTTGTTCTTTTTTAAATTAATTAAGTTCAATTTGACTCCCACTATTTTATTTGAGCACGTATTCATTCTTTAAGAAAATAGTATGATTTGAAACAAACACTTTATTTTCAGAATGGAGATAGAAGTAATATCCGAATGAATCTTTCGGATATCCAACAAATAAACACTTGTTAGACTTACTTTTAAGTTTAACCGATTGCGGCCTTTCAACAAAAGTTGGGCAACCCTACATTCTTAAGTGAGATAACTTTGGTCTCTTTCCTAAAAACAACTCATAAGGGGTGGAGTCATCTGTCGCATTTCGATTATGCAAACTAGTTTGCACGAAGTGGAAAAATAAAATGAAATCTACTCAAAGGATCATTCGTATGTGATTAAACGGGTTAGTAGATGCAAGATAAATTAGTTATTTGAAATTATGCGGCTTTTAAAATTTTCCTTTGCTTGAAAAACCCTTCCAAGAATTGTTCAAGTCACGAACCACTAAAATTCTAAGCATAGGAATTTCTCTAATATAGTCCACACGAAGAACGGACTCAAGAACCACCAAAATCTATACTAGTAGAATAATTTTTGGTGGCTATGTTATTAATTTAATTGGAGAAGAGAAGGACTTATTCTTTTCTAAAACTCCGCATTCGCTTGTGAAAAAGGAAAATGAAAAGCTACAATGCGTTTTCAAAAAACTTTGTCCAGATCGGCTGCAAAAACACATATATTTTGGTCAACTGCCTCAACACATGGAGCGAACCCTTTTCGTTTGTTTCCTAAACATTTTAGGAATGAAATAGCAGAGTTTTTCTTGTCCTTTCATTATGACCTTGGGATTTCCAAATTACTATTAAGCCCACAAGGTCTTGCTAATTATAATTTGGCCCCAAGAATTATAACCACTTACAATTCGCCCTATAAAGTTATTTCTTCTCACAAATTAACCCCATAATATTATCAAAATAATATTTTGAGTATTAATTCCTCTATTATGTGTAACCTATTAAGTTTTCTAGTCAATTGGTAGCTAATATGAATTAATTATATCATAATAGAATTAATAATCCATTTATAATTAGAAATAACTTATCAATTCTAATTAGAGTTAATTTATTAATACTATAATTAATAAATTCACATTTAGCTAATCATGAGTGGTATTTAGTAATACATCATGACCACACAAAATTCTAGAAAGTCAAGTAGTTTGACATGAACTCTTTAATAGCAAAATATCAGTAAAATAAACTCCTTTCACAATATAATATTTCATTTGATTTAGAGTATGTAATCATTGCCAACTCCCTCCAGAATATTAATCAATCTGGCCTAAATATTTTAGTACTTGTTCCCAGAATCCATTACTCATCATGTGTATCAATTGGAACTATGTTGAACACATAGTTGCTTTGGCCAAGGACTTCTTAAGTAATGGTTACTACAAGTAGCCTTGAGATATTCGCTCCTACTATTAGGAGTGGTGAATCCTATATTGACCCTCTCAACTACTTTCGCTTACTTCACATTTTTTCCCATTATCCATCCTGTAGGTGGTCCTGTAGGGACTTTAGAGATTGGAATCAAAGTACAACGCTCAGCAAACAAGTACTTTGAAAAGCTCAAGTCTAAGGATATTTGCACATTTGTTATAATAAGATTCGATCACTATCACTAAAAAGTTATCTATATGATTATCTCGTAGCTAGGTCATCCAATGTACTTATTTAAGTAATAAGCATCCACATATTAACTTTGAGTATCACAATACTCACGGATGTGAGAACCACTGCTTAATCAAATCAGGAAGTATAATATGTGCTAGTCTTAACGTATTAATGATGGTCTATCTTATTAATATTATGACTAGGGATAATTTAAGTACAAACATTATTCAGTATAGTAGGAACCTCATATCATGATTTCTATCATGATTTCCTTAACATAATGTTGTACTTGAGACTTTATTTAACAGTTACACACACATGAAAATGTTTACAAAGTGAACTGTAAGATAAAGAATGCCTTTTATTAAATGAATGTACTATATACAATATACAAATGATTGCCTCTAGAGTACAACATTAACAAACTCCCACTTGTACTAGAGCCTATCATTCATATATTAAATATTAAATGACTCAACATGTCTATTATGATTTTTTTAAGGCAATGCTTTAGTGAGTGGGTCTGCTATGTTCTCATCTTTAGGAACTCTCTCAATCTTTATATCTTTCCTATCTTTGATCTCCCGGATCAGGTGATCGCATCTTAGAACATGTTTGGATTGCTAGTGAGACCTTGGCTCTTTTGCTTATGTAATGGCTCTATTGTTGTCATAATATAAAGATATTAGATCAACAATGCTAGGAACTACTCCTAGTTCTGTCATGAACTTCTTGATCCAAACTGCTTCCTTAGCTACTTCAAAAGTGGCTATGTACTCAGCTTCAGTCATTAAGTCAATAATAGTATCTTATTTGAAACTTTTCTAACTTATTGCCACTCTACCTAAAGTGAATATGTAGCCTAATTGTAATTTGAAATCATCCTTATCTGATTGAAAACTGGCATTTGTATACCCTTTTACTTTTAAATCATATTCTTCATATACTACGAATACGTCTTTAGTTCTTCGTAAGTACTTAAGGATATTCTTTATAGCCGCCCAATGACCCTCACCTGAGTCAGATTGGTATCTACTCATCAAGATAAGAGCAAAAGATACATCGAGCTTAGTACATATCATAGCATACATGATAGATCCAATTATCGAATCTTATGGAATCCTACTCATGTGATATCTTTTAATTTGTGTCTTTGGAGACATCGACTTTAAAAGGCTTATCCCATGAGACATGGGTAAGAATCCCTTTTTAGATTGATCCATGCTAAACCTCTTTAGCAACTTGTCTATGTATGTAGATTGTGAAAGACCTAGCAACCTTTTTGATTTATCTCTATAGATCTTTATTCTAAAAATATAAGTTCTTTTCCAAGGTCTTTCATAGAGAATTTCTTAGATAACCAAACTTTTACTAATTGAAGGACAGGTACATCATTTCCTATTAGCAATATGTCATCTACAAATAGCAATAGGAAAACGATTACACTTCCACTAATATTCTTGTACATACAACGTTCATCCATGTTTTGCATGAAACTAAATTATTTGATTATTTTCATGAAAACAAATATTACAACTCCTAGAAATTTTCTTAAGTCCATATATAGACATTTGCAGCTTGTACACTTTTATGCTATCATTGGATATAAAACCCTCAGGTTGTGTCATGTACATTTCTATAGTTAGGTTTTCATTTAAGAAAAGTGTTTTCATATCTATTTGCCGAACCTTATAATCATAATGGGCGGCAAGTCGTAGGAGTATTCTTATAGATTTCAGTATTATAACTGGTAAGAAAGTTTCGTCATAGTTAATACTCTACTATTAATGATAACCCTTAGCAATCATTTGTGCCTTATAGGTAACTACATTACCATCTATATTGTTTTTCTTCTTGAAAACCCATTTGCACCATATAGGTTTAATTCCTTCAGTTTGATCAACCAAAATCCATACTTAATTGTCATATATGGAATCCATCTTTGACTTTATGGCTTCAAGCCATTTGTCAGATTCTAAACTATTCAGAATATCCTTGTAAATAGAAGGCTCATCTTTATCTATGAGCAATATATCATTGTGGTCACTTATGAGAAATACATCTCTCAGGTGCCATACGTATCCTACTAGACCTATGAGGTTCTTGTGTAGACGAAGGTTTATCTATTCCTTCAATAGATATGGGATCAACTGGTTGATCATTATTTGTTTGTTCCTTTTAAGTTTCACTAAGTTCAATTTTATTCACACAGTCTCCTTTAAGCATATATTCATTCTCTAATAAAATAGTATGTTGGGTTTTGATCATGTAAACCAATTTACACATAGAAAAAAAATAAAACGAAATCCACTTAAAGGATCACTCATACGTAATTAAATGGGTTTGGAGAGGAAAGATAAATTCGTTACCTCGAAAATGTAACTTTTAAAATTTACTTCCGCACAATTCCCCTTCAAAAGTCCATCTAATCGAGTACCAAATTCCAAAATTGGGAATTCTCTAATAGTAATCCACATAAGGAATTGTATTCAAGAATGGCGCAAAGAAACTTATGCAAGTGGGTATAATTTTTGCAGTGTTATGGATTTAATTTTGAAAAGAAAATTGATAAGGGCCACTATGAATTTTCCTAAAGGCAGTAGTAATTTTCAGAAGGAAAAACAGAGTGCCATTTTCTGCAAATTTTCAAAATTGTACTTTTCGAGAACAATTCATGCATATATATGTACCGAAAACCTTCACCACCACAAATAAAAAACAAAACCTACTCAAAGGTTCCCTAAACCTTTTAGAAATCACCATATTACGTACAGAGCCCTTTTCTATTAATGGGCTTGGATCTTGAAAATTACAATTAAGCCTTAAAGCTTTTAATAATTATAATTTTACCCCAACAATTATAATACTTTATAATTAACCCATAATAATTATTTTTTACCATAAATTAACCCTATAATATTATCAAATAATATCTTGAGAACCAATTCCTTTATTGTGTATGACCTATTAAGTTTTCTAGTCAATTGGTAGCTAATATGAATTAATTCTATCACAATAAAATTAATAATCCTTGTAATAGTTAGAATTAAATTTTTAATTCAAATTAGGATTAATTTATTAATTAATAAATTCATATTTAGCATATCATAAGTGGCATCTAGCAATACATCATGACCACCCAAAAGTCCAAAAAGTCAAGTGGCTTGACGTGTACCTTTTAATAGTGAAACATCAGTGAAATAAACTCTTTTCACCATACAATATATCATTTGATTTAGAGTATGGAATTAGTGCCAAATCCCTCTAGAATATTAATTAATTCTAGCCCAAAAATTTTAGTACTTGTTCCCGAAATTCATTACTCAACATGTGTACAATTGAAACTATTTCCAACAAATAGTCGCCTTGGCTAAGGACTTCTAGAGTAATGATTCCTACAAGTGGCCTTGAGATATTTACTCTTACTATTATAAGTAGTAAATCCTTTATTGACCCTCTCAACTACTTTCGTTTACTTCACATTGTACCCAATATTTATCTCATTGGCAATCTTATAGGGACTTCAGAGATTGGAATCAAAGTACAATGCTTCGTAAACAAATTACTTTAGAGATCTCAAGTCTAAGGATCCTTGCACATTTTGCTATAATGAGATTTTATCACTGCCACTAAATAGTTATCCATGTGAATATCTCACAGTTAGGTCATCCAATGAACTTGTTCAAGTAACAAGCATCCACATGTTAACTTTGAGTATCATAATACTCACGGATGTGAGAACCACCTTTTAATCAAATCAAAAAGTGTAACACGTACTAGTCTTAGTGTTTTAATAATGTATTATCTCATTAATGTTATGACCAGGGATAATTTAAATGCAAACACATTCTAGTGTCACAGATCTCACATCACAATCTCTATCATGAATTCCTTAACACATTGTTGTACTTGAGATTTTATCTAATAGTTTTATACGTTTAAACATATGAAAAAAAGAATACCTTTTATTGATTTAGTATGCAAAATATATTTAAGAAATGATTGTTTCTAGGGCACAATCCTAACAATCTCCCACATACATTAGACCAATCATTCATGTATCTAATACCATATGACTGAACATGACCATCATGTTTCTTTTGGGATTATGCATTTATGAATGGGTCAAATATGTTCTGATCAGTAGAAACTCCCATATCTTTACATCTTTTCTGTCAATATTTCTCTAATCAAGTGATAGAGCCTAAGTACATGTTAGGAATGTTGATGAGACCATGGTTTCTTTGCTTGTATAATGGCTCCATTGTTGTCATAATACAAGGGTATTAGATCAACAATGCTAGGTACCAATCCTAGTTCTGTAATGAACTTCTTGATCCAGATCGCCTCCTTAGTTGCTTCGGAATCCGCTATGTACACAGCTTCAGTGGTTGAGTCAGTAGTTATGTGTTGTTTGGAACTTTTCCAACTAACTGTCTCACCTCTAAAAGTGAACACGTATCCTGACTGGGACTTGTAATCATCCTTATCAGATTGGAAATTGGCATCAGTTTACCCTTTAACTGGTAAGTCACCATCTGTATATACCAAGAATACATCCTTAGTTCTTCTTAAGTACTTAAACAAATTCTTAACAGCCATCTAATGACCATCTCTAGGGTCAGATTGGTATCTACTCGTCAAACTAAGAGCACAAGATACATCGAGGCTAGTATATATCATAGCATATATTATATAACTAATTGTCGAAGCATATGGTATCTTTCTTATGTGATCTCTTTCATCTTGTGTCTTAAGACACATAAATTTTGAAAGGCTTACCCCAAGGGTCATGGGTAAGAATCCTTTCTTAGATTGATCCACGCCAAACCTCTTTAGCACATTGTCTATGTATGTAGACTGTGAAAGACCAAGCCACCATTTTGATCTATCTCTATATATCCTTATTCCCAGAATATAGGTTGTAAAACCCCACCTAAACCTACCCTAGAGTTAGAGGGATAGGGTGCATATCATATCATCTTGTACAAACTATATTCCTTGAATGATTTTGTGTGCTTTAGAATTGTAGTATATAGGTTATATGATTTATTTATACTTGTTGAGTAGAAAGGATAAAAAAGGAATTTTACTTGAGGTTGAAATAGGAAGAAGGTTTGAGGCTTAGATAGGAAGAGAATTTGGTTGGGAAAATAAAAATAAGAGTTGCTATGGTTTAGTGGTTAGAGCTTTGTGATTTAATCACTAGCATCTTGAGTCCAAATCCCACCACCTAAGTTTTATTCATAATTATCATAACTAATGTTTGAATTTTTCCTTTTCTTACATTTCTTAAAGTTAGGAATGTTGTCTTAGGGAAGACACAATGGTAATGTTCTAACCATGTAATCTTGTCCTAAAAGGAATTATAGAAGAATTTTGGTCTCCATTATTTTTGCAAGTCTTGTCCTAACCTATTTAAATTTAAACTACTCATATTTCTTTAATTCTTTTCAATATCTATAAAATGTCCTGGATAGTTCTTAGCTAGAAGTTTTGAAAATTCCAGCTCTTGGGGAAAGGAAGATAACTGAATTTGAGGAAGAAAAATAGGAAGAGGTTTTCAATTAAATCGCCATAGCTATTCTTCCAAGAACTTCATTTTTTTCTTGTTCTTATTTTTATTAAAATCTAGAAAATTTTTCAGAAATTACTCTTGGCTGAGTTTCAAAAATTGCAGCAACCCTTACCTACCTAATTCTTGCTAACAACCAACGATCTTGTATTAAGATGAAAGCTGAAAACATCTTGGAATTTTACAGCTTGTATAAGCTATACCAAGCTAGAAATTTTTCAGCAAACTACCAAGACTTATACATGAATATTGACCCATTCATTTGTCCATAAGAACACTTGAAACTTTTCTCTTTCTTCTCCAAGATGGTGGCTAGAAAATCACCTTTAATAGACCTTCAAACACTCCTAGATTTTAGCTACAAATTCAGTTCAAAGAGATTTGAAAATTCTGCTCAAAATCCTTCCAAATCTCAAGAAAAATTCCAGAATTTTTCCAGCTTGCCTATCCAATGCTAGGACCGATTTCTTCATCAATCATTTTCATATTTTCTGCAACCTTGTAGCCATGGACAGAACATCTTGTCTTCTTCATCTACCATGGCCATTAGAGCTCTATTAACGCACCTCAAAATACTTCAATCTTTACTCCATTCAAAACTTTTCAAACTTTGAAAATTAATTTCAGATTTTCCTCCATTAAACTCTCACTGAGCTAGATGATTAAACCAGAAATTCTCTTCTCTTGTACAGCTATTTTCGGCTAGCTACAAAACTGAAACAATCATTTATTTCATGATCAAACCATAGCCAGTCAAGCCATCCACCATTGAAGGATAAGAAACCTTCAAGAAGAAAACACCATTACCTAATCATCTACCTCAAACATCTCCATATTTTCCTCAATTTGAAATTTGAAATAGTTGAAGCTCTCTCTCTCTCTTTCTTGGATAATCGAAATCCTTGTCCCTAGCTAGGCCATTCAGCCATCATTCACTAGACACACACAAAACACCCTCTCTTAATTTCCTCTCAAGAACACCAAGAACACACACTAAGCTTCTTCAACATTCAATCACCTCTATTCATCCAAAATCACTCCAAAAACTCTCAAACCAACTAGGATTCAACCTATACTCACTATAGGCCACTTTATAACACGAAATTCACCAAAGTTGATCTTCCACTCGGATCAAACGTACTTTTTTTTCAAGAACTAGAAGAACTTTGAACTCGTTGGTCCTTCTTCACCTTTTCATCACCATTTCATTATCATCTTAACCTCTCTCTCTCTCTCTCTCTCTCTCTCTCTCTCTCTCTCTCTTTTGGACGAAACATTGACGGCCATTCTTGAACAACTTTAATCATGGAAGGACTTCTCAAGCACGCAAGGATCTTTATTGGACAAGGCAATATGTTCAACTAACGATCATCAAAACAGATATTTCTTTCATGACCTTCTCCTTAAATTTTCAAACTCAAAGCTTTTAAATGATGAATTAAATAGGTTGATCAAATTGTGGTGGGTTGGAGATATGTATGTGGGTGAAGGGAATGATATTAAGACATGAATATTGAGGCTTAGGAGCTATTGTTGGATTATGCTTAGAGATCATTATATGTTCATTATGATTGAAGGCGTTATGTCTCTAGTATGTATGTTTTGATGTATGATAGACATTATACCACTATTGTTTGATTATGCCTTCATGATGTTATTTTTATCAATAAATCCCCAGATAATATTATTGCTAGTAGAATATTACCCTTGTTGTGATGTATGTTATTACAAGGCTATTTCTGATAAATCAACATACTATTTATTAAATATATATGTGTATGAATATATATAAATTTTTGTACTAGTAATTCACTATAGCCATTAAAAATTATTGTTAGAATTACTTTTATTATTATTAGTATTGTTATTGTTATCATTATTATTAATAATAGTATTAGCATCATTGTTTAATTTAATTTACTAATTTTGGTAAGCACTAAATATTTTTGGGATTAATAATTGCCTAAAATATTATAATTTTATTAGATGAATAAATAGTAATAATTTTTATTAAGAGTTGCTAAATATAAATAATAATATATAGGAATTAATTAATATAATATCAATACCTGCTAAATTTATATAATTTATAATAATAAATATTATTGGTAATTATTATCAAAATAATTTATTTATTATTAATATTATTTACTATATATTATCAGAAATTATTTATTATTAATATCACCTATTATTTATTATTTATTAATAAATAGTTAATATTATAGTTTATTATTTATTCATTATTATAGCACCTATTTATTTTGACCTATCAAATTAATCTTAATCTATAAAATACTTTATCAATTAATATTAAAGCTTGAAGCATTGTTGTCATAACTAGATGTCGTTGTAACTAGTTGAGCCTAAGTATGATAGGCTAAGAGTTAATTATTTAAGCAAATGTTGTCTAGATATTGAAATTTATGCCCTATATTTACTCCTGGCGGGGTTATGTTGCCTTAAACTATCTTGGAAGGCTGTTGTACCAAGGAAAAACAAGAGATTCCTGGCATAAAGCTATTTGAGGAACAAAGTCACTTTTGCAAGTCAAACATGATGTATACGAGGAAATGTATTATGGATGCAATTAAGGACAAATTTTCCTTTTCTTTTCTAGTCAAACAAACAATCCCAAGTTGAACAAGCAATTTTACATAAAATGCAAAACTTTTTCTAAAACCAACTTTGACAAGAATTTTGGAAACCATAATTACTATTTCAAAGAAAACGTGTTAGATGATTCTTCTTTTTTCGAAAGGGACAAATATAACGTTGAGTACTCAATAAGGGTAGACTACTAGGACTAGCATTTGAAGGGTTATGGTAAGTCTCTTAGTAGGTGGCCACCTCTAAGAGGCGAGTCCTTCCCAGATAGGATTCCAGTCCTATAGATCACACTGGTCCGAGCTAACAAGTACAATCAAATGGACTGTGTATTTTCGAAATAGACAACTGGTAAGTTTTGGAGTAGAGTTGGAGGTGTATCTTACCCGGTAGGCCATACACCTACTTTGTGTCAGTATGCACAAAATGTAGTATCTTAAACGTTCTTTTGTCATAATGCACAAAGTGTGGTGCCACGACTACTTCTTTTGAGTGATTGATTTTATTATATACAAGTATGGCTTTTGAAAGGAAAACACCACTCTTCACTTGTGAAATTTATTTAAGACTTGCCAGCACTTTACTTTGATGAAAATCTCTCAACTTGTATACATGAATTGTTTTACCTGAAGCATTCAAAGCACATACGGGTTTACTGAGATTTATGTCTCACCACTTTTTATACAATGCTTTCAGGTCGATCCTACTATGAAGGTTATAGATTAGAGATTGCCTTTGTTTTGAAGACTTATTTCTTTTTCTATGTATTTCATTTTGAGAGATTCTAGATGTGAAACCCCAGTCGGAACCAGCCTTAGAGTAATGGGGTTGGGATGCATATCATATTTTATTACATGTTTAAATATATTTTTATATGATTTTATGTGCTTTGGATTAGTGTTTTATAGCTTCGAGGGCTTGATTATGCTTATTGGGTAAGAAAGGCAAAATGGTAATTTTTGCTTGAGGAGAAAATAGGGAGATAGCTTGAGGATTAAATAGGAAAAATATTTTTGGAGAGAAAATAAGAACAAGAGTTGTTGTGGTGTAGTGGTTAGAACTTTGGAATTAATTCTTGAGGTCTTGGGTTCGAATTCTATCATTGGAGCTTTAGCATGATTAAATTTTATTTTTACTTGGGAAGGAGTATTTTTGGCCTTAAGTACCTTAGCATAGGGTAGAGGTGTTGTCCTAGGGGAGACATGATAGGAGTACTCTAATCCTATTCTTGTGCCTACTCAAAATTACCTAAGAGAATTCATTTCTTCTTGATATTTAATTTCTCTTAATTCTCAATTCATTAGATTGGTTAAAATTGTTCTAGCCAATTTCATTCCAGAAATTTCAGTAAAGTGTTGTGGCTTTGAAGGTTCAAATGTCTTAGTGAAAGACATCTTATGGTCTGAAAATGTGGTAGAGATGTGGGAGATTCCAAGAGCATAAATCCCTCTAGTGAACCTTCTAAAATTGCACTCTAGCTAGGTTCATTTTCCTTCATGGCATGAACTGAAATTTTTTCAGCTTCTTGTACCTTCAGGGTGTCGAAATTCTTAGCCATTATTCCCTCCCAAATGCTGCCAGAAAATGGCCTTTTGATCAGCTTGAGATCTGAATTTTTCTGGCCATTTTTGGAATGCACAAATGCTGTGCAAAATTAGAGAAATTTATGGTTGAATTCGCAGCTTTGGAGGTTCAAAACCAAGCTGTTTTTTTCTTGTTTTTGCTCAGCATGTAACACCCCGGGAAAACCTAGGCCCGCCAAGGTCGGGGATGTCGCCCCGTCCAACGGACAAGGGGTCTTTATAACTAGGTCACAAATATAAATTGCTGAAATGAATAATACTCAAGCTAAAAGAATTTATTACAACCCAAAAATAAATACTTCCAAAGTACATCCATGAAATTCCAAAACAAAGCTCATAATTAAAATCATCCACACTCGTCTCCCAAATCAGTACATAAAATCAAAAACACATTCTCTTCCAAAGTAGCTACTCATCCACAACAGGATCAACCTGAAAACATGATAAAAGGTGGTGAGATAGAAATCTCAGTAAGTCCGTGTGTGCTTTGGGTGTTTAGCAGAAACAGTTCGTGGATGCAAAGTGTGAAATCTTTATAAGAGAAACATTGGCAAGCAATAAACATCAGTCAAAAGCAAGAGTGGCGTTTTGGCTCTTCTAGCCATACATAAGTAATGAAATCAACCACTCGAAAGAAAGGGATATGGGTTACCACACTTTGGGCCCCATAACCGGTCAGAATGCCTAACACGTTGTGCAGACTGACAAAAGTAGGTGATCAGCCTACTGGGCAAGATACTCCTCATTCTCTATACCCAAACAACCACCAGGTGTCCATTCCGGCAAAAATACAGTCACTTGATTGAAACAAAATAAACTGCTAGCTCGGACCGGCACGACTCACTAGAACTGGCATCTTATCCGGGAAGGACTCACCCCTCAGAGGTGGCCACCTACTAAGAGACTCACCCTAACCCTTCAAAGACTAGTCCTAATAGTCCACCCTTATTGAGTACTCAACGACATTTCCCACTTGTGATAAAATGAACAAAGCATTGTGCTTCATGAAAAATACAATGTGAGGGTTTCCAAAGCTTTGCGAGAAATTAGTTTTAGAAAGAGTTTCGAGTTTGGAAAAATCTGCTCATTAACTTTGGAATAATTCCAGCGTTGGAAATAAAGATGAATTCAACCCTCAATTGCCTTCAAATAAACGAGTGTCCATACACTCCATATTTAGATTGCCATAAGAAAACATTTCACATCGACAGGTTTTATGCAGGAGCTTACCTGATTATTGCTCACAATAACAAGGTCTCGGACAAATGACCTAACCCCACATGGGCAAATACAAATCTTAATCAGATTCAAGCCACAATCCACTTCCTTAATTTTAAATCAACTCAATTCACTACTACCATAATCCTAGTGTCCCAAACTTTAAGGCAAAACAATAATTGAATAGGTTTATAAGCTCAGTTTAATTTGTTATTTAAAATAATTAATGGATTAGGATATAAATTCTAATAAGTTGAAAGTTTAAATCTTGTTAAGGAAAATTTAGAGTTTATTTGATCAAGAGCCATAGGTGATACTAGGTAAAATAATAATTTAATGGTAGCTTAGTTGTTAGAAAGTAATTGATAGCTAAAAATAGTTAAGATTAAATTTAATGAGTCTCTCTTGGAAAATAATAAGTAAGTAAATCCTTAAGGGTTTTGATCTAGTAAATATTTTATTAAGTATGAATCTTTTCCATAAGGGCTTTAATTAATTTGCTTTATTTTAAATAATATTTATTTATTTTATTTTCTAGAAAATTCATTATTTATTTGACTAAAATATATTATAATTCCAACTCTACCCTTCCTAGGGTTTTCGAAATTCTTTAGCAAAAATCATTAGTAAATATTTTATTCATGAAATAAAATTTGCTTAGGGACAACTAGATCATGATCACGATTCCATGGTCATAATCAATAACATACTCAATCATTCAATTCATCAAATCATCCAAGTCTTGCACATAGGCATAGATCTAAATTTATTATTACATGATTCAACCTCTACTAGCATAAACATGATCACGGCTTCAAAATCTAATCATGCATATAAATCCTATTCACCCATGGTGACATAATCTCTAGCATGCTTCATCACAAATACTACCTATGACATGCATCAAATCTCAACTCATCATTAAATCCACCAATATAATCCTTCCATGCATAAATCCCATCTCCATCTCAATCATACATATACTCATGCTTCAATCAACAACATCACATACACAACCCCATCGCCATTCATCAACCTAGAGACATGATTCTAAATTTTAAAAAGAGGATTGAATGTACTTACTTGATTGATGAATGACTTGAAGGAGTTTAGAGAAGATCTCAACTCCTAGATGGCTAATCTTGTTCAAGAAGGGTGGCGAAAGCATGATCATGGGAAAAGAGACCATTCGGCCAAGGGAGGAATTTTCGGTCCATGAGAGAGAGAGAGAGAGAGAGAGAGAGAGAGAGAGAGAGAGAGAGAGAGAGAAGAAGAAGAGATCATTAGCATGCTTATTCATATAAGTTTCCATTAGAGATTAAGTTTGAAGAGGATGATGTTGATGGAGTGAGTTTACCTTGAAGATGTTCTTGTCCAGAAATTTTTGCTTTGATCCGAAGTAGCAAGATGTTTGGAGGAGTTTGATGTTAATATTGGTGTTGATGGATTCACAGCAATAAGTAGACTAAATCTAGAGATTTTCGTGAGGGTTTGAGGTGGTTTGGAGGGGTAGTAGGTGTAGAGAAGAAGTAGGTGTTCTTGGTGTAGTGTGTGTGTATGTTCTTGTTGCTTGAAGAAAATCGAGAGAGAGAGAAGAAGGGCTGCCGATTTTCTGAGGGTTTGGATTGTCGAAATTCTGTAGGGTTTAGGGAATGATTTCTCTAATTTGGAAGGGAAAGGAAAGGCTAGTTGTTACAATCCTTGAAGAATATCTTTAGGAAGAGAATTTGGAAACTAGATATTCTAAGAATATCTTGATTTTTCTGGACAGCTTTGAGTTCTCCTATGGCCGACTGGATTGTGCAGATTTCTGTGGAATTAAAGCTGGTTCGAGGAGACTTGTGGTGGCCGAAATTAAGGTGCACAATGGTGGAGAAGATGGCTGATCAATTGAGCAAAATTTTATGGAAAGTTGTTAAGCAAGATGGCTGAAATTTTTGGAAAGTAATCAAGCTAAATTGCAGGGATTTGGTTGAGAGATTTTCGGTCAGCCATGGAGGGAATTTCGTGAAGAAACTTCAGAGAACAATGGAGCTCTGTTAATGGAGGTTTAAGAGAGGTTTTGACAGAAGTAGGTTGGGGTTTTCAGTTGAAACAAAATAGGAAACAAGCTGGACAAAAATTCTGCTCAGGAATTTCGCTGAACAGAAATTTCCTGGCAGAATTTTCTTGTGCCATTTCCAGCAGGTTTGCAGCGAGGTTTGAAGGGGATTTTAGGGGTATTCAAGGCTGGTTTCCAGCCTTCTTTATGGAGGAAAAACATGGCTATGGTGCTGCACAAAATCTGGGAGAAAACAGCTTGATTTGGAGCTCACAAGGCTGATTTTCGTACAGGAATTTTTCCTGTTTTACTCTAGCTTGTGCAATCCGAATTTGGGCAAGAAACTTTCAGGTTTCAACTGATCCTAAAGACCATTTTTCTGGTAGCATTTGGGAGGGAATGTGAGCTAGAATTTTAGACCTTTTGAAGGTACAACAAGCTGGAAAATTTCAGCTCATTTCATGAAGATAAATGAACTAAGTTTGTGGAAAAATTTCAGCAAGCTTTCAAGAGTGATTTTCCTCTTGAATTTTCCCACAAATGATTTACATTTTCCAAGCCATGAGAAGCCTTTTACTAGGACATTTTGATCCTAAAAGACCTTAGTCCTCTACTGAATTTTCTGGAAAGGAAAAGGATAGAACACCTTGCTCAAGCTAAGGAGTTGGAATTTAAGAAAAGCTAAAGATCAAGGGAGAATGAATTCCTTTTTGGCATTTCGTGAAGAACAAAAGAGTGAAGTGAGAATTCTCCTAACATGTCTCTCCTAGGACATCATCACCACATTGATCTAGGCCCTCATGGCCGAAACCATCCTTTTCTAAGCAAAATAAAATTTACTCAAGCTAAAGCTTCTATGATGGGCTTTGAACCTTAGACCTCAAGAATTAATTCCAAGGCTCTAACCACTAAACCACAACAACTCTTGTTGCTATTTCTACTAGAAAAATTATTTCCTATTCAATCCACAAGCTATCTCCTTATTTTCACCCCGGGCAAAAATTACCATTTTGCCCCTCTCACACATCACTCACCAACAAGACTTCAAGATAATAAAAATCAAATTCAAAGCACATAGAAATCATATGAAACATATTTAATCATGAAATAAAGCAGGATATGCATCCCAACCCCCTTACTCTAAGGTTGGTCTCGACTGGGGTTTCACACAGCATCTTAGCCACGTTTTTCCTCCATAAAGAAGGTTGGAAACCAGCCTTAAAAGACCCCTGAAATCTCCTCCAAACTCTCTGCAAGCCTACTAGAAAATGGCAACCGAAACTATCCAGAAATTCCAGCACCTTACAAAAATTTTGTATAGGAAAATTTCCAGCTTTGTTTCCTAATTCATCCCTAGCCGAAACTTCAGCTTTCTTCTGCACAAACCACTCTTAAACAGCCATGATCAGAACTCCATTGTCTTCCCCAAGCTCCTGTACGAAAATCAGATATGGTTGCCCAAAAATCTCTCTAGCAAATCTTTGCAATCATGCTTTTATTTAGATACCAAAATTCCAGCAACATTAATTTAGCAACCTTCCACAAAATGTTCCTCAAGCAACCAGACTTATTCTTCACCATTTCACTCCATCTTTTCAGCCACCATTACCCCTCTTCAATCAGCTTTCATCTAGCAGAAACACTGCACAACAATTCGGCCATGGCAACTTCCCAAAAGCTCTCCAATAATCAAAGATATTCTTGTTATATTTAGTTTCCAAATTTGCTTCCCAAAAATATTCTTTAAGAATTTCAACAATTAGCCTTTCCTTTTCCCTTCCAAACCAGAAAATCATCTACCAAAACCCTACAAGCAGTCGGCCAACCTTAATCCCTTCAGAAATTCGGCCAGCATTGAACAAAACCTCTCTACTCTCTTCAACCTTTAAGAACACATAGCACACCAAGAACACCTACTCCTTCCTTTCGCCTAATACCTCTCCAAATCACTTCAAACTTCTTCTAAAAATTCCAGATTTCATCTATACACTACTGGGAGTCCATCCATACTAGTTTTAATATCAAACTCCAAAATCCAACTTGCTCTTTTGGATCAAAATCAGAATTTTTGGTGAAAGCTCAAGAACACATTCAAGATAGGTTTGTTCAAACAATTTTATCTTCTCTAATCTTTGATCTCTAAAGAATATGTATATGAATAAGCATGCTAATGGACTCTCTCCTTCTCTTCTCTCTCTCTCTCTCTCTCTCTCTCTCTCTCTCTCTCTCTCTCTCGGTCGAACCGCTCTCCCTCTTGGCCGAATGATTTCATTAACCATGGCCATGCTTTCTTCATCTTCCTTGGACGGATTTAGAAATCTAGGAGTTGAGATCTATTTGAAACTCCTTTAAGGTACTCATCAATCAAGTAAGTCCCTTCAACCCTCTTTTTAGGCTCTAGATTCATGTCTCTAGGATGATATTGGAAGGAGATGGGCTATAAGTGTGGTTTAAGCATGTGTTGTTGTGATTAGTTGAGATTGAAGCATGAATATATGTATGAATATGATGGAGATGGGATTTATGCATGAGTTGATTATCTTGGTTGAATGTATGGTGTTTTAGGGTTTAATGCATGCCTCCATGATTAAGTATACTAGAGATTATGTCATCTATGATAAATATGATTTATATTCTTGTGTGATTATTAAAGCCATGGTTATATTTATGCTAGTAAAGGTTAGATCATGCCTTAGTAAATTTGGATCTATGCTTATATTCATGATTTGAATGATTTGATGATGTGATTGGGTGAATATGTTCATGATTGTGGTTAGCAATAGAATTATGATCATGACCTAGTTGTCCCTAAGCTAATTTTATTTCTTCAATAAATATTTAATATTATGATTTTAGACTAGTAATTTCAAAGAACCCTAGGAAGGGTAGATTTGGATTATTATATATAATAAGGATATTTTAGTCAAATAAATAATAGCTTTTGCTAGAAAAATAAAATATATAGATATTATATAAAATGATAAAGCATTTTATGAAAATAATCATATCAAGTAAAATATTTGTTATTAGAATTTAATTATTATCTTTTAACCAAAACCTATTAAAATTTATCTATTATCTTTCAATCAAGACTCGTTAAAATTTATTTTCAACTAATTTTAGTTATCAATTATTTTCTAGCAAATAATTATTAATAAATCATTATTTTACCTAATACTGCCTAGGGCTCTTCATCAAATAAACTCTAAATTATTTTAGCAAGATTTAACCCTTCAACTTATTAGTACATATTTTCCAAAACACTAATTATTTTAAATATCAAAATTAGCCTTGGCTTATAAACCTTTTTATTTATTATTTAGCCTTAAAGCTTGGGACACTAGGATCATAGTTGTAATAGTGAGTTGAGTTAGTTTTATTTGTGAAAGTGGATTTTGGCTTGAGTTTGATTGTGGTTTGTATTTACCCCATGCAGGGTTAGGTCAGCTATTGGAGACCTTTATTGTGAGCAAGGATCAGGTAAGCTCCTGTATAAAACCTGTTTGATGCAAAAATGATTTTTTTTTAATGGCAAGCCAAATGTAGAGTGCAAGGACACTCATTTCTGTAAAGGCAATTGAGGATTGACTCATTTCTTATTTTAGTCAAACAAATTATTTGGAAATCAATAAGCAGATTTACTCAAACTTAAAACTCTTTCTAAAACTGATTTTGACAAAGACTTTAGAAATCCTTAACTGCCATTTTCAAGTGGAACTATGTTTTTTTCATTTTTTTTCCCAAGTGGGATAAGTTACATTGAGTACTTGATAAGGGTAGGCTAGTAGTACTAGTTTTGAAGAGTAAGAGTGAGTCTTCTGGCAAGAGGCCACCTCCAGAAGATGAACTCAACTTAGAGAAACGTCAGTACTACTTAGTCATGCCGGTCCGAGCTAGCAGTTTTTATTTCAGTCAAGTGACTGTGTTTTGCTGGAATGGACACCCAATTGTTGTTTGGGTATAGAGAAGGAGGAGTATCTTGCCCGGTAGGCCGATCACCTACCTTTTGTCAGTCTGCATAAAGTGTCGGCATTCTACCAGTTATGGGGCCCAATGTGTGGTAACCCATGACCCTTTCTTTTGAGTGGTTGATTTTAATTATTGTGTATGGCGGGAAAAGCTAAAACGCTACTCTTGGTTTTAACTAATATTTATTGCTCACCAGTATTTCTCTTATAAAGATTTTATACTTTGCATTCACGAACTGTTTTCACTCAACACTTAAAGCACACACGGACTTACTGAGATTTTTGTCTCATCGCCCTTTTTACCATGATTTTAGGTCGATCCTGCTGTGGAGATGAGTAGCTAGATATTGCCTGCTTTGAAAGATTTTCTGATAATTTATTTTGTGTAATGCTTTGGGGAGATGAGAGTGGATAAATTTTATTATGGATTTGTTTTGGTATTCATGGGTTTATTCTTGGATTTATTCTTGGGTTGCAATAAATTTTAAGTTAAGATATCATTTTTATTCCTCTATTTTGATTGTGTGACCTAGTTATGAAGACCTCTTGTCATTTGGACGGGGCGACATCCCCGGCCCTGACGGGCCTAGGTAAGTTTGAACACCTTAGTCCTTCTTCACCTCTTCATCACTATTTCATTATCATCTTAACCTCTCTCTCTCTCTCTTTCTCCTTCTATCTCTCTTGGCCGAACCATTGATGGGCATTCTTGAACAACTTCAATCAAGGAAGGACTCCTCATGCACCTAAAGATCTTTATTGGACAAGGCGATATCTTCCAATAATGATCATCAGAATAAGTATTTCTTTCATGATCTTCTCCTTAAATTTTCAAACTCAAAGCTTTTAGATGATGAATTTAATGGGTTGATCAAATAGTGTTGGGTTAGAAATATGTATGTGGGTGAAGGGAATGATATTAAGACATGAATATTGAGGCTTAGGAGCTATTGTTAGATTATGCTTAGAGATCATTATATGTTCATTATGATTGAAGGCTTTATGTCTCTAGTATGGATGTTTTGATGTATGATAGACATTATACCACCATTATTTGATTATGCCTTCATGTTGTTATTTTTATCAATAAATCCCTAGATAATATTTTTATCAATAAATCCTTGTTGTGATGTATGTTATTACAAGGCTATTTTTGATAAATCAACATGCTATTTATTAAATATATGTATGTATGAATATATAAAAATTTTTGTACTAGTAATTTACTATGGTAATTAAAAATTGTTGTTAGAACTACTTTTATTATTATTATTATTATTATTATTATTATTATTATTATTATTATTATTATTATTATTATTATTATTATTATTATTATTATTATTATTATTATTATCATCATCATCATCATCATCATCATCATCATCATCATCATCATCATCATCATCATCATTTTTTAATTTAATTTACTAATTTCGGTAAGCACTAAATATTTTTGGGATTAATAATTACCTAAAATATTATTATTTTATTAGATAAATAAATAGTAATAATTTTTATTAATTGTTACTAAATATAAATAATAATATATAGAAATTAATTAATATAATATCAATACCTTTTAAATTTATATTATTTATAATAATAAATATTATTGGTAATATCAAAATAATTTATTTATTATTAATATTATTAGAAATTATTTATTATTCATTAATATTACTAATTACTTATTATTTATTAATAAATAGTTAATATTATAATTTATTATTTATCGCACCTATTTATTTTAACCTATCAAATTAATCTTAATCTATAAAATACTTTATCAATTAATGTTAAAGCTTGAAGCATTGTTGTCATAATTAGATATTATTGTAACTAGTTGAGCCTAAGCATGTTAGGCTAAGAGTTAATTATTTAAGCAAGTGTTGTCTGGATATTGGGACTTATGCCCTATATTTACCCCAGGCGGGGTTAGGTTGCCTTGAACTATCTTGGAAGGTTGTTGTACCTAGGAAAAGCAAGAGATCAGATAAATCCTTGCATAAAGCTCTTTGAGGAACATTTGACAAGTCAAACATGATGTATACATGGAAATGTATTGTGGATGCAATTATGGACAAATTTTCCTTTTCTTTTCCGATCAGACAATCCCTAGTCGAACAAGTAATTTTACAAAAATTACTAATTTTTTTCTAAAACCAACTTTGACAAGAATTTTGAAAATCATATTTTCTATTTCAAAGAAAACACGTTGGATGATTCTTCTTTTTTCGAAATGGACAAATACAATGTTGAGTACTCAATAACGGTAGATTACTAAGACTAGTCTTTGAAGGGTTAAGGTAAGTCTCAGTAGGTGGCTACCTCTAAGGGGTAAGTCCTTCTCGGATAGGATTCCAGTCTTATAGATCATACCAGTCCGAGCTAGTAAGTACAGTCAAGCGGGCTTTGTATTTTTGAAATGGACAATCAGTAAGTTTGGGTGTAGAGTTAGAGGTGTATCTATTAGTGTTGTGCCCTAGAGGCAATCACTTGTACATTGTATATGACACATTTTATTTTAATAAAAGGCATTATTTATCTTACAGTTTCTTTTGTTTACTTTAAGTAATATAGCTGTTCGATAAAGTCCTTAGTACAACATTGTGTTAAAGAAATCATGATAGAGATCATGATATGAGATTCCTACTACACTGGATGGTATTAGTACCTAAATAGTCCCTAGTCATAGTATTAATGAGATAGGACATCATTAATGCGTTAAGACTAGCATGTGTTAGACTTCCTGATTTGATCAGGCGGTGGTTCTTATAATCGTGAGTATTGAGATACTCAAAGTTAACACATGGATGCTTGTTAATGGAACAAGTTCATTAGATGACCTAGCTTGGACATAATCACATGGATAACTATTTAGTGCCAGTGATATAATTTTAATATAGTAAACATGCAAGTATCATTAGAATTGAGATCTCCAAGGTACTTTGTTTGTTGAGCCTTGTACTTTGATTCCAATCTCCGGAGCTCGATCGAGGGCCGCCTATGGAATGGATATTAGGTACATGGTGAGGTAAATGAAAGTAGTTGAGAGGGTTAATAAAGGATTCACCACTCCTAATAGTAGGGGCGAATATCTCATGGCCACTTGTAGGAATTACAACTCGAAAGTCCTTGGCCAAGGCAATTGTGTATTGGAAATAGTTCCAATTGATACACATCTAGAGTAGTGGGTTCCTGGTACAAGTACTATTGTATTCGGGCCAAAATTAATTCTGGAGGGAGTTGGTACTAATTCCGTACTCCAAATAGAATGAGATATTGTATGGTGAAAGGAGTTGATTGCACTGAAGTTTGTTATTGAAGGGTTCATGTCAAGCCACTTGACTTCCTGGACTCTTGGGTGGTCATGATGTGTTGCTAGATATCGCTCATGATCTGGGAATATGGGTATATTAATTGATGAATTAATAAACCAATCCTGATTAGAATTAATAGGATTAATTCTAATTAATTATGGATTATTAATCTCAAAGACGTTTGGATTAATTCATGTTCGCTACCAATTGACTGGGAAACCTAATAGGTCACACAGAATAAAGGATTATATACTCAAGATGTTATTTGATAACATAGTGGGGTTAATTGCGAGAAAGAGATATTATTGTGGATAAATTATAATTAGTTATAATTTATGGTCCAAATTGTAATTATGAGAACTTGATGTTCCCAATTACAATTAGGGAATTCTAATGGGATTAGAATCCCCTGTTTTTAGTAAGGGAATTTCGTGTATATTGTTGAATATACACACGAAAAGCCTAAGCTGAAATTGAAAAAAAAAAAAAAAACCCCTAGAGCAAGATACACGAAATTAGCCTCTTGTTCTCTCTCTCTCTCGTTTTCTTCTTGAAAGAAAAACCTAGCCGCCATCTTTTTCTGCTAGCACAGAAATTTTGGTGCTTGAGTATTCCTCTGTGTGGATTACTATTAGAGATAATCACACACTGTGATTATAGTGGGTGGACTTTCAACTCACGTGGAGGTTGATCACGAGGATTGCTGGATCGTGCCTCAACTTGAAGAAGAAAATTTTGTTCTTCGTACGATCACCCAAAGGTAAAAGCTGTTGCCTTTATTGTCGTTATGTCTTGTTTTTCACACATAGAAGAGTCCCGGAGGGTATTTCGATTAATTTTCCACTGTGCCTATAGGATACGAGCCTGAGATACCTAACAGTATCTCACCTGATAGACCAAACACCTATATTGTGTTAGTATGGACAAAGAGTGGCATCCTGAACGTTCCTTTGTCATAGTACACAAAGTGTGATACCATGGCTACTTCTTTTAAGTGGTTGCTTTTATTGTATATATGTATGGCTTTTGAAATGACAACACCACTCCTCACTTGTGAAAATTATTTTAGACTTTCCAGCACTTTACTTTAATGAAAATCTCTCAACTTGCATACATGAACTGTTTTACCTGAAGCACTTAAAGCATAAATGGGCTTACTGAGATTTATATCACACCACCTTTTATACAATGTTTTTAGGTCGATCCTACTATGAAGGTTATTGATTAGCGATTGCCTTTGTTTTGAAGACTTATTTCTTTTTCTATGTATTTCATTTTGAGAGACTCTAGAAGACATTTATTTAATTTGAGAATTGTTCATGTATTATTTGAGTTGTAATAAGTTTAAATTTGGATTGTTTCTTTCCTTTCTTTTGTAGGTTCTAGTTATAAAGACCACTTGTCCTAAGGACGGGTCACATCTCCTACCCTAATAGGGTACTTAGGTAGCGGGGTGTTACATAAGTTACATTTCCAAGGTCTTTCATGGAGAACCTTTTTGATAACCAAATCTTGACTGATTGTAGAATAGAGACATCATTTCCTATTAGTAATATGTCATTTACATATTGTAATAGGAAAACAATTGCACTCCCACTAACCTTTCTGTACACAAAATGTTATTCATATTTTGTTTGAAACCAAATTCTTTAATTGTTTCATCGAAATAGATCTTCCAACTTTTAGAAGCTTACTTTAGTCCATAAATGGACCTTTGCAGGTTGCACACTTTAGTATGATCCTTGGATGTGAAATACTCAGGTTGTGTCTTGTACACTTTCTCAGTCAGATTTCCATTAATTAAAGCCGTTTCATATCTATTTTCCAAATATCATAATCATTATGAGTGGCAAGTGATAGAAGTATCCTAGTGGATTTAACATTACTACTGATGAAAAAGTTTCGTTATAGTCAATGCCTTATTTCTAACAGTAACCTTTTGCAACTAGTCACATGTTATTGGTAATCACTTTACCTTCCATGTCGATTTTCTTTTTGAAAATCCATTTGTACCCTGTGTATTTTATCCCTTCAGATAGATCAACCAAAGTCCAAAATTAGTTGTCATACATGAAATCCATTTATGGCTTTATGGTTTCAAGCCATTTGTCAGATTCTAAACTATTTAGAACTTTGTAAGTGGTAAGTATATCTTCTTCTATGAGCGATATGTCATTGTGATCAGTAATGAGATATTCATATCTCTCAGGTGCCACACGTATCCTACTTGTCCTATGAGCTTCTTGTGTATTAGATGGTTCATCTATTTTATCAATATATTTGAGATCAACTGTTCACTAAATTCAATTTTGCTCCTACTATCTCCCTTAAGCACAAATTCCTTCTAGGAAAACAACATATCTTGGAACAAACACCTTGTTTTCAATGGGGAGATAGAAATAATTTCTTTAAGATTCTTTTAGATATATAACAAACCAACACTTGTCAGACTTATTTTCTTATTTATCTAACTTTGTCCTCTTCACATAAGCAGGACATTCCCAAATTCTTATATGAGTTAGCTTTGGTCTTTTACAATAAAATATTTCAAATGAGGTAGTGTCAACCATTTTTTACGGAACTCTATTTAGAATATAAATAGCAATTTTTAGTGTATATCCCCAAAAAGATTTTGGTAGATTAGCAAAAACTATCATGGATCGAACTATATCTAATAGAGTTTGATTCCTTCTTTTAGATACACTATTATGTTGAGGTGTATGCGATGGATTCCATTGAGACAATATCCCATTATCTCTAAGATAGCTTAGAAACTCTTGGCTTAAGTATTCACCTCCTCGATCAGAGCTTAGAGTTTTAATACTTTTACTAAATTGTTTCTTTACTTTATTTCTAAATTCTTCGAATTTGTCAAAGGTTTCAAATTTATATTTCATTAAATACATACACCCAAATCGAGAATAATCATCAAAGAAGGTTTTAAAGTATTGATAACCCTCTCTTACTTGCAATTCATTGGTCCACATACATAGTATGTATTAGTTTCAATAATTTCTTAGCCTTTTTCGCTTTCTTAAAAAAAGAGGATTTAGTCATTTTTCCTAGTAAGAAAGATTCAAAAGTTTCATATGATTCAAAATCAAATGAGCTTGAGTTACCACACTGGTGTAACTTAGAAATGTGATTATCATTACATGGCCTAAACAACAATATTATAAGTAAGATAGGTTTGTGTTATTTTTTCCTGGCCCTTTATTATTTATATTGAGAACATTATTTTCCATTTCGAGAACATATAAGCCATTCATAAAATTTATAGTACCATAATGGATATCGTTTAATGAAAAAGAACAATTTTTATCCTTAAAATTTAAATGAAATTTGCGTAAATCCAAACAAGCAATTGAGATAATGTTTTTAAGTAAAGCTAGTACTTAATAGCAGTTTTCTAGTTCTAGAATTAATTTGGAAGGCAGGTATAGATGATGAGTCCCAATAACAAGTGCAGTTACCTTTGCTCTATTTGCTATACGAAAATCCATATCACCTTTCTCCAGCTGCCTACTGCTCTTTAGTTAGTCCCTGCAAATTATTGCACAAATAAAATCTACATCCGGTATCCAATACATATATCTTATTACTAAAGGTAGTATTGATCTTAATCATAAACATACCAGATTTAGAAATAGAAGTGCTCTCAAGCTTCTCATTCTCCTGCTTTTTCTTAATAGTCTTCAGGTAACTTTTGCAATTACATCTCTAATGGCCCATTTTCCTATAATGGTGATACAGGCCTTTGGTAGCTGTCTCATTTTTCTTCACACCACTTTTAGGTTTAGTTGGATTCTTTTTCTTCTTAGAAGAAGAATCAACTAATAAGACTGCATTATTTTCTTTCCTCATAGAAGACTCCATAGTTTTAAGAAAGTTAATCAACTTAGGTATCTTGGTCTCAATCTTATTCATCTGGTAGTTCACCATAAATTGTGAAAAACTAGTTGGCAAAGCTTGAAGAATTACATTTATACTTAATTCGTAATCCATAGTAAACCCAAGTAATCCAAGCTTCTCAATTAATCCTAACATCTTAAGTCCACGAGTGGTCACTAAAGTGCCTTCTACCATCTTAAAATGGAATAACAGCTTAAAGATCTCATATTTCTCCATTATTGCTTGCTTATCAAAAAGCTCTCTTAGATGGAAGATAATAGTATGAGCATCCATATTCTCATGCTATTTTTGAAGTTCAATGGTCATTGACGCCAGCATAATACAAGATGTTATGTCACTATCCTTTTGATGCTTCTTGTAGACTTCATGCTCTTTAGCAAGAACATCATCAGTTGGTGGTGATGGAATTGG
This sequence comes from Voacanga thouarsii, assembly GCA_026120185.1. Taxonomy (NCBI): domain Eukaryota; kingdom Viridiplantae; phylum Streptophyta; class Magnoliopsida; order Gentianales; family Apocynaceae; genus Voacanga; species Voacanga thouarsii. The sequence goes on along the minus strand of JANUWF010001641.1, from coordinate 2,777,587 downwards.
AGCATCTAACACGTAGAGCAACCTTTCTGATTTGAGAACAATTCTCAAATTTCTATACTAGTTTAAGAAATTTGATTCGGTGAGCTTGTTTGTTTCCAAAATGCTACGTAAGTTCAAATTTGTTGTCATGATGCAAATGACCTAGATAAAAGATAAGAGATATTAGACTATATATGTACACATGGAATGCATTTAATTTGGCCTTTAATTAAATGCATATTTAATCCACTATTTTCTTCAAATTAATAGCCCCACTATTGACTCGAGAAAGCTCGTTGGAAGCTTTCCTAGTGGGCCAATATTCAAAATTTTTAAGAATGACCTTGAGTATGCCTAACAATCTAATCTTAAGTTCAACGGTAATATACAATACCAATTACATCAAATGTAACTAGTGGATCATTAGGTGATTAACATCTTTTAATCTTAAAGTACTTAGTACTACACCAACTTAGCCTCTCATATTCTTTATACTTGAGTATGCCCAATCGAGATTAAGATATTAGTTAAATCCAACCTATTAATCAGGAATCATATTCCATGAGTTGAATATGCTCAATGTCGAGTATGCTTGGGTATGCCCAACAACCTAATCTTGAAAAAGAATTGTCGTTCTTGCTATATTAATGAAAGGCTTTAGATTTAATATTATTTGAGGGATATAATTATTTAATTAGTGGTCTCATCAATTGGCATGCAAAACATCAAACACTTTAACATAATTATAATAGACTCAATTACATGGCTTAGTTATGGACTTCACTAAATTAATTTCCTTGAGCCAAGTAGAAAATTAATTATAGTTAAACCTATGTGTATATATGCATGTTTTGATAAGAAAGTCTTACCATCTTCTTGCTTTGTACTTGATCGCTATCTCTATAATAGTGTAAAATAATTTCTAATCCTATCTAACCTATATAATCTAATTATATAAATTCTTAATGAAGAAACCTCGAGTTACATTCGAGGGAATTTAGATAAGAAGAGAAAATACAAGAGAATTGTAGAGAAAGGCAGGACATGCATTGTAGGATTTCTATCATGCATAATCAGATTAAGCGCAGCAGAAAACAACAAGAAATCCAAGCCATGGATCACGGGTTTCCAATAGAAACGGGAAAAAGGAGAAGATTGCGTTTATTACCTCGTGAAGCAGGAATTCAAAAAATTTCAGAAACAAGAACGCAGGCACGATCCAGATTATCCAAAACCGTTCACTGCAGCTCAACTGAAGTCCAAGAAAGAACTCCCTCTAATGATAATCCACACAAGGTTGAATGCTCACAATCTCACAATTCTATGCTAGTAGAATTCAGGAGGTTAGGGTTTTGATCAAGAAGAGAGACGGCTAGGGTTTGATCAAGAGAGAGGCAGAGAAACGGTTTCTCTGTTATTGCGTGAATAGTCTGTCTCTACCCCTAAGGAAATCGTTTCCTTATATTTATAGATTTATAATTACCATAAATTGCAATTTAGTCCTTCAACGTCCAATTGTCAACAAATTGGTCCTTGAAGTTTACTTAATTACAATTAGGTCCCATGAATTATAACAAATTTATAATTTACCTATAAATATATTCCCTTCTCTTAATTAACCCCACAATATTATCAAATAATATATTTGAGCATTCAAACCTTTATTGTGTGTGACCCATTAGGTTTCCTGGTCTTATTGGTAGCATAATATGAATTAATTCTAACAATATTAGAATTAATAATCCTTAATAAAATAAAGGATTAAATTTATTAATTCTCTAATTAATAAATTCATATTTAGCATATCAACAGCGACATCTAGCAATGACTCTTGACCACCCAAAAGTCCAGAAAGTCAAGTGGCTTGACATGAACCTTTCAATAGCAAATTATCAGTGCAATAAACTCCTTTCAACATACAATATCTCATTCGGTCTAGAGCATGGAATTAGTGCCAACTCCCTCCAGAATATTATTAATTCTGGCCCGAATATTTTAGTACTTGTTCAAGAAATCCATTACTCGATATGTGTATCAATTGGAACCATTTCCATCACATAGTTGCCTTGGCCAAGGACTTCATGAGTAATAATTTCTACAAGTGGCCTTGAGATATACTCTCCTACTATTAGGAGTGGTGAATCCTTTATTGACCCTCTCAACTACTTTCGTTTACTTTACGTTGTACCCAATATCTATCTCATAGGCGGTCCTAGATAAGACTCCAAAGATTAGAATCAAAGTACAACGCTCGATAAACAAAGTACCTTGGAGATCTTAAGTCTAGGATACTTGCACACTTGCTATAATGAGATTCTATCACTGGTACTAAATAGTTATCCAAGTGATTATCTCGTATCTAGGTCATCCAATGAACTTGTTTCAAAACAAGCATCCACACGTTAATCCTGAGTATCCCAATACCCACGGATATGAGAACTACCGCTTGATCCAATCAAGAGATATAACATGTGTCAGTCTTGGCATATTAATAATGTCCCATCTTATTAATACTATGACTGGGGATTATTTAAGTACAAACACTGCACAGTGTAGTAGGAATCTCACATCATGATCTCTATCATGATTTCCTTAACACTGTGTTATACTAGGGACTTTATCTAACGGTTTGTACACATATTTAGATATAACAATCAAACTGAAAGATAAAGAATGCCTCTTATTAATTTAATATGCAATATACATGGTACAAGTGATTGCCTCTAGGGCACAACACTAACATGCATGACCTATTTATTCAAAACAAAACGATAAAATGCAGGACACAATTTAAATTAATCAAATTAATTTGGTCTAAATCCATAACCAAGCCAACATGCTAATATCATGCTTAAAACACATTAAGCAAAAAATAAATATACATAAACTATTAAATTCTAAAATCATTATTTTAGAAATTTAATTTATTAGTCCCAAAATCAAATTTTGTGAAGAATTTTGGGGCCCTCTTGGAAGAAAAATATTTTAATGGGTCCTTTTTGGAATTAATTAGGAAAACCAGCGATCAAAAAATAAAAATTTAAAAACAGAAAAAGTTTTATTTAAATTAAAAGGCCATAGCCACTTGCGGCTGGCTATTTACAAGTCAGCCGCGACTTGTGCATAGCCACGTGTGGCTCTCCTCTTGGAGTCTTCCAGCTTGAACAATTTCAAGCCGAATTTTTGCTAAAAATCCAAAATTTCCTTTTTTTTTTTTTAATTTTAACCAACAACAAGCACGGAATCAAAACAAACTACTCTGTATTAATTTCTAATTTTGTTCTGGCTTATAGAAACCAAAAGAATTCATGAAACAATTTCCACACAAGACCAATATATAATTTTGAAACAATTTTAAAATTCAAAATATTTATGAAACAATTTCATATGGACAAATTTATTTTTGAAACAATTTCAATGCCAATAATAAAACCTGTAAACACATACGAGATGGCTTTGACGCCACTATTGGATTTCAATTATACAAACCAATTTACACGCAAAGAAAAAATAAAACAAAAATCCACTCAAAGGATCACTTGTATGTAATTAAATGGGTTAAGAAAGAAAAGATAACTTCGTTACCTCAAAAACACAACTTTTGAAATCTCCTTCCACATGAATCCCCTTCAAAAGTCGATCCAATCGAGCCACTAAATTCTAAGATTAGGAATTCTCTAATAGTAATCCACACAATGAATTGTATTCCAGAACGGCGCAAAGAAATCAATTATAGTGGGTATAATTTTTGCGGCGTTAGGGATTTAATTTTGAGAAGAAAACTAATAAGGGCCACGTTAAATTTTCTTAAAGACAGCGATAATTTTTGGAAGGAAAAATAGAGTGTCGTTTTCTGCAAATTTTCAAAATTGCACTTTTAGAGAATAATTCATGCGTATAAATGTACCGAAAACCTTCGCTACCACAAACAAAAAACAAAACCTGTTCAAAGGTTATCTATACCTTTTAGAAATCACCATATTATGTACAGAGCCCTTTTCCATTAATGGGCTTAGATCTCGCAAATTATAATTAAGCCTTAAATCTTTTAATAATTGTAATTTCACCCCAAAAATTATAACACTTCATAATTAGCCCATAATAATTATTTGTTCTCACAAATTAACCCTATAATATTATCAAATAATAGCTTGAGAACTAATTCCTCTATTGTGTGTGACCTATTAGGTTTTCTAGTCGATTGATAACTAATATGAATTAATTCTATCACAATAAAATTAATAATCCTTTTAATAATTATATTCAACTTATTAATTCAACTTATGATTAATTTATTAATTCTCTAATTAATAAATTCATATTTAGTAGATTATGATTAGCATCTAGCAATACATCATGACCACTCAAAAGTCCAGAAAGTCAAGTGGCTTGATGTGAACATTTCAATAGCGAAACGTCAGTGCAATAAACTCATTTTACCATACAATATCTCATTCGGTTGAAAGTATCAAATTAGTGCCAAATTCCTCCAAAATATTAATTAATTCTGGCACGAATATTTTAGTACTTGTTCCCGAAATCTATTACTCAAGTTGTGTATCAATTGAAACTATTTCCAACACATAGACACCATGGCTAATGACTTCTTGAGTAATAATTCCTAGAAGTGGTCTTAAGATATTCACTCTTACTATTAGGAGTGATAAATCCTTTATTGAGCCTTTTAGCTACTTTTGTTTACTTCACGTTGTACCCAATATCCATCTCATAGGCGATCTTGTAGAGACTCTAGAGATTGGAATCAAAGTACAACGCTTAGTAAACAAAGTACTTTGGAGATTTCAAGTCTAAGGATCCTTGCATATTTGCTATAATGAGATTCTATCATTAGCACTAAATAGCTATTCATGTTATTATCTCATAGTTAGGTTATCCAATGAACTTGTTCAAATAACAAGCTTTCATGTGTTAATTTTGAGTATCACAATACTTACAGATGTGAAAATCACCGCTTGATCAAATTATGAAGTATAACATGTGCTACTTTTGACGCATTAATGACATCCTATCTCACAATACTCTTATTAGGGATAATTTAAGCATAAACACACCCCAGTGTAGTAAGACCCTCACATCATGATCTCTATCATTATTTCCTTAAGATATTGTTGTACTTGGGAATTTATCTAGAAGTTTTGCACACATAAACATCTGAAACAAAGAAACTGAAAGAAAAAGAATGTCTTTTATTGATTTAATGTGTAAAATACATTATACAAATGATTACTTCTAGGGCACAATCCTAACATAACATACTTCGAAACAAATACTTTGTTTTCAAAAGGTAGGTAGAAGTAATGCACGAAAGCTTCTTTCGGATATCCCACAAACAAACACTTGTCAAACTTATTCTCAAGTTTTTCTAATTATAGCCTTTTAACAAGCAACTGAGATAATGTTCTTAAGTAAAACAAGTACATAATAACAGTTTGTGAATTCTAGAATTAATTCAGAATGCAAGTGTAGATGATAAGTCCCGACAGCAAGTGTAACAACCTTTGCTCTATTTGCAACACGTAGGTCTACATCACCCTTTTCAATCCTTTTACTATCCTTTAGTCCCTACAAATTATTGCAAAAATGAGATCCACAACTGGAAAAACTACTTGGCAAAGATTGCAGAATTAAGTCTACACTTAATTCATTATCTATTATAAACCTAAGTGACCCAAGCTTCGAAATCAAGCCTAGAATTTTTAGCTCATGAGTGGTCACAAAAGCACCCTCAGCCATCTTAGAACGGAACAGTTGTTTAGAGATCTCATAACTCTTTGTTCTTACCTGCTGATCAAACAGCTCCCTAAGATGGAAGATAATAGAGTAAGCATCCATATGTTCTTGTTGCTTTTGTAGCTCAGAGTTCATTGACGCCAGCATGATACAAGATGCTATGTCACTGTTCACTTGGTACTTTTTATGGATAGCATGCTTACAGTAGGAGCATTTTGGGCTGGTGATAGTGAAATAGGAGCATCTAACATATAGATGATATGATCTTATGTGGGTAAATTTGTTGTAACAATGGCTAACAATGGGCAAAAACCCCAACTCTTAAAATAATACCAAATCAGTGGAATTTTATGGCTAAATAAAATAGAATAACTATCAAGCTACTCTTTAGCAAAGCCTTGAAGAATTAAGCATCAAAGACCCACAAGAAAAATAGTAAGATCTACTATAAATTCACCCAAATATCATAGGCACAACAAAGGAAATCAAGAATAAGAGAAGTAGTACTATAGACACCCAAACAATAGAATTCAAGATAAATTTTAGAATAACAAAGTAACTAAGACCCAATCAAGAGAAACTACATTGGATTATCCAAAGGATTTAGAGACTTATTCAAATAGAGTACTAAGCCCTAAGTATGGTCTTGAACAAGATGAACAAGGAGGTAAAAACCTTTCAAAGTTCTCCTTCAGAATTTGAATAAAGTAAGTTGAATAAGTTATTAAATCACAAAAGATGTATTTATACTATTATAACCCAAGCTAAGTGATTACTAAGGTCCCAAGATAATTTAAGGGCTTAAAAGGTCTTTATAAAATATTTAAAATAAAGGGAATGCGGAGAAAATAGTAAAAATCAATTAAACAATGGCTAAGGCCTGACAAGGGCTGGCACCAGCTCTGGTGCTAGGGCCGGTGCCGACTCCCTGCTAGAACCCAACGTTGCACTCGCGAATGAGGCCGGTGCGAGGCCTAGCTAACCGAGCCTACGCCGGCTCGACTGCGTTCTTTAATTTTTCCTCCTTATTTCGGCATGAACTTGAGTTGTAGTTTGGGCTCCTTTTGGGTAACCATCAAAATAAGTTCCTGGTTGCCTTTATTATCCTTCCGAATCTCTCCCATCTTCAAACATTGTTGTAGGAACAGTTGGATTCTATTTTGGAACCTCTTGGTTCTTGATCTTGACATTGGCCCTTGCAATGACGTTCCCATTTCTTAAGATTGAACTACTTAGTTAGCTTGATTCCCATCATCTCCCCTTTCTTGAAGTTGATTCTTCTACAAATCATCACATCCATCAAAAGGAGTTACATCACTAACGTTAAATATAGCACTTACTTTATACTTACTGGGTAAATCGATCTTGTAGGCATTATTTTCAACTTGGCCAATGACTTAGAGGCCTTTTAGGTCTAACTTACTTTTTCTTTGAGTAGAAAATCTCTCATTGTGAATATGCACCCATACTCAATCGCCGGGCTCAAATGACACCTTTTTTCTTCCTTGGTTGTGCTTAAGGGCGATTTCTTCATTTCGTTTTTCAATAGTTGCCTTCACTTTTTCATGGACTGCTTTCACCACTTCTGCCTTCTTGGCTCCATCAAGGTTCATTCGTTCATCTATACGCAAAGGAACCAAATCCAAAGGCGTTAGAGGATTAAAACCATACACAACTTCAAAAGAAGAATAAGAAGTAGTGGAATAGATAGCTCGATTGTAGGCAAACTCAATGTGTGGCAATCATTCTTCCCAATTCCTCAAATTCTTCTTGATAATGGTTCTCAAGAGTTAGGTGAGTGTTCGGTTGACCATTTCCATTTGCCCAACTGTTTGGGGGTGACAAGCTGTGAGAAATAAAAGATTAGTGACAAGTTTATTCCATAAGTCCCTCAAAAAATGACTAAGAAATTTAGTGTCCCTATCCGACACAATCGTCTTTGGAATCTTATGCATCCTCACCACTTCTTTGAAGAATAAATATGTAATATATGAAGTATCATTAGTCTTGGAATAAGCTACAAATGAGCCATTTTTTAGAATCTATTAATAATCATAAATATGGAGCCCTTATCCCCCTTTAGATCTAGACAATCCTAAGATAAAATCCATTAAAATATCAACCCAAAAAGCATTTGGAGTGGGTAAAGGAATGTACAATCCATGTGGAAGTGACCAAAATTTAGCTCACCTATAAGGTATGGATTGAGAATAATGTTTTTCTATATCCCTTTTCTTTTTTGGCCAAAAGAAATGGTCTTTAAGGATGCCTAAGGTCTTTGGAACACCAAAATGTCTCATTAATCCTCCACTATGGGCCTCCTTGACTAGTAATTCCCTAACGGACCCTTTTCGCACACAAAGTCTTGACTTCCTAAACAAAAATTCATCATACCTATAGTACTTAGTAAATATACATTTTTCACAAACATGAAATATATTCCCAAACTCCTCATCATTTTTATACAATTCCTTCACAATCTCAAAACCAAGAATTTTAGCATCTATAGAGTTTAGATGTGCATACATTCGAGATAGTGTGTCTACAACCACATTATCCTTACCATTTTTATATTGAATAACATAAGGAACCTTGTATGTGTCTTGTTTAAATTTTATTGGCTTTTGAGATACTTAAGAGTTTCATGGTTGGTATATATCACAAACTCTCTTGGTAATAGGTAGTGTTGCCAATACTTTAAGGTCCTCACCATGGCAAAATGTTCTTTATCATAGGTGGAATAATTGGTGGCCGCCCCGGGCAATTTCTCACTGAAATATGTAATGGGTTTTCAATCTTAGATTAGAACCGCACCTATCCCCACCCCGCTTGCACACACTCTATCTCAAATGCTTTCTTAAAGTTAGGTAGGATAAGAATTGGAGTTTGGCTCAATTTGTCCTTAAGGGTTTGAAAGGCTTGTTGTTGAGTTTCTTCCTACTTAAATCCCACATTTTTCTTCCCCACTTCGGTTAGAGGGGCTGTTAGGGTGCTAAAATACTTGATAAATCTCCTATAGAAAGTAGCTAACCCATGGAAACTATGAGCTTAGGTAATGGTAGTAGGAGTGGGCTAATCTTGAATGGCTTTCATTTTTTCCTTATCAACGTCAATCCCCTTAGCACTCATAACATACCCAAGGAATGTAATCTTCTCCAAACAAAAAGAGCAATTTTCTAAGTTAGCATACAATCTTTCCCTTCTAAGAGAAACAAGCACACATTGAAGATGATTCAAATGATCTACATACGATTTGTTATATATTAATATATCATCAAAGTACACAACAACAAATTTCCCAATGAATTCTCTTAAAACTTGATCCATTAAACGCATGAAAGTCCTAAGAGCATTAGACAACCCAAAAGGCTTAGCATGCCACTCTTACAATCCTTGTTTGATTTTGAAAGCCGTTTTCCATTCATCCCATTTCTTAATCCTAATTTGGTAATAACCAGATTTCAAATCAATTTTAGAGAAAATGCATGCACTATACAATTCATCAAGTAAGTCATCTAATCTAAAAATGGGGTAGCGATACTTAATCATGATATTGTTGATGGCATGACAATCCACACACACGCACCAAGTACCATCCTTTTTAGGAACCAAAAGAACCAGAACCGCATAAGGGCGGCTCTCTCTTACATGTTCCTTCTCAAGTAATTTCTTCACTTACTTTTATAATTCTTTGGCCATTTTCGGATTGGTCCTATAGGCCGGTTGGTTGGGGATAACAGCTCCGGGCATGAAGTCTATTTGGTGCTCGATTCCACTTATGGGTGGCAATCTTCCGGGCACTTCCGTTGAAAAAATATCATCAAACTCTTGGACAACGACTGCAATTTCACTTGGTAAAAACAAGGTAGAGTAATTAGTAGTAACATAAGATCCTTTACAAAAAAGAAGAATAATCAGTTCTTTAGCTTTTATTACCTTTATGATCTCACTTCTTTTTGTAAAATAATTCATTCTTCTTTTATCTCCCATCTCTTGTCCTTACTCACTCCCATCCGTTATGGTCAATGACACTTGTTTTCCCATTCTCTCTCTCAACTTTTTCTCTTTCCTTTCTTGGTATTTTTCTTTTCTCTTTCTCTTATGATTTTTTGATTTTTGTTCACCTCACTTGGGGGCATGGGTTAGAGTGAATTTGGAACCCTCATTGACAATGGAATAAGTATTCTTCCTCTCATCATGCTTTACATTCCTATCATATTGACAAGGTCTCCCTAAGAGCAAATGGCCCTCTTGCATAGGCACCACATCATATAGCACATCATCTTTGTAATTTCCCATCTCAAAAAATACCAAGACTTATTTGTTGACCCTCAATTCCCTACTATAATTCAACCATTGTAGCTTGTAGGGTTTGGGATGTTTAATCCATTTCATGTCTAATTCATCAACTAAGCTTGCATTAATCACATTAGTGTAACTCCCACTATCCACAATAACACTATAAGGGATCTTATTGATTAGACACTTTGTGTAGAATATGTTCTCCTTTTGTTGATGGTCTTGGTCTTCAATAGCTTGGGAGTTCAATGATCTTCTCGTTACTCCAACTAAGGAATACTCTTGGCCAACTACTTCATCTTCATTACTTTCCTCTTCCATACTTTTTTCTTGGTCTCCTTGGTATCTTTCTCCCTCTTCTTCTTCTTCATCGGTTAAGATTTCTCCATAGGGATTAGTGTACATAACTCTTTTGTTTAGACACTCATGGGACGTATGCCCATAGCCAAGACACTTGAAGTATTTGGTGTCTCTATTCCTTTATGGCCTTTCCATGGCTTTTCCTTTATCCTTGATCCAAACTTCCCTAGATTTCCAATTTTCCCTAGGCTTCTATTCTTCCCCTGGCTTGCTGTACTCCCTTTAGAAAGGTTTAGGAGCATCATATTTCTTTATTGTTGTCTTGCTAATGGTGTTCAAGTTTTGAAACGTAGGTTTAGCAAAGGTCCTCCTCTTTAATTGCCTTTCAATCTTTGCAGTAGCATGAACCATATCTTCAAGTCTGTCATAGGAGTGCAACTCTACCAAATTGGCTATTTTCTTATTCAATCCACCCAAAAATCTAGCCCTTGTTGCCCTTAGGTCCTCTTGGATTTCAGTTCTCATCAATATTACCTCAATTTTCTTATGGTAATCTTCCACACCTTTATTTTCTTGTTTGAGTGATTAAATCATTTGGTAGAGGTCATGGTAGTAGTGGTGTAGGACAAACCCACCCCTCATTATCCTTTAAAAAATTTCAATTTTCTATGTCTTCTACTCCCATTTGCCTTCTTGTTCTTACCAAACCAATGCATACTCCAAAAAGTCCAGAATAGCTAGCCTCACATTTGATTTTTCACTATAAATATGGCACTAAAAGTACATCTCCATTTTTCTCTCCCATTCAAAATAGGCTTCGGGATCACTCTTCCTATAAAACGTAGGTGGTATTATCTTGATATGGTTCAACTTTCTCTCCTCTTTATTTCCTTCTTTCCTACCTCCTCTATTGAGTTCCCTATATGCATCACCGTATTCTCCCTCATACTATTCATCAACTCCCTCAAACTCTCATTCCAACCCCCTTAGATTGTCTCCTCCATTCCTTCATTAGCTCCTACCTCGTCCTCCTCTTACTCCATGTCTTTCTCCTCTCATGGGAGCTTGTTGGAAACCCCCAATTAAGTCATTATCCCAATTTTCACCTTGTTGTACATTTAGTAGAGGAGTATGGGCATCACCTTCAATCATTCTAAGGCTAGGAGTTTCAAACCATTCTTGAATCATTCTTTGTGCCATGGTAGAAGATTGACCCCAATGTTGTCTCAATCCTGTGATCTCCCTTGTCATATCTTCAAACCTACTATGCATTGTTCTTATCATAGCATTTAAATCCTCTCACAAAGCCCTAGTATCAAGTGGTTCTTCTTATGGCCTACTAAATCCACTTAGATTAGGCCTAGGAAGTTCTTATTCATAGGCCATGGCAATGGAATTACTCAATGAGTTATACCTGCAAAAGAGAATAACAAAAGGAAGTAGTCCCTCTCTTCACTCCTTTACATGTTTACTCTCAATGATTTTCATTCTATACTCCTGTTTACCCTCTTTGGCTCTTTTGATGATAATCTCTCCCTATTACCTTTTTCTCAACACTTAACCTTCTTGTTCAGTCCAATTCTCCGCAATAGCTAAAAATTTAGTCTAACCAAGTGAATCAACAAAAACTAATGAATTTTTCTAATTAGGAAGTCTTAGGGGAATTTCAATAAACACTTGTTAGGCACCCTAAACAAACAAGCTTTCAAGTAATAATTTCAAAGAGTAAATGACTCAATTAACACAAGAACAACACTAAAAAGGCACAAGAAATAATTTCAAATAAGAAACGAGCAAGATTTAGCAAGAACAACTAGTAGATAGGAATAGGGAGAACAAGATAATCATAAATATGCATTAGCAAAGATGAGTTCAATGAGTATGGATTTCAACAATAGAGTGATATACCAAGTTCCAACATCCTAAGGAATGAAAAATAAAAATCAAAACTCACAACTATAGTCACAAACATTCTCATAGAACATTTATCAAATACCTTGGCTGCAATCTCGTCACTTAAAACCAACCAATATTTTCACCCAAATTCAAGCATTATAATAACATTAAGGAGCAATTTTCTCAAGAAGAAATCAAGAAATAATAAAGATTTCATGACCTTTATGAGACTTTATTTTGAGTTGCGGGATTTCTCCTATTTTTCTTAAACTTTGAAGGGCTCATTTTCTTGATGTCAAGCTTTGATTGGAATGAAGACTTTCCTTGTTCTGATACCAAATTTTTTGATATGATCTTGTGTGGGTAAATTTGTTGGAACAATAACTAATATTGGGCAAAAAACTCAGCTCTTAAAATGATACCTAATCAGTGGAATTTTGTGGCTAAATGAAATAGAATAACTATCAAACTACTCTCTAGCAAACTGTTGAAGAATTAAGCATCAAAGACCTACAAGAAAAATAGCAAGATTTACTATAAGTTCACCCATATATTCTTAACACAACAAAAGAAATCAAGAATAAGAGAAGTAGAACTATAGATACCCAAATAATGGAATTTAAGATAAACCTTAGAAGAACAAAGAAACTAAGACCCAATCAAGAGAAACCATATTGGATTATCCAAAAGATTTAGAGATTCATTCAAAGGGAGGACTAAGCCCTAAGCATGGTCTTAAACAAGATGAAAAAGGAGGTAAAAATCTCTCAAAGCTCACTTTTACAATTTGAATAAAGTAAGTTGAATGTGTTGTCAAAAAAAGATATATTTATACTACCCTAACCCTAACTAAGTGATTACTAAGACCCCAAGACAATTTAAGAACTTAAAAGGTCATTAAAAAATGTTTAAAATAGAGGGAATGCAGAGAAAACAGCAAAAATCAATTGAATAGGGGTTGGGCCCCAACAGGGGCCGGCGCCGGCTCTGCGCTGGAACCCAATGTCACGCTGGTAGAATGAGGCTAGCACCGGCTAAGTTGGCCAGGGCCAGAGCCAGTTCGCCTCTGGATAGGTTTTCTTTAATTTTTCCTCCTTCTTCTAGTGTTGGCTTAAGTTGTAGTTTGGGTTCCTTTTGGATAACCATCAAAATGAGAGTTCCTGGTTGCCTTCATCATTCTTCCAAATCTCTCCCATCTTCAAATATTGTTGTAGGAACAATTAGATTTCGTCTTGGAACCTCTTGGTTTTCGATCTTGTCATTGACCCTTGCAATGTTGTTCCCCCTTCTTTAGATTGAACTACTTGGTTAGCTTGATTCCCATCAGTAGAGCAATTTTTTTTACTTGAGAACAATTCTCAAATTCCTATACCAGTCCAGAAAATTTGAGTCGATAAGCTTGTTGGTTTCTAAGATGCTACATAAATTCAAGTTGGTTGACATGATACAAATGCCCTTGATGTAAACATAGAGAAATTTATATGCACATGATACGCAAATAATTAGGTCTTTGATTAAGTGCATTATTATTCCACTATTTTACTCAAACAAATAGCCCCACTATTAATTCGGAAAAGCCTATTAGAAGCTTTCCTAGTGGACTAGTATCTAAATTGCATAAGAATGAAATTGGGTTAACCCAACAAACTACTCTTAAGTTCAATGGTAGGTATTCAACACCAATTACATCGAATATAATTATCCAATCATTGGGTGAATAACATCTTTTAATCTTAAAGCCTTTATGCTAGCCTAATATTCTCTCCAATTTTCTTTATACTTGAGTTATCCCAATCGAGATAAAGAAATTAGTTAAACCGAATCCATTAATCAAGAGTTAAATTTCATAGTTTGAACATATTTGATATCAAGTAGGTTTGGATTAGCCCAACAATCTGATCTTGAAAAAGAGTTCTCATTCTTACTATATTAATGGAAAGTATTAAATTTAATATTAATTGAGTGATTTGTTATATTCGTGGTCTCATATATAGCATGCACACTATGAACATATATAAACATAATTACGTGGCTTCTTGATTTACATTCGAGAAAAATTAGAAAAAAAGAGAAATTACACAAGAAATATAGAGAAGGCAGGACATGCATGTCCTATTTAATTTAAAACCAAAACGATAAATATGCATAAACAATTTAATTAGGTTCATACTCCATAACCAAGCCACCATGCTAATATCATGCTCCAAAGCAAAATAAAACATAGCACGCAATTCCAAATCACTATTTGGGGGGGGGGGGGGGGAATCTAAAATCAAAAGTTTAGAAAATATATTAATTTCTAAATCAAATATTAGAAATTAACAAATGTTTCAAAAAATGATTTTTTTTTTTTTGGGGAAATTTCTATGGTTTGTTGTAAAATAAATGAAAAATTGCTAGTGGGCTTCCCAAAAAAAAAAAAAAAAATTATAATTATAGAGTTAACAGGCAGTGAGCATGCTATTCAAGCCTGCCGACGGCATGTAAGCTATGCTGGTCGCCGATATGCTTCACAAGCATGCCTGCACTAAAACGAATCCATGCATTCACGCTGGAAAAAAAAAAAAAAAAAACAATAGACCTTCGAATACTTTCTGCAAAAAAAACAGAAAAACCCATCGTTTTTCGGTGCTGAATGCTTTCTACAATTTTTTTTTTTTTTAATTTTCAATCCAATCAACTTTTGATTGTAAAACCCAGCTTCCAAAAGGAAAACACATAACATCTTTTTGCTTGAGGTTTCCAAAATCGAGCAGAACAGAAGAACCTCTGTGTTTTGCGCAATTTTTCAAAAAAAAAAAAAAAAGTGGTTTTTACGGCAAGATTTTGACAGCATTTTCTTCAACTCAAACACATGTTTTTGAGAGTTTTGGATTGTGAGATCCTTGCTAATCTATATTAGCAAGATCAAACAATCAAGAGGTGGGAAAAAATGGGAAAACAAAGCTGCAAAATCTTCAAGATTCTGCTGCAAAGAGGGCCAAAAATAAAAAATTTTCGGCGACGAAGAAGACGAAACCCAGCAATTTTTTTTTTTTTTTCGATTTAACAAACAGTTTGTTAACAACTACTCACACGGCTTCATTAAATATCATTGAAACGATTTCAAGAACATTCAAGTTTAAAAAAAAAAAAAAAACACTCATAAGGATAGAAAATTTCCGTTTCCAAAACAAACAATTTCGCACATATATGAAATAATTTTCATAGCATATTTGGATCTGTAAATCACATAGAAGAGGGTTATGATACCACTGTTGGTCTCTCATGCATGCAAAGACATGAAAATAGCAGAAAAAAACGAGAAACCACTAGACAGATCAATTTATATGTGAATAACAGATCAAAGAAAAAAAAAGAAGATTACCTTTCTTGGTGCCTTTGTAATTCAATGTTTTTTTCACATTTGTTTCATCAAGCCACTAAGATTCAAGTATAGAATCGTCTCCAACACAATTCACACGAGGGAAGCCAGATCACCGTGTCCTTGTTCTTGCAAAGAAGCTTCGGTGGCTAGGGTTTTAATTTGTGAGAAAAAAAAAATTCTTTTAAAGGAAAATAATTTTCTTGTAGTTATGCTTGTTGTGTGTGTTAGGGGTATGCCCTAGAATCAATTTATAGTTATACTATTGTCGTTATGTTTTATATAATAATATGAGGTTTTTCTTTCTATGAATAGTGTATTTTATTTTGTGGTCATCAAGTACGTGACTTGATAGTAAAACCCTACAATGAATACAATGACTATTCTAAAACTGTCCCTGATCGATTATTATTATTGAAATAATAATAAATTAAGATTAGTATGTTTGTGACTTGATGACTATGTTTTACTGGTCATGGATATTTGTGATCTCGAGTCAAAACATAAATAAATGTTAGAGAACATTGTATTGGACATGACCCATTGTGAGAGTACTTCATGGAACATGTCATAAGGACTTTTACTTTCTAGCCATAATGATATTAAAAGTCCTTCGACCTAAATTCATCATAGTTTTCTACGTGATAAATTCTATATTTTGACATTGTCTAAAGTTATCTTTAATCAGATAATAAATTAGACTACTGTTGGATATAGAATAAATCAATGAGAGGAATATGAATGATAGTGAAGGAATTTGTCCCTCTCAATTATGAGAGAGATATCCATGAGCCCCTTGATAAGTTAGACTGTTAAAATGCATGGTCGTGATGAAATATATCAATCTAAGATATTGATATCATTTGTTTGAATAGTCTATTATGAAATAAAGAAATAATTGATTAAGCCTAATAAGGATGACATGCTTCGTGCCTTATCTTAATCTGGATATCATGTGACAAAAGAACTAAATATAAAATTATGGTTTGGTTCAAAGAGATCATCGATCTTTATTTAATCTGGATAGTTATAATGTTTTGCTAGAAACCACTTATAACTTGTGCGTCATTTAAATATGATTTGGGCACACTGCCAGTGTTAAATGAATCTATAGGGTCACACAATAAGCGAACTTGTTAGGTTATTTTTCTGGTAACCAGATTTGATGAATTTGGAAATATGTCTAAGTTAATCGAATTTAGAAAATTTACTAGATACAATGAATTTGGAAATATGTCCACATTCGATGTATCTGGATAATGTCTAGATTATAAGAATCTGACTCGGTAAATTAATTGTTTAAATAACCGAGATAATTGCAGAATCTTATCATATTAGTTTTAATTTAATTTGAATTTAAATTAAAATATGATACAATATTATTAGGGTTGGACTCTAAGAGGTTCGGGGGGGGTTTTAAGAAAACCCTAGCCGACTTTTCAAGAGTCTAATTCTGTTGAGAACATTCGTGCCATTCTCTACCAAGAAAAAAATCCTTTCAAACCCTAAGCGCTAGCACTCCCCGGGTGACGAGTGAGTTCGCGGTATGTATTTGATAGAGGACGTTCGCGCACTGCAGCGTCTGGTGATCATTTGGGTTGCACGTGCAGCAGCACCATCGGAATCGAAAGATATCGATTTCACCAACCAGAGGTAATTCTGCAAACCTAAGATCTTCTTAATCGTTTACTTGGATCCTCAGAAGGGATTCATGGATGTTTTCTGCGTTTAGGAGTCCACGAATCCTAACAGTGGTATCAGAGCAACTTGCTAAATGATTAGGTTGATTCATCTGTGTTAATCGTATTGTTGTGGATATGTATGATATATGTATATGTGAATTTAAACGGTGTATATCAGCATGTTCGCATGATTATGATTTTAGAATACTTAGCATGCAGACTGTGACTGCCTGAATTAGGTTTAATATGTGCGTCTTAATTGTATGATTAGACCAGATTATTTGCAGATTGTCTGTAAACTAGTCTGTTTTAATATGATATAGTATCGTAAGCATGCTATCCGTAGTTCTATACTTGAAAATTGTTTGTATTAATCGGCCATGATAATATGTTATCTATACGAATATGATTAAAAGGGATCACATATTGTCTGTAATATGAAAATTTCACGGCGATGGTTATTAAGGGGTCTGAACGTTAATTTGATTAATATTCGGGAATCGGAAGGCGAAATCTCATTCAATAAGAGAAGAAAAAATCATTTTTCTTTTCGGGGGCGCTGCCCCCTTAACCCCCGCCTGCTAACCAGTCAGCGGGACCTCTACCAGGGGCACTGCCTCTTGGACCCCACCAGGGGCGTTGCCCCTTGGAACCCCAACTAACTGTTCGTTATGTGTTATTCATTTGTGTTTTTTATTGTAGTTGTGGATTATTTTGAATAGTGCATAGCATGGCCTGTTTTATCCCAATGTGATTGGCAGGTTATATTTTGGTTGTTTTAAGTTGTAATTTTTAAATACGGCATGCGTGTCGTTTTTCGTTATTGTAAAATTGTACTGCTTTCCTAGAATAGGTATTATTTTAATTTTACTATCTAATGTAAAAGAAGACGGTGGCCAACATTTACAACCAAGGAGGAGTATGCTCAAGTCATTAAAGAGTGCTGAAGGAGTTTATATACCTAGATTGACCACCTTGATCTTCACTTTGCTCGTGATGATCAACATAGGTTATGGGGCATGCTATGTCACTTTTATTTATGTCATGCATGCATATTTGATATGTTTATTTCATACTTACTACAATCAAATTTTTATTAAAAAAAAAAATTAAGTGTTAAATGCCTTCCAAAATCAAACACTTGTTATTACTTGGATCATCATATGGCCATTCCTGCCAAAGTAGGATGCTTTTGATTATCTAAGTGAGACAAGATGGAAAATAGTTTTCTATATGTTTGATATGGATTGACTTAACTAGGCTATCAAAATAGTTTTTGGCCTAGGGCATTATATGAGATATTTTAGCCGGGACATTTGATGCCTATCTCATTAAAATTTGATTTTTATTTAATTATAAGATAAAAGCCAAAGCTTACTTATGATTAAAATAAAATATTTATGAAATTTTTTTTTATCCACTTCGAAACATCAAAATGTTGAAGTTTCAAAAGGTTTAAATGCTTTTAGTGGGAGTTTTTCATTAAAGCCTCAAAATTAATTACTTTGCACATTTTGTATGTAGATAATGGCAACAAACAGTTGGAATAACTCATTGCGATCTATGCTCGAGAAAGATAAGCTTAGTGGGACTAACTTTCTTGATTGGATACGAAACTTAAGAATCGTTCTTAAGCAAGAAAAAAAGCTCTATGTTCTTGAAAATCCTATTCCCCCTGCTCTAGCAAATAATGCCTCAAAAGCTGAAAAAGATACTTATAGTAAGCATAAAGATGACTCCAACGATATTACTTACCTCATGCTAGCAACTATGAACTTTGAACTTCAAAAACAGCTCTATGTTCTTGAAAATCCTATTCCCCCTGCTCTAGCAAATAATGCCTCAAAAGCTGAAAAAGATACTTATAGTAAGCATAAAGATGACTCCAACGATATTACTTACCTCATGCTAGCAACTATGAACTTTGAACTTCAAAAACAGTTTGAAGAAGCAAAAGCATATGACATGATTGTGCATCTCAAGGAAATGTTCCAAGAGCAAGCACGACAAGAGAGATTTGAAACTCACAAGGCGTTAAATGCATGTAAGATGGTTTCTGGCACCTCGGTAAGTGCTCATGTCCTTAAAATGAAGGGCTATCTTGATCATCTTGATAAGCTTGGTGCTCCTGTTAATCATGACCTGGCCACAGATTTGATCTTGGGCTCATTACTTCCTGAGTATGACCAGTTTGTCATGAATTTTAACATGCATAATATAGAGAAATCCATTACTGAATTGCATGGGATGCTAAAACAAGCTGAACTGAATATTAAGAAGAGTACTCCTAGTGTTCTAATGGTTCAAAAAGGGAAAGGGAAAAAGAACAACCAAAAGGGCAAAGTCATGGCTAGTAAGGGTAAGGACAAGGCAAAGTCCAAGTTCAAGCCCAAACCTAAGGCCAAGACACCAAATGAGGGAGCTTGCCACCATTGTGGAGAATAAGGACATTGGTTAAGAAATTGCAAGCTCTATTTGGAAGCAAAGAAAAAGAAGGACAGTGAGACTGCCGCTTTAGATATTTATGTTATAGAAATTAATTTATCTACTTCTGATTCATGGGTATTGGATACCAGTTGTGAATTTCACATTTGTGTAAATGTGTAGGGTCTAAAAAGGAGTAGAGCCTTGGCAAAAGGCGAGGTGGACCTACGAGTTGCGAATGGAGCAAAAGTTGCTGTAGTAGCTGTAGGAACTTTTGAATTAATTTTGCCTAGTGGGCTTGTTTTAGAACTGAATGATTGTTTTTATGTTCCTGCTATGAGTAGGAATATTATTTCAGTTTCTTGTTTGGATTTAGAAGGTTTTGAATTTGTTATTAGGAATAACATTTGCTCCATTAATAAAAACGGCATTTTTTATGGAGATGCTTCATTGTCAAATGGGCTCTATATTCTCAATCTTCGTGGATCTTCCAGTAAGTCTATCTATAATATTAATACTAAGAGATTAAAATCCAATGATTTAAATCAGACTTACTTCTGACATTGTCATTTGGGCCATATAAATGAGAAACGCATAACAAGGCTTCGTAATGATGGGCTTCTAAAATCGTTTGATTTAGAATCTTACGAAACGTGTGATTCTTGTTTATTAGGCAAAATGACTAAAGCACCCTTTAAGAGATAAAATGAAAGGGCAACTGATTTATTGGGCCCAATACATACTGATGTATGTGGACCAATGAATACACATGCTAGAGGAGGATTTCAGTACTTCATTACATTTACAACTGATTTCAGCAGATATGGCTACATGTATCTGATGAAACACAAATCTGAATCGTTCCAGAAATTTAAAGAATTTCAAAATGAAGTACAAAATCAGCTTGGCAAAAGTATCAAAACACTTCAATCAGATTGAGGTGGTGAATACTTAAGTCACGATTTTGACGAGCATCTTAAAAATTGTGGAATTATCTCCCAATTAACTCCACCTGGAACACCTCAATGGAATGGTGTATCTGAACAGAGAAATCAGACATGATTAGATATGATTCGATCAATGATGAGTCAAACTGATCTTCCAATCTTCTTTTGGGGTTATGCCCTAGAGATTGCAGCATTCATACTAAATCGAGTTCTATCTAAATCGGTTCAGAAAACGCCATATGAGATATGGACTGGGAGACAACCTAGTTTGTTATTTCTGAAGATTTGGGGTTGTGAAGTTTATGTAAAGCATTTATTATCTGATAAACTTGCACCTAAATCGGATAAATGCATATTTGTGATGTATCCTAAAGAAACTAAAGGATATCAATTTTATCACCCAAAAGAAAATAGAGTAATTGTTGCTTGAAATGGATTCTTTCTTGAAAAGGAATTTATTTCTAAAAGAATCAGTGGGAGTAAAATACATCTTGATGAGATTCAATAGCCACAATTAGTACCTGAACCTTATCAAGATGAGATTCAAGAGCTACAATTAGTGCCTGAACCAAATACTGAACCTCGATTAGATGGCTCACAAGTCCAAGATGAGCCTACTTCTATAGAACAAGGATCTCAAAGATCTGATAGGGTTCATCAACAACCTGAGAGATATGGATTCCTCATCACTGACGATCACAATGTGGAGCTTATGGTTAATGATGAGACCACTTCCTATCAAGAAGCCATTAAGAGTTCTGACTCTGGAAAATGGTTAGAGGCTATGAAGTCTGAGAAGCAATCCATGTATGATAACCAAGTCTGGACTTTGGTTAATCTACCTAAAGGTTCAAAAACCATTGGGTGTAAGTGGGTTTTCAAAAAGAAAACAGACATGGAGGGAAATGTGCACACTTACAAAGCACGACTGGTAGCAAAAGGTTATAGACAAACTCATGGTATAGACCATGATGAAACCTTTTCACCAGTTGCAATGTTTAAATCTATTAGAATTCTTCTTGTCATAGCAGCATATTATGATTATGAGATTTGTCAAATGGATGTCAAAACTGCGTTTCTCAATGGAAACTTACTCGAGGATGTATACATGACACAACCTGAGGGTTTTAGTGATCCTTTGAATTCTAATAAAGTGTGCAAGCTTCAAAGATCCATTTATAGATTGAAGCAAGCATCTCGAAGCTGGAATCTTCATTTTGATGAAGCAATTAAAGAATTTAACTTTATCAAAAATGAAGATGAGCCTTGTGTCTATAAGAAAACAAGTGGGAACGCAATAGTCTTTTTGGTACTTTATGTTGATGACATCTTACTCATTGGAAACGACATCCCAACTCTACAAAGTGTAAAGACATGGTTGGGAAATTGTTTTTCAATGAAAGACTTAGGTGAAGTTGCCTATATTCTAGGTGTAAGGATCTATAGAAATAGATCTAGAAAGCTAATTGGACTAAGTCAAAGTGCATACGTTGACAAAGTACTGAAAAGGTTCAGTATGCAAGACTCTAAGAGAGAATTTTTGCTAATGTCACAAGGCATTAAGCTTAGTAAAACTCAAAGTCCTTCTATGAAGGATGATGAAGAGCGCATGAACAAGATACTATACGCTTCCGCTATAGGGTCTGTAAGACCCCACCCAAAACCACCTTTGACTATGGGGAAAAGTCATGCATTGCATAGCATCTTGCATTTTATGTGGTAACTAGAATAATTTTATTTGCATGGATGCATGTGAATTTTTCCGTTGCTCTTGCATTTGAAGTAACTGATGTGAAATAGTTGTGTTGTTAAAGATTTGGATAAGGGAGGTTTGGTCAAAGATTTGGAAGGATGAGTATTGGGGTGGTAAGAACTTTTTGTAGAAAAAAATTAGCATTGGAATTGGTTTGGAATAGCGGGGAGGTTGGTAATTTCTTTTGGTGACCCGAGTTCGAATCCTACCTTTTGTGAAGTTAGTTTCTCTTCTTGAAATTCTTTTCTTTTGACCATTTCTTGTCTTGGCGGAAAAAGAACCTAGCTATCCTAGAGAAATTTTAGTATTTTTACTCCAAGGAAATAAGTCTCTATATTTATTTCCTAAATTCAAGGACTTTGATGTGAATAAAGTTCACCTTTAATTTTCAGCTTGTGTTCCTTAGGATTTTCGAAAAAAAAAACCCCTAGCTAGGTGCCACTTTGAAGAATTTCAAGTGGTATAAAACTCTTCTAGATGAATATTAGAGTTAGGGAATATATTAGGGAAAAATCTTATCTTACCTCTTCAAGAATTCTAGCCATAATCCTTTTATTTATTTAATTGTTTTAGAGAATTATTTTAACTAAAGTTTTAGATATTTTCTTTGGGTTTAAACGCCACTTCCATAGGAATAAGACCATATATTTAACTCCTAAGTTCAAGGATTTTAGATAAGGATAAAGTTTGTTTTATTTTCAGCTTTTATTCCCTTGAATTTTCGAAAACCTTAAGCTGGAAAAATTCTGGAAATTTTTCCAAATTTTGTCCGCCACCTTAGAGCACCTTTAGCTCAATCCAAACTCTTCTAGGACTAGAGGAAATCCTATCCAAATCCTTAATAAAATTAGATTTTATTTCAATCTAAATTCAACTAGGATTTTCTTCCTTTTCCTAGCTGAATTTCGGCAGTTTTGTATCAACATAAGCTGTCCGAAAATTCTAGCTTCTTAGCTACAATCCAACTCTATGAATCCTAGCTAAAAAAACCTAAATATTCCTCATCAATTCAGGGTACCTTAGCTGCACAAAACTAGAATTTTATTCACACAAAAACATTGAAATTCGTCCAGCTTATGTACAGAAAATTCGGTCAGCTTTGTGCAGGATTTTCGGCCAGCTTAGAACTCCTACTCCAAACGAAATTTTGCACACATAACCCACTGAAAAACCCTAGTTGATCAAACTATTTTCAGCTCCCAAAACCCTCAATTTTCCTCTGGAAATTTCGGTAGAATTGCAGCAGCCAAAACAGTCCAAACCTTGCTACACTTGCACAGAATTTTCGCAGCACTTGCACAAGATTTTTCAGTCATCAAAACTCACTCAAACTTTTCCTTGTTTGGTCAAAATTCTGAACACATTCAGCCCTTCCTTTGAGCAGTATTTTGGCCAGCATAAAGGAGCAAAATCACAGAATCTTTTCCTCCATTAAACTCCCCTAAAATCGGCAGCAAGGAGACGCGCGCAAGCTGAAATTTCGCCTTTGCTATCCAAGAAACCTAAAGCCATTAGGAGTCTATCTAAACATCACCATCCAACCCTAAACCAATCTTCTCCAATTTTAAATCATAGCAACTGTCTACCCTCTCCATTCTACACGAAAATTTCAGCAACATCTCTCTGCAAATTTTTGAAAACACAAGAGTTATTCCAAGCAAAAATCGAACACACCTTAAGGTAAGCACAAATCCTTTCAACCTCTTGATGCCGTTTTCTCTAATGATTATTTTCTCTTTCTTCTACCCTTAAATCACGCACTATAGAGGTTGATTTCCTCTTCTTCCTTAATTTTCGGTTAAGTGAAGCAAAGGAGGTAGCTTCTCTCTTCTTCTCAAGCGAACTCGGGACGATCACCATAGGAGCATCGAAACCTCATTACCCGGTAGTTGCAAGGTAAGGGAATACCCTCCCTTGATGCCAAAAGTAAAGTTTAATGGTGTTTATTAGCGAGATGAACATGTGGTCGTAGTATATGATCTTTGGGGATTGAATAGTTTACTTAGAATTAAATAGGAGATTGCGAATTGTTGTGAAAATAAATGGGATTAGAGCATGTTGGAATTAATTGAGACCCTGATCATAATATTTTATGGTTTAGATCAGGAGGATAATTGAGGAAAGCCAGCTGTGAATTTATTGCATTTATCCGAGGCATATCAAGTAAGTCCTTGCATAAACTCTTTTATTAAATGTTGTGATGGTAAGTCCTTTTATAAACTGTTTTGTTAAAGGTTGTGATGGCAAGTCCATGTTGTGAAGCTTTGTAAAACTATTGTTAAACTGTGTTTGCTTGGGATGTAAACGTGGATATTTATTCTTTAAACGGTTTTGTCAAACTAACGGTTTTTAGCAAGAAAACTATTCTTTTTCTTAAATTTTTAGAAATCTCTTTTAAAGAAAATCACGTTTTAAAAAGCTAAGGTTTGGAAATATTTTGAATCAGGAATTGACGGATTTGTTCGTTGAGTACTCAATAAGGGTAGGCTAACAATACTAGTCTTGGAGGGCCAGTGTAAGTCTTCTGGCAGGAGGCCACCTCCAGAAGATGAACTTTGCTTGAAAAGGCGACAGTGTTAGTTGGTCAGGCCAGTCCGAGCAAGCATGTGTACCTGGTATGGTATTTATATTCCCGGCATGGACACCCGGATGGTTTTGTTGGGTGTAGAGATGGAGGAGTATCTCACCCGGTGGGCTGTACACTCACCTTGATCAGAACGCCCAACGTGTGGTAATTTGGTCCGGACAAGGTGCACAAAGTGTGGTGCCTTGGCCAATTTTGTCTCATGGAGCCCATCGTATGGTGACATGACTTTTATCCGAGTGGAGGATTTATTTTGTACAAAGTGTGACAATGAGAAAACCCACTCCTTGTGAAAAGAGATTGTTTATGACTTGCCAAATTATTTCTACAAATGATTTACACTTTGCATATATGAACTATTTAAAACACCATGTGGACACACAGGACTTACTGAGATTTATTCTCACACTGTTTTACATCATGTTTTCAGGAGATAGACCGTGCTGAGGCAGCGGGGCATGTAATAGTTGAAGCTTTTGTTATTTTCTCTATCCGTTCTAGGAGACATTTGTTGCTTATGCTTCTGAACAATATTTTGTTTTATTCTGTTTTGCCCCAAGTTGAGCCTGATGTAATGAGAGTATTTTGTTATTTATCTAAATTGATCCTTTTGGAGATTGCCTTTATATCTTATACCTCGTTCTAAAGACCCCTTGTCCTACGGGACGGGGCGACATCCCCGTCCTTTTAGGGTACATAGTTGTAGGGTGTTACAAGTGGTATCAGAGACATGGTTTAGGCAATTACTTGACTTATGGGGTTCTATTTTCTTAAGTATTCTGACCTGGTACTAATTTTTATCTTTTGTTTATAGGATGGTCAAAAGAGTTGTACCGGCTGTCAAAGACTGGCCCGCAGGTTGCGGGAATCCACCTGCCCCACTACCCGTAGTTGACCCACCCGCGTCTGATTCAGAGAGAAAGCGTGAGCCGTCAGTGCTAGACGACCCGGTGGTTGAGATGGAGATAGAGGTCAAGGAGAGTCTAGGGGAAGATGAGGGAGATGAGGAGATGACGGAGTTGTGTGAGGGAGAGGTAGATGAGCTAGGGAATAAGAGAGATGATGAGAACGAGGAAGAGATGGTTGGGGTAGAAAGAGAGGACGAGAAGGTAATGGAGGTTGTCCCAAGAGAGAGAGACAGTAGGCAGTCAGCTCTAGGAGGGGTAGATAAGGGAAAGAGGAAGCTAGAAAGGAGTCCTGATGGGTGTGGACTCCGATTTGGACTGGGTGTAGATGCCATGCTAAGGAGAAAGGGGTTGGTTGATCCATCTGACTTGGGGGGTGAGAGCCCTGCGCCTAAGGCTATAGTTAGATTAGCGTTGGACGAGCTCTATGAGATGGCCATGAGAGCCAAAAGATGCCGAGAGGGTGAGTCAGGGCAGCTAAGTAGGAGCGTTGGTTTCGCGAAGAACTACATAGGGAGACCCAATAGTTCCGTGGGGTGGTTAGTGGAACCGGCCTCTGACGACTCCGATACTTCTGTTGAAACTAGGGAGAGTCGAACATAGAAGACCAGCAGCTTTTACTTTTTCTTTCTTTGGAATTTGCATACTTTTGCTTGTTTATCTTTTTCTTAAGAGAGCATGTGGCTCACAAGGCCCATCTATCATTTTAAAAAAAAGTGTATCGTATGAGATGACCCTTTCTTTTCTGCAAAGAATGGTTTATATGACAAGCATGAGTTTCGTTTATTACTTGATTTATCTCTGCACGTTATCATCACATTCTCTTTTAGATGAGTACATTACTATCAACTGATCATGCACCTAAGCATATTCTTTTCCCCCTTGATAACTAACTGACCCTGAGTGAATGTGATTAAGATGGCACCAAGACGTCGAACAGTTGTGCATAGCAGAACGGTGCAGGAGAGTGCATCCTCCACCCCGGAGTTTGAACAGATGCGTCGTTCCACCCCCGATGTGGAAGAGCACCTGCCAGGAGAGCAGGAGATAGCTTCAGAGAGGTCATGGGATGTGACCATGGGTCAGGCTTTCGACAAGATGGCCTCGATTCTATAGAACTTGACCGAAAAAGTAGACAATGTGGCCAGGAAACCACCGCGGGGAGAGGATGAGGCTTTGGAGCGTTTCCTGAAGTTCCAGCCTCCCACATTCCAGGGGGAGGTGGAAAAGGATGAGAAAGCCGAGCAATTGATTGAGCAGATGGAGGACATTTTCACTACTCTGCAGTACTCGGAAGAAAGGATGGTGAAGTTTGTTGCTTTTCGGCTAAGGGGACCGTCTCGGGCATGGTGGCAGCGAGTACGGGGTGATTGGGATAAGGAGGAGCAGGAGTGGACCTGGGATGATTTTACGGAGGCTTTCCGGGCCGAGTACATTCCTCGATGGGTGGCTGAGAAGAGGGAGGATGAATTCCAGACCTTCAGGTAAGGAGGCATGATCGTGGCCCAATATGTAGCCCGATTCATGCAGTTGTCCAAGTACTACAAGTGCTTGGTAGACACGGAGCAGAAGCGCACCCGGCAATTCGTGAAAGGGCTAAGGCCAGATTTAAGGAAGGCGTTAGCTCCATCACCGCCAACGTCGTACACCACCGCAGTGGACGCAGTTTCTCGGACAGAGAACGAAGATCGGCACCGACCGGTGAACCGACCATTCCAACCAAATCGCCCACCTATGAGGCCTTCAGGCAATAAGCGACCTGCGGGTTCTATGCCGTGGTGAAATCGGGGTAAGCAGCCTCGAGTGCCTGTAGCCGGATCGATGCAAGGCAGCCTGAACTGCCGACTGTGTGGGAAGCGAGGCCACACCGAGAGAAATTGCTGGGGTAGCTGGGGTGTGAGAAGGTGTTTCAACTGCGGAGACCCAGGACATCTGAGAAACGTCTGCCCCAAACCCTTAAGGATTGAGCAGACCGCGCCGACCCAGCCAATGGGAGGCAACAGAGGTGCCGCTACTGGACCAGCCGGAGCGAGAGGCCTGAAGCCCCAGGTGAAGGCTAAAGTTTTTGCCCTGAGCCAAGAGGAAGTCGGAGCGGACGCCGCCGTGATCGAAGGTAACCTTTCTATCCAAGGTTGTATTGTTAATGTTCTAATAGATCCAGGATCTACACACTCTTATGTAAGTAAAGTATGTGCTTCACGTCTGGGCTGGGAAGGAAATGAACTACCTTATACCCTAGTAGTTAGTTCCCCCTTGGGAAAGGTGGTGGAAACAGGCAAGAAAATGGGAAGCTGTGGAGTTGAGGTTGGGAAGGAGATTCTGGAGGCCGACTTTATAATCTTGGCCATGGACGGTTATGACTTGATCTTGGGCATGGACTGGTTGTCGAAGCACGGAGCTCGTGTGGACTGCAAGATTAAGACGGTGCAGTTTGTGAGACCTGGTCGGGATGTAATTGAATTCAATGGCAAGCGAACGAAGGAACTGAAATTTCTTATTGCTAGAGCTAAAGCCCGAAAGTTGCTCAAGAAAGGATGTGCAGGATACTTGGCGTATCTCCCAAACAAACCAAAGGACCAGTGTACCTTGGAAAGTACGGAGGTGGTGAAAGACTTTTCGGATGTGTTCCCTACGGAGCTCACTTCCCTACCCCCTGAACGGGAAGTTGAGTTCACTGTGGATCTGATTCCCGGAGCAGAACCGGTATCCAGAACCCCCTATCGGATGGCACTGACAAAGTTGAAGGAGTTGAAGGAGCAATTGGAAGAACTGCTAAGTCAAGGCTACATTCGGCCGAGTACGTCACCGTGGGGAGCCCCGGTGTTGTTCGTCAAGAAGAAAGATGGAACCTTGAGGCCATGTATCGACTATCGGGGACTGAACAATCTAACGATCAAGAATAAATACCCTCTACCCTTGATTGATGAGTTGTTTGATCAACTGCAAGGCGCTGCTTATTTTTCGAAATTGGACCTACAGCAAGGATACTATTAGGTGAGGATAAAAGAATAAGACATTCATAAGACTGCATTCAACACGCGGTATGGCCATTACGAATTTGTAGTAATGCCGTTCGGTGTAACCTACGCACCAGCAGTATTCATGGATTTGATGCATCGCATTCTTCAACCATACTTGGACAAGTTCGTGGTTATATTCATCGATGACATTTTGATCTACTCCAAAAATCCAGAGGACCACGCGGAGCACTTAAAATTGGTCTTAGAGAAGCTGAAGGAATTCAAGCTTTACACCAAGTTCAGTAAGTGTGAGTTTTGGCTGAGCTCAGTGTCTTTCCTTGGTCATGTGATATCCAAGGAGGGGTTCAAGGTGGACCCTGCTAAGGTAGAAGACGTAGCTAATTGGAAACAACTGGAGAACATTACAAAGATATGAAGTTTCCTTGGGTTGGCCGGGTACTATCGGCGTTTCATTAAAAACTTCTCTACTTTAGCTTCACCGATGACACGACTGTTGAAGAAGGATATCGTTTTTGCTTGGAGTGAGTAGTGCGAGAAGAGCTTCCAAGAACTTAAGAGAAGGTTGATTTCAGCACTCGTACTGAGCCTGCCCGAGGCTGATAAGCCCTATGCACTCTATACAGATGCTTCCAAAGAAGGACTAGGAGCTGTGCTGATACAGGAAGGGAAAGTCATAGCCTATGCATCTAGAAAGCTAAAGCCGCACGAAGTTAATTATCCCACACATGACCTAGAGCTAGCAGCTATAGTGTTCGCCTTGAAGAAATGGCGACATTACCTGTATGGTGCACAATACGAGGTTTTCACAGACCATAAGAGTTTGAAGTACATCTTCACGCAAAAGGACTTGAATCTCCGGCAGCGTAGGTGGATGGAGTTCCTAGAAGAATATAAGTGCCCTATTAATTATCATCCGGGTAAAGCAAATGTGGTAGCAGATGCTCTAAGTCGAAATGTGAAAATGGCACACTTGAGAATACAGGAGGAGTTGGCAGTCCAGGATATCCTGGAGAAGGAGGCGCAAGTGCAAGAGAGGAAGATCTGCGTGAGCAACCTGACCCTGAAACCCGATCTAGACCAGGAAATTGTTTCAGGCCAACAGGGCAGCACAGAATTTCAAACTTTCAGGGAGAAAGAGATCGCGAGAAGAGGAAGCGATTTCTGGACCGACGAGAAGGGAGTATTATACTTCCGGGACCGGATCTGTGTACCGGACATCCAAGACTTAAGGAAGAGGATACTGGATGAAGCGCACAAGAGCAAATACACCATACACCCTAGGGAGGTAAAGATGTACCAAGACTTGAAGAGAAAATATTGGTGGGTTGGAATGAAGAGGGATGTAGTTCAGTATGTGTCAACCTGCCTGACATGCCAGAAGGTTAAGATGGAGCATTAGAAGTCTGCAGGTTTACTGCAACCGTTACCGATTCCAGAATGGAAATGGGAAAAGGTGACCAGGGACTTTGTGACTGGCCTTCCGATGACCAAGTCACACAAAGATGCGATCTGGGTGGTAGTGGAACGATTGACCAAGACAACGCACTTCATACCGGTAGACGTAAGGGATTCGATGGAAAAGTTGGCTCAGACATATAGCCGAGAAATTGTAAGATTGCAAGGTGTACCGTCGAGCATCGTGTCGGATAGGGACCCTAGATTCACTTTAAGGTTCTGGGGTAAGTTCCAGGAGTCCTTGGGCACGACCCTGAAATTCAGTACCTCTGTTCATCCGCAGACTGATGTACAATCCGAAAGAGTCATTCAGATACTGGAAGACATTCTCCGAGCATGTATCTTAGACTTTGGAGACAAGTGGATTGAGTCTTTACCGCATGCGGAGTTAGCATATAACAACAACTATTAGGCGTCGATCGGAATGACGCCGTACGAAGCACTGTATGGGCGAAAATGCCAAGTACCGATATATTGGGGATGGACAGAAGAAGGGAACGTTAAAAAGACTGGTGAAGTATGCATTCAGGAGATGACCGACAAGATTAAGTTAATTCGGGAAAGGCTAAGGGCAGCGCAAAGCAGACAGAAAAGTTATGCAGACACTAGGAGGAGGGAATTGGAGTTCCAAGTAGGTGACCGTGCATTCTTGAAGTTGACTCCTAGTAGAGGAATCCTGAAACATCCGAGGGGAGGGAAGTTGAGTCCTAGGTACTTGGGACCATTCCCGATATTGGAGAAAATTGGACCGGTTGCCTACCGATTGGATCTACCTGATGGCCTAACCGGGATGCATGACGTATTCCATGTCTCTCAGTTGAAAAGGTACAATCCCGATCCGAGTCATGTACTCAATGAGGAACCGTTGGAGTTGCAACCCAATCTGAGTTATGTGGAGAGACCCGTCAAGATCTTGGAGCGGAGTATTAAGACGCTCCGAAACAAGCAGATACCCATGGTGAAGATACTTTGGGATCATCATGGAGCACAGGATGCAACGTGGGAAACGGAGGAATGGTTAAGACGGAAGTATCCGGGTATGCTCGAAGGGTATGAAATCTGAATTTCGGGACGAAATTCTCTTAAGGGGGAGGGGATGTAATACCCCGCCCAAAACCACCTTTGACTATGGGGAAAAGTCATGCATTGCATAGCATCTTGCATTTTATGTGGTAGCTAGAATAATTTTATTTGCATGGATGCATGTGAATTTTTCCGTTGCTCTTGCATTTGAATTAATTGATGTGAAATAGTTGTGTTGTTAAAGATTTAGATAAGGGAGGTTTGGTCGAAGATTTGGAAGGATGAGTATTGGGGTGGTAAGAACTTCTTGTAGAAAAATTAGCATTGGAGTTGTTTTGGAATAGCGGGGAGGTTGGTGATTTCCTTTGGTGACCCGAGTTCGAATCCTACCTTTTGTGAAGTTAGTTTCTCTTCTTGAAATTCTTTTCTTTAGACCATTTCTTGTCTTGGCTGAAAAAGAATCTAGCTATCCTAGAGAAATTTTAGTATTTTTACTCCAAGGAAATAAGTCTCTATATTTATTTCCTAAATTCAAGGACTTTGATGTGAATAAAGTTCACCTTTAATTTTCAGCTTGTGTTCCTTAGGATTTTCAGAAAAAACCCCTAGCTAGGTGCCACTTTGAAGAATTTCAAGTGGTATAAAACTCTTCTTGATGAATATTAGAGTTAGGGAATATATTAGGGAAAAATCTTATCTTACCTCTTCAAGAATTCTAGCCATAATCCTTTATTTATTTAATTGTTTTAGAGAAATATTTTAACTAAAGTCTTAGATATTTTCTTTGGGTTTAAACGCCACTTCCATAGGAATAAGACTCTATATTTAACTCCTAAGTTCAAGGATTTTAGATAAGGATAAAGTTTGTTTTATTTTCAGCTTTTGTTCCCTTGAATTTTCGGAAACCATAAGCTGGAAAAATTCTGGAAATTTTTCCAGATTTTGTCCGCCACCTTGGAGCACCTTTAGCTCAATCCAAACTCTTCTAGGACTAGAGGAAATCCTATCCAAATCCTTGATAAAATCAGATTTTATTTCAATCCAAATTCAACTAGGATTTTCTTCCTTTTCCTAGCTGAATTTCGGCAGCTTTGTATCAACATAAGCTGTCCGAAAATTCCAGCTTCTTAGCTACAATCCAACTCTGTGAATCCTAGCTCAAAACACCTAAATATTCCTCATCAATTCAGGGTACCTTAGCTGTACAAAACCAGAATTTTATTCACACAAAAACACTGAAATTCGTCCAACTTATGTACAGAAAATTCGGTCAGCTTTGTGCAGGATTTTCGGCCAGCTTTGAACTCCTACTCCAACCGAAATTCTGCACACATAACCACTAAAAAACCCCAGTTGATCAATCTAGTTTCAGCACCCAAAACCCTCAATTTTCCTCTGGAAATGCCGGTAGAATTGCAGCAGCCAAAACAGTCCAAATGTAATACCCCGCCCAAAACCACCTTTGACTATTGGAAAAAGTCATGCATTGCATAACATCTTGCATTTTATGTGGTAGCTAGACTAATTTTATTTGCATGGATGCTTGTGAATTTTTCCGTTACTCTTGCATTTGAATTAATTGATGTGAAATAGTTATGTTGTTAAAGATTTGGTTAAGGGAGGTTTGGTCGAAGATTTTGAAGGATGAGTATTGGGGTGGTAAGAACTTCTTGTAGAAAAATTAGTATTAGAGTTGTTTTGGAATAGCGGGGAGGTTTGTGATTTCCTTTGGTGGCCCGAGTTCGAATCCTACCTTTTGTGAAGTTAGTTTCTCTTCTTGAAATTCTTTTCTTTAGACCATTTCTTGTCTTGGCTGAAAAAGAATCTAGCTATCCTAGAGAAATTTTAGTATTTTTACTCCAAGGAAATAAGTCTCTATATTTATTTCCTAAATTCAAGGACTTTGATGTGAATAAAGTTCACCTTTAATTTTCAGCTTGTGTTCCTTAGGATTTTCGAAAAAACCCTAGCTAGTAATTAAAATATTAGCTTGATTTTAGTTAGATAGATGTTGCCATGGATAGGTGGAATTAATGAATCCTTTTCCTAGTAGGAAATCTTGTTGATTTTAATCCTAGAATGTTAGCTAAAAATCTGGAAAAAAATTCCAGCAAGTACCGCCACTTCTTGGAGGACTTGTAGCTTAATCCAAACTCTTCTAGGACTAGAGGAAATCTTATCCAAATCCTTGATAAAACCAGATTTTATTTCAATCCAAATTCAACTAGGATTTCTTCCTTTTCCTAGCTGAATTTCGGCAGCTTTGTATCTACATAAGCTGTCCGAAATTCCAGCCATCTTTAGCTACAATCCAACTCTGAAAATCCTAGCTCAAACCACCTAGAATACTCCTTAACAATTCAACTACCTTAGCTGCACAAAATCAGAATTTTATTCACACAAAAACACTGAAATTCGTCCAGCATATACACAGAAAATTCGGACAGCTTTGTGCAGGATTTTCGGCCAGCTTTATGTTCCTACTTCAACCGAAATTCTGCACACATCATTCACTGAAAAACCCCAGCTGAACAAGCTATTTTCAGCGCCCAAAACCCTCAATTTTCCTCTGGAAATTTCGGTAGAATTATAGCAGCCAAACCAGTCCAAAACTTGCTACACTTGCACAGAATTTTCACAGCACTTGCACAGGATTTTTCAGTCATCAAAACTCACTCAAACTCTTCCTTGTTTGGCCCAAAATTCTGTACACATTCAGCCCTTCCTTTGAGCAGTGTTTCGGCCAGCATAGAGGAGCAAATTGCAGAATTTTTCCTTCCATAAAACTCCCCTAAAATCGGCAGCAAGGAGGCGCGCGCAAGCTGGAAATTTCGCCTTTGCTGTCCAAGAAACCTAAAGCCATTAGGATTCTATCTAAACATCACCATCTAATCCTAAACCAATCTTCTCCAACTTTAAATCATAAACACCATTTACCCTCTCCATTCTACACGAAAATTTCAGCAACTTCTCTCTGCAAATTTTCGAAAATACAAGAGTTGTTCCAAGCAAAAATCGCACACACCTTAAGGTAAGCACAAATCCTTTCAACCTCTTGATGCCGTTTTCTCTAATGATTCTTTTCTCTTTCTTCTACCCTTAAATCACGCCCTATAGAGGCTAATTTCCTCTTCTTCCTAAATTTTCGGACAAGTGAAGCAAAGGAGGTAGCTTCTCTCTTCTTCTCAAGCGAACTCGGGACGATCACCATAGGAGCATCGAAACCTCATTACCCGGTAGTTGCAAGGTAAGGGAATACCCTCCCTTGATGTCAAAAGTAAAGTGTAATGGTGTTTATTAGCGAGATAAACATGTGGTCGTAGTATTTGATCTTTGGGGATTGAATAGTTTACTTGGAATTAAATAGGAGATTGCGAATTGTTATGAAAATAAATGGGATTAGAGCATGTTTGAATTAATTGAGACCCTGATCATGATATTATATGGTTTAGATCAGGAGGATAATTGAGGAAAGCCAGCTGTGAATTTATCGCATTTATCTGAGGCATATCAAGTAAGTCCTTGCATAAACTCTTTTATTAAACGTTGTGATGGTAAGTCCTTTTATAAACTGTTTTGTTAAATGTTGTGATGGCAAGTCCATGTTGTGAAGCTTTGTAAAGCTATTGTTAAACTATGTTTGCTTGGGTTGTAAACGTGGATATTTATTCTTTAAACGGTTTTTGTCAAAATAACGATTTTGGCAAGAAAACTATTCTTTTCCTTAAATTTTTAGAAATCTCTTTTAAGGAAAACCACGTTTTACAAAGCCAAGGTTTGAAAATATTTTGAATCAGGAATTGACGGATATATTCGTTGAGTACTCAATAAGGGTAGGCTAACAATACTAGTCTTGGAGGGCTAGCGTAAGTCTTCTAGTAGGAGGCCACCTCCAGAAGATGAACTCTGCTTGAAAAGGCGACAGTGTTGGTTTGTCAGGCCAGTCCGAGCTAGCACTATACCTGAAAGGTATTATTTATATTTCCGGCATGGACACCCGGATGGTTTTGTTGGGTGTAGAGATGGAGGAGTATCTCACCCGGTGGGCTGTACACTCACCTTGATCAGAACGCCTAACGTGTGGTAATCTGGTTCGGACAAGGTGCACAAAGTGTGGTGCCTTGGCCAACTTGTTCTCATAGAGCCCAACGTGTGGTGACATGATTTTTATCCGAGTAGAGGATTTATTTTGTACAAAGTATGACAATGAGAAAAACCCACTCCTTGCGAAAAGAGATTGTTTATGACTTGCCAAATTATTTATACAAATGTTTTACACTTTGCATATATGAACTATTTAAAACACCATGTGCACACACAGGACTTACTGAGATTTATTCTCACACCGTTTTACATCATGTTTTCAGGGGATAGACTGTGCTGAGTCAGCGGGGCATGTAATAGTTGAAGCTTTTGCTATTTTCTCTATCCGTTCTAGGAGACATGTATTGCTTATGCTTCTAAATAATATTTTGTTTTATTCCGTTTTGCTCTAAGTTGAGCCTGATGGAATAAGAATATTTCTTTATTTATCTAAGTTGATCTTTTTTGGAGATTGCCTTTATATTTTATACCTCGTTCTAAAGACCCCTTGTCCTTCGGGACGGGACGACATCCCCGCCCTTTTAGGGTACGTAGTTGTGGGGTGTTACATTTGGTATCAGAGACATGGTTTAGGCAATTACTTGACTTATGGGGTTCTATTTTCTTAAGTATTTTGATCTGGTTCTAATTCCTGTCTTTTGCTCATAGGATGATCAAAAGAGTTGTTGTGGTGTAGTGGTTAGAGCCTTAGAATTAGTTCTTGAGGTCTTGGGTTCAAATTCTATCATAGGGAGACCTGATAGCTCAGTGGGGTGGCTGGTGGAACCGGCCTCTGACGACTCCGATACTTCTGTTGAAACTAGGGAGAGTCGAACATAGAAGACCAGCAGCTTTTACTCTTTCTTTCTTTGGAATTTGCATACCTTTGCTTGTTTATCTTTTTCCTAAGGGAGCATGTGCCTCATAGGGCCTATTAACCATTTTAAATAAAAAGGATATCGTATAAGATGACCCCTTCTTTTCTGCGAAGAATGGATTATATGACAAGCATGAGTTTCGTTTATTACTTGATTTATCTCTGCACGTTATCATCACATTCTCTTTTGGATGAGTACATTACTATCAACTGATCATGCACCTAAGCATATTCTCTTTCCCCTTGATAACTATCTGACCTTGAGTGAATGTGATTAAGATGGCACCAAGACGCCGAACAATGGTGCATAGCAGAACGGTGCTGGAGAGTGCATCCTTCACCCCGGAGTTTGAGCAGATGCATCGTTCCACCCCCGATGTGGAAGAGCACCTGCCAGGAGAGCAGGAGATGGCTTTGGAGAGGTCACGGGATATGACCATGGGTCAGGCTTTCAACAAGATGGCCTCAATTCTACAGAACTTGACCGAAAAAGTGGACAAGGTGGCTAGGAAACCACCGCGGGGAGAGGATGAGGCCCTGGAGCGTTTCTTGAAGTTCCAACCTCCCACATTCCAGGGGGAGGTGGAATAGGATGAGAAAGTCGAGTAATGGATTGACCAGATGGAGGACATTTTCGCTACTTTGCAGTACTCGGAAGAGAGGATGGTAAAGTTTGCTGCTTTTCGGCTAAGGGGACCGTCTCGGGCTTGGTGGCAGCGAGTACAGGGTGATTGGGACAAGGAGGAGCAGGACTAGACTTGGGATGATTTTATGGAGGCTTTCGGGCCGAGTACATTCCTTGATGGGTAGCTGAGAAGAGGGAGGATGAATTCCAGACCCTCAGGCAGGGAAGCATGACTGTGGCCCAATATGCAGCCCGATTCATGCAGTTGTCCAAGTACTGCAAGTGCTTGGTAGACACGGAGCAGAAGCGCACCCGTCAATTCGTGAAAGGGCTAAGGCCAGATTTGAGGAGGGCGTTGGCTCCATCACCGCCAACGTCGTACACTGCCGCTGTGGACGCAGCTTCTTGGACGGAGAACGAAAATCGGCACCGACCGGTGAACCGACCATTCCAACCAAGTCGCCCACCTATGAGGCCTTCAAGCAATAAGCGACATGCGGGTTCTATGCCGTGGGGAAATCGGGGTAAGCAGCCTCGAGTGCCTGTAGCCGGATCGATGCAAGGCAGCCTGAACTGCCGACTATGTGGGAAGCGAGGCCACACCGAGAGAAATTGCTGGGGTAGCGGGGGTGTGAGAAGGTGTTTCAACTGCGGAGACCCAGGACATCTGAGGAACGTCTGCCCCAAACCCTTAAGGACTGAGCAGACCACGCCGACCCAGCCAATGGGAGGCAACAGAGGTGCCGCTACTGGACCAGCCGAAGCGGGAGGCCTGAAGCCCCAGGTGAAGGCCAAAGTTTTTGCCCTGAGCCGAGAGGAAGTCGGAGCGGACACCGCTGTAATCGAAGGTAACCTTTCTATCCAAGGTTGTCTTGTTAATGTTCTGATAGATCCAGGATCTACACACTCTTATGTAAGTAAAGTATGTGCTTCACGTCTGGGCTGGGAAGGAAATGAACTACCTTATACCCTAGTAGTTAGTTCCCCCTTGGGAAAGGTGGTGGAAGCAGGCAAGAAACTGGGAAGTTGTGGAGTTGAGGTTGGGAAGGAGATTCTGGAGGCCGACCTTATAATCCTGGCCATGGACGGTTATAACTTGATCTTGGGCATGGACTGGTTGTCGAAGCACGGAGCTCATGTGGACTGCAAGACTAAGACGGTGCAGTTTGTGAGACCTGGTCGGGATGTAATTGAATTCAATGGCAAGCGAACGAAGGAATTGAAATTCTTTTTTGCTGGAGCTAAAGCTCGGAACTTGCTCAAGAAAGGATGCACGGGATACTTGGCGTATCTCCTAAACAAACCGAAGGACCAGTGTACCTTGGAAAGTACGGAGGTGGTGAAAGACTTTTCGGATGTGTTCCCTACGGAGCTCACTTCCCTACCCCCTGAACGGGAAGTTGAGTTCACCGTGATCTGATTCCCGGAGCAGAACTGGTATCCAGAACCCCCTACCGAATGGCACCGACAGAGTTGAAGGAGTTAAAGGAGCAATTGGAAGAACTGCTAAGTCAAGGCTACATTCGGCCGAGTACATCACCGTGGGGAGCCCCGGTGTTGTTTGTCAAGAAGAAAGATGGTACCTTAAGGCTATGTATCGATTATCGGGGACTGAACAATCTAACGATCAAGAATAAATACCCTCTACCCTTGATCGATGAGTTGTTTGATCAATTGCAAGACGCTGCTTGTTTCTAGAAATTGGACCTACGGCAAGGATACTATCAGGTGAGGATCAAAGATGAAGACATTCCTAAGACTGCATTCAACACGCGGTATGGCCATTACGAATTTGTAGTAATGCCGTTCGGTGTAACCAACGCACTAGCAGTATTCACGGATTTGATGCATCGCATTCTTCAACTATACTTGGACAAGTTCGTGGTTATATTTATCGATGACATTTTGATCTACTCCAAAAATCCGGAGGACCATGCGGAGCACTTAAAATTGGTCCTAGAGAAGCTGAGTGAATTCAAGCTTTACGCTAAGTTCAGTAAGTGTGAGTTTTGACTGAGCTCAGTATCTTTCCTTCGTCAAGTGATATCCAAGGAAGGGATCAAAGTGGACCCCGCTAAGGTAGAAGCCGTAGCTAATTGGAAACAACCAGAGAACATTACTGAGATACGAAGTTTCCTTGGGTTGGCCGGGTACTATCGGCGTTTCATTAAAAACTTCTCTACTTTAGCTTCACCGATGATACGACTGTTGAAGAAGGATGTCGTTTTGCTTGAAGTGAGAAGTGTGAGAAAAGCTTCCAAGAACTTAAGAGGAGGTTGATTACAGCACCCGTGCTGAGTCTGCCTGAGGCTGATAAGCCCTATGCACTCTATACAGATGCATCCAAGGAAGGACTAGGAGCTGTGCTGATGCAGGAAGGGAAAGTCATAGCCTATGCATCTAGAAAGCTAAAGCCGCACGAAGTTAATTATCCCACGCATGACCTAGATCTAGCAGCTATAGTGTTCGCCTTGAAGAAATGGCGACATTACTTGTACGGTGCACAATACGAGGTTTTCACGAACCATAAGAGTTTGAAATATATCTTTACGCAAAAGGACTTGAATCTCTGGC
Organism: Voacanga thouarsii; assembly: GCA_026120185.1. Taxonomy (NCBI): domain Eukaryota; kingdom Viridiplantae; phylum Streptophyta; class Magnoliopsida; order Gentianales; family Apocynaceae; genus Voacanga; species Voacanga thouarsii. The sequence continues at coordinate 2,738,085 of JANUWF010001641.1, read as the reverse complement.
AGCGTAGGTGGATGGAGTTTCTGGAAGAATATAAGTGCCCCATTAACTATCACCCGGGTAAAGCAAATATGGTAGCAGATGCTCTAAGTCAAAAGGTGAAAATGGCACACTTGAGAATACAGGAGGTGTTGGCAGTCCAGGATATCCTGGAGAAAGAGGCGCAAGTGCAAAAGGGGAAGATCTGCGTGAGCAACCTGACCCTGAAACCCGATCTGGACCAGGAAATTGTATCAGGACAACAGGGCAGTACAAAATTTCAAACTTTCAGGGAGAAAGAGATCGCGAGAGGAGGAGGCGATTTCCGAACCGATGAGAATGGTGTATTATACTTTCGGGACCGAATTTGTGTACCGGACATCCAAGACTTAAGGAAGAGGATACTGGATGAAGCGCACAAGAGCAAATACACCATACACCCTGGGGAGGTAAAGATGTACCAAGACTTGAAGAGGAAATATTTGTGGGTTGGAATGAAGAGGGATGTAGTTCAACATGTGTCAACCTGCCTAACATGCCAGAAAGTTAAGATGGAGCATAAGAAGTCTGCAGGTTTACTGCAACCGTTACCGATTCCCGAATGGAAATGGGAAGAGGTGACCATGGACTTTGTGACTGGCCTTCCGATGACCAAGTCACATAAAGATGCGATCTGGGTGGTAGTGGACCGATTAACCAAGACAGCGCATTTCATACCGGTAAACGTAAGGGGACTCGATAGAAAAGTTGTCTCAGACATATACCTGAGAAATTGTAAGGTTACATGGAGTACCGTCGAGCATCGTGTCGGATAGGGACCCTAGATTCACTTCAAGGTTCTGGGGTAAGTTCCAGGAGTCCTTGGGCACGACCCTGAAATTCAGTACCTCTGCTTATCCGCAGACTGATGGTCAATCCGAAAGAGTCATTCAGATACTGGAAGACATTCTCCGAGCATGTATCTTGGACTTTGGAGACAAGTGGATTGAGTCTTTACCGCATGCGGAGTTAGCATATAACAACAACAATCAGGCGTCGATCGGAATGGCGCCGTACGAAGCACTATATGGGCGAAAATGCCAGGTACAGATATATTGGGGATGGACAGAAGAAGGGAACATTAAAAAGACTGGTGAAGTATGCATTCAGGAGATGACCGACAAGATTAAGTTAATTCGGGAAAGGCTAAGGGCAGCACAAAGCAGACAGAAAAGCTATACAGACACTAGGAGGAGGGAATTGGAGTTCCAAGTAGGTGACCGTGCATTCTTGAAGTTGACTCCTAGTAGAGGAATCCTGAAACATCCGAGGGGAGGGAAGTTGAGTCCTAGGCACTTGGGACCATTCCCGATATTGGAGAAAATTGGACCGGTTGCCTACCAATTGGATCTACCTGATGGCCTAACCGGGATGCATGACGTATTCCATGTCTCTCAGTTGAAAAGGTACAATCCCGATCCGAGTCATGTACTCAATGAGGAACCATTGGAGTTGCAACCCAATCTGAGTTATGTGGAAAGACCCGTCAAGATCTTGGAGCGGAGTATTAAGACGCTCCAAAACAAGCAGATACCCATGGTGAAGATATTTTGGGATCATCATGGAACACAGGATACAACGTGGGAAACGGAGGAATGGTTAAGACGAAAGTATTCGAGTATGCTCGAAGGGTATGAAATCTGAATTTCGAGACGAAATTCTCTTCAGGGGGAGGGGATGTAATACCTCACCCAAAACCACCTTTGACTATGGGAAAAAGTCATGCATTGCATAACATCTTGCATTTTATGTGGTAGCTAGACTAATTTTATTTGCATCGATGCATGTGAATTTTTCCGTTACTCTTGCATTTGAATTAATTGATGTGAAATAGTTGTGTTGTTAAAGATTTGGTTAAGGGAGGTTTGGTCGAAGATTTTGATGGATGAGTATTGGGGTGGTAAGAACTTCTTGTAGAAAAATTAGTATTAGAGTTGTTTTGGAATAGCGGGGAGGTTGGTGATTTCCTTTGGTGACCCGAGTTCGAATCCTACTTTTTGTGAAGTAAGTTTCTCCTCTTGAAATTCTTTTCTTTAGACCATTTCTTGTCTTGGCCGAAAAAGAATCTAGCTATCCTAGAGAAATTTTAGTATTTTTACTCCAAGGAAATAAGTCTCTATATTTATTTCCTAAATTCAAGGACTTTGATGTGAATAAAGTTCACCTTTAATTTTCAGCTTGTGTTCCTTAGGATTTTCGAAAAAACCCTAGCTAGTAATTAAAATATTAGCTTGATTTTAGTTAGATAGATGTTGCCATGGATAGGTGGAATTAATGAATCCTTTTCCTAGTAGGAAATCTTGTTGATTTTAATCCTAGAATGTTATCTAAAAATCTGGAAAAAAATTCCAGCAAGTGCCGCCACTTCTTAGAGGACTTGTAGCTTAATCCAAACTCTTATAGGACTAGAGGAAATCTTACCCAAATCCTTGATAGAACCAGATTTTATTTCAATCCAAATTCAACTAGGATTTCTTCCTTTTCCTAGCTGAATTTCGGCAGCTTTGTATCTACATAAGCTGTCCGAAATTCCAGCCATCTTTAGCTACAATCCAACTCTGAAAATCCTACCTTAAACCACCTAGAATGCTCCTTAACAATTCAACTACCTTAGCTGCACAAAATCAGAATTTTATTCACACAAAAACACTAAAATTCGTCCAGCATATACACAGAAAATTCGGACAGCTTTGTGCAGGATATTCGGCCAGCTTTATGTTCCTACTTCAACCGAAATTCTGCACACATCATTCACTAAAAAACCCCAGCTGAACAAGCTATTTTCAGCGCCCAAAACCCTCAATTTTCCTCTGGAAATTTCAGTAGAATTATAGCAGCCAAACCAGTCCAAAACTTGCACAGAATTTTCACAGCACATGCATAGGATTTTTCAGTCATCAAAACTCACTCAAACACTTCCTTGTTTGGCCCAAAAATCTGAATACATTCAGCCCTTCCTTTGAGCAGTGTTTCGGCCAGCTTAGAGGAGCAAATTGCAGAATTTTTCCCTCCATAAAACTCCCCTAAAATCGGCAGCAAGGAGGTGCGCGCAAGCTGGAAATTTCGCCTTTGCTGTCCAAGAAACCTAAAACCATTAGGAGTCTATCTAAACATCACCATCTAACCCTAAACCAATCTTCTCCAACTTTAAATCATAACCACCGTTTACCTTCTCCATTCTACACAAAAATTTCAGCAACTTCTCTCTGCAAATTTTCGAAAATACAAGAGTTGTTCCAAGTAAAAATCGAACACACCTTAAGGTACGCACAAATCCTTTCAACCTCTTGATGCCGTTTTCTCTAATGATTCTTTTCTCTTTCTTCTACCCTTAAATCACGCCCTATAGAGATTGATTTCCTCTTCTTCCTTAATTTTCGATCAAGTGAAGCAAAGGAGGTAGCTTCTCTCTTCTTCTCAAGCGAACTCGGGACGATCACCATAGGAGCATCGAAACCTCATTACCCGGTAGTTGCAAGGTAAGGGAATACCCTCCCTTGATGTCGAAAGTAAAGTGTAATGGTGTTTATTAGTGAGATAAACATGTGGTCGTAGTATTTGAACTTTGGGGATTGAATAGTTTACCTGGAATTAAATAGGAGATTGCGAAGTGTTATGAAAATAAATGGGATTAGAACATGTTTGAATTAATTGAGACCCTGATCATGATATTATATGGTTTAGATCAGGAGGATAATTGAGGAAAGCCAGCTGTGAATTTATCGCATTTATCCGAGGCATATTAAGTAAGTCATTGCATAAAATCTTTTATTAAACGTTGTGATGGTAAGTCCTATTATAAACTATTTTGTTAAAGGTTGTGATGGCAAGTCAATGTTGTGAAGCTTTGTAAAACTATTGTTAAACGTGGATATTTATTCTTTAAACGGTTTTTGTCAAACTAACGATTTTGGCAAGAAAACTATTCTTTTCCTTAAATTTTTATCTAAAGTCTTAGATATTTTCTTTAGGTTTAAATGCCACTTCCATAGGAATAAGACCCTATATTTAACTCCTAAGTTCAAGAATTTTAGATAAGGATAAAGTTTGTTTTATTTTCAGCTTTTATTCCCTTGAATTTTCGAAAACCTTAAGCTGGAAAAATTCTGGAAATTTTTTCAGATTTTGTCCGCCACCTTGGAGCACCTTTAGCTCAATCCAAACTCTTCTAGGACTAGAGGAAATCCTATCCAAATCCTTGATAAAATTAGATTTTATTTCAATCTAAATTCAACTAGGATTTTCTTCCTTTTCCTAGCTGAATTTCGGCAGTTTTGTATCAACATAAGCTATCCGAAAATTCCAACTTCTTAGCTACAATCCAACTTTGTGAATCCTAGCTCAAAACACCTAAATATTCCTCATCAATTCAGGGTACCTTAGCTGCACAAAACCAGAATTTTATTCACACAAAAACACTGAAATTCGTCCAGCTTATGTACAGAAAATTCGGTCAGTTTTGTGCAGGATTTTTGGCCAGCTTTGAACTCCTACTCCAACCGAAATTCTGCACACATAACCCACTGAAAAACCCCGGTTGATCAAGCTATTTTTAGCGCCCAAAACCCTCAATTTTCCTCTGGTAATTCTGGTAGAATTGCAGCAGCCAAAACTGTCCAAACCTTGCTACACTTGCACAGAATTTTCGCAGCACTTGCACAGGATTTTTCAGTCATCAAAACTCACTCAAACTCTTTCTTGTTTGGTCAAAATTCTAAACACATTCAGCCCTTCCTTTGAGCAGTATTTCGGCCAGCATAAAGGAGCAAAATCGCAGAATCTTTTCCTCCATTAAACTCCCCTAAAATCGGCAGCAAGGAGACGCGCGCAAGCTGAAATTTTGCCTTTGGTGTCCAAGAAACCTAAAGCCATTAGGAGTCTATCTAAACATCACCATCCAACCCTAAACCAATCTTCTCCAATTTTAAATCATAGCAACCGTCTACCCTCTCCATTCTACACGAAAATTTCAGCAACATCTCTCTGCAAATTTTTGAAAACACAAGAGTTATTCCAAGCAAAAATCGAACACACCTTAAGGTAAGCACAAATCCTTTCAACCTCTTGATGCCATTTTCTCTTTCTTCTACCCTTAAATCACGCCCTATAGAGGTTGATTTCCTCTTCTTCCTTAATTTTCGGTCAAGTGAAGCAAAGGAGGTAGCTTCTCTCTTCTTCTCAAACGAACTCGGGACGATCACCACAGGAGCATCGAGACCTCGTTACCCGGTAGTTGCAAGGTAAGGGAATACCCTCCCTTGATGCCAAAAGTAAAGTTTAATGGTGTTTATTAGCGAGATAAACATGTGGTCGTAGTATTTGATCTTTGGGGATTGAATAGTTTACTTGGAATTAAATAGGAGATTGCGAATTGTTGTGAAAATAAATGGGATTAGAGCATGTTGGAATTAATTGAGACCCTGATCATAATATTACATGGTTTAGATCAGGAGGATAATTGAGGAAAGCTAGCTGTGAATTTATCGCATTTATCCGAGGCATATCAAGTAAGTCCTTGCATAAACTCTTTTATTAAATATTATGATGGTAAGTCCTTTTATAAACTGTTTTGTTAAAGGTTGTGATGGCAAGTCCATGTTGTGAAGCTTTGTAAAGCTATTGTTAAACTGTGTTTGCTTGGGTTGTAAATGTGGATATTTATTCTTTAAACGGTTTTGTCAAACTAACGGTTTTTAGCAAGAAAACTATTCTTTTCCTTAAATTATTAGAAATCTCTTTTAAAGAAAACCACGTTTTACAAAGCCAAGGTTTGAAAATATTTTGAATCAGGAATTGACGGATATGTTCGTTGAGTATTCAATAAGGGTAGGCTAACAATACTAGTCTTGGAGGGCTAGCGTAAGTCTTCTGGCAGGAGGCCACCTCCAGAAGATGAACTCTTCTTGAAAAGGCGACAGTGTTGGTTGGTCAGGCCAGTACAAGCTAGCATGTGTACCTGGTATGGTATTTATATTCCCGGCATGGACACCCGGATGGTTTTGTTGGGTGTAGAGATGGAGGAGTATCTCACCCGGTGGGCTGTACACTCACCTTGATCAGAACGCCTAACGTGTGGTAATCTGGTCCGGACAAAGTGCACAAAGTGTGGTGTCTTGGCCAATTTTGTCTCATGGAGCCCATCGTGTGGTGACATGACTTTTATCCGAGTGGAGGATTTATTTTGTACAAAGTGTGACAATGAGAAAACCCACTCCTTGCAAAAAGAGATTGTTTATGACTTACCAAATTATTTCTACAAATGTTTTACACTTTGCATACATGAACTATTTAAAACACCATGTGCACACACAGGACTTACTGAGATTTATTCTCACACTGTTTTACATCATGTTTTCAGGAGATAGACTGTGCTGAGGCAGCGGGACATGTAATAGTTGAAGCTTTTGTTATTTTCTCTATCCGTTCTAGGAGACATTTGTTGCTTATGCTTCTGAACAATATTTTGTTTTATTTCATTTTGTTCTATGTTGAGCCTGATGTAATGAGAGTATTTCATTATTTATCTAAGTTGATCCTTTTGGAGATTGCCTTTATATCTTATACCTCGTTCTAAAGACCCCTTGTCCTACAGGACGGAGCAACATCCCCGCCCTTTTAGGGTACATAGTCATGGGGTGTTACAGGGTCTATCATGTATGCCATGTTATGTACTCGACCCGATGTATCATATGCATTGAGCATGACGAGTAGGTTCCAGTGAAATCCTAGAGAGGCACACTGGACTGCTGTCAAGAACATACTAAAGTACTTAAGAGGAACTAAAGATATGTTCTTAGTTTATGGAGAACAAGAAGGCGAGCTTGTTGTAAATGGTTACACTGATGTTAGTTTTTAGTCCGACATAGATTATTACAGATCACAATTAGGTTTTCTATTTTGTTTGAATGGATGTGCTGTAAGCTGGAAAAGTTCAAAGCAAGACACCGTGGCCGATTCTACTACAGAAGCTGAGTATGTAGCTGCCTCAACTGCAGCTAAAGAAGTAGTTTGGATTAAAAAGTTGATTACAGAACTAGATGTAGTTCCTAGTATTGTGAACCCAGTGGCTCTCTATTATGACAATAATGGAGCCATTGCACAAGCTAAAGAACTAAGATCATATAAGCGATCCAAACATATACTTAGACGTTTTCATCTCATTCGAGAAATTGTTGATAGAGGAGATGTCAAAGTATGCAAGGTATCAACTGATGACAATGTTGCAGATCCACTGACAAAGCCTCTCGCATCGTCTAAACATGATAGTCATACTAGATCAATTGGATTACGGCTTATGCCAAATTGGTCTTAGTGCAAGTGGGAGACTATTAGGGGTATACCCTAGAGTCAATTTGTACTTATACTATTGTCGTTATGTTTTATATAATAATATGAGGTTTTTCTTTCCATGAATAGTGCATTTTATTTTGTGGTCATCAAGTACGTGACTTGATAGTAAAACCCTACAATGAATATAAAGACTATTCTAAAACTGTCCCTGATCGATTATTATTATTATTATTGAAATAATAATAAATTAATATTAGTATGTTTGTGACTTGATGGCTATGTTTTACTGGTCATGGATATTTGTGATATTGAGTCAAAACATAAATAAATGTTAGAGAACATTGTATTGGACATGACCCACTGTGAGAGTACTTCATGGAACATGTCATAAGTACTTTCTAGCCATAATGATATTAAAAGTCCTTCGACCTAAATTCATCATAGTTTCCTACTTGATAAATTCTATATTTTGATGTTGTCTAAAGTTGTCTTTAATCAGATAATAAATTAGACTATTGTTGGATATAGAATAAATCAATGAGAGGAATATGAATGATAGTGAAGGAATTTGTCCCTCTTAATTATGGGAGAGATATCTATGGGCCTCTTGATAAGTTAGACTATTAAAATGCATGGTCGTGCTCAAATATATCAATCTAAGATATTGATATCATTTGTTTGAACAGTCTACTATGAAATTAAGAAATAATTGATTAAGCTTAATAAGGATGACATGCTCCGTGCCTTATGCTTAATTTGGATATCGTGTGACAAAAGGACTAAATATAAAATTATGGTTTGGTTCAAATAGATCATCGATCTTTGTTTAACCTGGATAGTTAAATGTTTTGCTAGAAACTACTTATAACTTGTGCGCCATTTAAATATGATTTGGACACACTGCCAGTGTTAAATGAACCTATAGGGTCACACAATAAGCGAACTTGTTAAGTTATTTTTCTAGTAACCAGATTTGATAAATTTGGAAATATGTCTAAGTTAATCAAATTTAGAAAATTTACCAGATACAATGAATTTGGAAATATGTCCACATTTGATGTATTTGGATAATATCCAGATTATAAGAATCTGACTAGGTAAATTAATTGTTTAAATAACCGAGATAATAGCAGAATCTTATCATATCAATTTGAATTTAATTTGAATTTAAATTAAAATATGATAAGATATTATTAGGGTTGGACTCTAAGAGGTTCGGGGGTTTTTAAGAAAACCCTAGTCGACTTTTCAAGAGTCTAATTCTGTTGAGAACATTCGTGCCATTCTCTACCAGGAAAAAAACCCTTTCAAACCTTAGGCGCTAGCACTCCCTGGGTGACGAGTGAGTTCGCGGTGTGTATTCGATAGAGGACGTTCGCGCACTGCAGCGTCTAGTAATCATTCGGGTTACACGTGCAGCAGTACCATCGAAATCAATGGATATCGATTTCACCAACCAGAGGTAATTTTGCAAACCTACGATCTTCTTAATCGTTTATTTGGATCCTCGGAAGGGATTCGTGGATATTTTCCGCATTTAGGAGTCCACAAATCCTAACAGTGTATGGCGGCCAAACACAATCCATTAAAAACTGAAAGCATGCACACACACATACACATGTGTGTGTGTGTGTGTGTGTGTGTGTGTGTGTGTGTGTGTGTGTGCAGAATTCATAGGTGCATGATGTTTTGAATACATTAAGGAAAAGAATTTCGTAATTGCAATTGGAGCTATGAACTTTCTGCTTTTACAATTTGGCCTATGAATTATAACTGATTATAATTTGATCACAATAACTGCTTATATTCACAATAAACCCTCTAATGTTATCAAATAATATCTCGATTACTTAATCCTCTATTATGTATGACCTATTAAGTTTCCTGGTCTATTGTTGGTAGTGAAATATGAATTAATTCCAGCATCTTTAGGATTAATAATCCTTAATAAATCAATATTTAACACATCATGAGCGGCATCTAGCAATACATCATGACCACACAATAATCCAGGAAGTCAAGTGACTTGATATGAATCTTAAAATAGCAAAATATTAGTGCAATAAACTCCTTGCACCACACAATATTTCATTCGATTTAGAATATGGAATTAGTGTCAACTCCCTCTAGAATATTAATTAATTTTGGCCCAAATATTTTAGTATTTGTTCTTGGAATCCATTACTCAACATGTGCATCAATTGGAATTATTTTCAACATATAGTCGCCTTGGCTAAGGACTTATCGAGTAATGATTCCTATAAGTAGGCTTGAGATATACTCTCCTACTATTAGGAGTAGTTAATCATTTATTGACATTCTCAACTACTTTCGTTTACTTTATGTTATACCCAATATCCATCCCATAGGCGGTCTTGTAGGGACTCTAAAGATTGGAATCAAAGTATAACTATGGAGATCTCAAATCTAAGGATACTTGCACATTTGCTATAATGAAATTCTATTACTGGCACTAAATAGTTATTCATGTGATTATTTCATAGTTAGGTCATCCAATGAATTTGTTCACTTAACAAGCATCCATGTATTAACTTTGAGTATCACAATACTTATGGATATGAGAACTACTGCTTGATCGAATCAAGAAGTATAAAACGTGCTAGTCTTTGCGCATTAATGATGTCCTATCTCACTAATACTATGACTAGGGATAATTTACGCATAAGTACAACATAGTGTAGTAGAAATCTTCCATTATGATCTCTATCATAATTTCCTTTACACTATACTATGTGTTTTTGGAACTTTATTTAATAGTTTTATACACATATACACAACATGATTAATTAAATTGAAACATAAATAATGCCTTTTATTAATAAATGTGCTATATATAATATACAAGTGATTCCCTCTACGATATAACACTAACATTAATATATCACAAATGCCTTCAAAATATATGCACATTTAGCCCCTATCAATTTCCCCCACACTTAAGCTTTGCTTTTCCTCAAGCAAACAAGAATTAAATACACCAAGCAAATAGCTTTTTAACAAGAAGATTTTAGTGAACATGGCAAATTTAGTAAATATATCCTAAATACTTATTCAACCCAATACTTATTCAATCAAGCAAATTTCCTACAAACTTATGTATTAAGATAGATATCACCAAGGCCATCGAAATTGAATTTAATAAGTTCATGCTCATTCAATGTGTTTCACCTCATTCCTTAAGTCAAGAGTGCAAATTATGTGAATCATATAAATTTGGAATAATCAATCAACTCAAGTTTTACAATTTCCAAACTACTACAATCTAAGTAGCAAACTAGGGACATTCTCACCATTTTTTTTCTTGGGAATTCATGGCCTCAAGTGAATGGATTTCTCTTCACCCATCGTATTAGCCCCCTTAATTTTTCAAAGATTTTTTTTTTCACTCATCAATTTTTTCTTTTCATTTGCACTCTTATTTTCTCTCATCTCACTTTTTCATTTTTAATATTTTTTTCATTTCTTTTTCTTGCTAGAATGGGCACATACATCCTTTTCTACATTGTGTTTTTTTTTTCCATCACATTTTTTTTTCTCTCAACATCACGTCTCACCCTTTTTACTTAAATACAGAATAAGGATTAGTTTAGAAAATCAAAACACCAAAATAATCAAAATTCCATACTTATATTTCATTACAAAATCAACATCAATCCTCAAGAAATGAAATGTCACAACATCTACTAAAATCTAAACAAGGTTAATCAAAATTCTTAAGACTTAGTTTGTATCACATTTAATATGTACGTTTACACAAAACCAAGCTGAACCAAATAAATTTTAAACCAAATTCTCACACTAAAAGAAAAACAATAATAATACTATAATAATAAAAAGTTGAAATTTCACTCCCAAAAAAATTTTCAAAATTTTAATTTTTTTTTTTCATATTAGCTCAAAATTTCAAGAAAACACCAAGAAAATTGATAAAAATTTGGACAAAGAATATCTTCAAACCACTCCCCCATACTTAAACTAGATAATGTCCTCATTGGAAAAAATAATAATAATAAAACATCTCTATAGGGATCAAAAATGATAAAAGGGTAGAAAGTTAAGCAATACTTCCCAAGTGCAATAAGCTTTGTTAAAATGGGAGACTTGAAGAAAAGAAAGAAGAGCTTGTCCAAGAAGACTTTATTCAAACTTACAAAAGAAAACGCAAATAAAAATCATAAAGAAAATAATAAAATAAAAAATTTAAAAACAAAGCTCACTAAAGCAAAAAGATACTAAAAATCCAAAGAAAGCAAATAAGGACATGACTCGCGAACGAGGGGGAGGGGGAGGATAAAAAGACAACTAAATAGAAAAACAAAATTAAACAAGACAAGACAAAATAATGACATAAAGACCTAAATAAACCAAAAATAAAACAACGCCAAACAAGACAATAACAGTGAGCTAAAGACCTATAGCATAATAAAACAAATCCATGCAAAGACAACAACTTTTTCCATTCATCATGCTTTGTCAACAAACTCTTATAAAAGAAATTAACATTGAACGCATAAAATAGACAAGGTGAAGTTACAAAAGAGGAAGATTTTTGAATAGGGTAAGGTACATGGAAAGTAATATACTCCATAGAATCAATTACATGAACTATATTTCCTTGCATCTTTTTACACATACAAATCGATTTTCTAACACATAGATGCAAATAATGTCTAAAAAATGCACCAATATTAAAATCACCAATCATCTTTTCTAGAGAATTATCACAATTAAAATTCCTCTTTAAACCTAATCGTGTAGCACTCAAAGTTGGGATAAAAAAAAATCCTTACTTTGCAAAGAATGGTCTACAAAAACTAAGTTACTTCTCTTTGAATGAGGTGAAGAGTAAAATCTATTAAAATCCTCCAAGGACTTCTTATGTTGTATCATTGAAAATTCTAACTTCTTGAGACATGTTAAACCCCACACATCATCATGGGCATCATTGTTCTCCAAAAATTGAGAGATGCCTACAAAATTATGTGACGAAGAAAAATTAGAAATATTAGAGCATAAAGTATAATCAAAGTTTTCTTTTATCACATTATCCAATTGTTCCTTATGGCTTCTCTCTTCTCCCTGGGGGTTTGCTTTTTCAACTATATGGGCCTTAGCATTCAAGGGGCACAATTTTTCACCAATTTGATCCAAAGAAGGCTACAAAATTATCGTTTTGACTTTTTAGGAAAGGGCCGACTCCACCTCCAGTACTCCAACCGACACCGGTTGATTACTGTACAGCATCCCCAACTTTTCTGCAATTTTCAACACCCTATTTTGGATCCCCTTAACTAACTTTTCTAGTTGTGTTTGTTTAGAGCTCATTCGTTGTTCGTACCCTGCAATGGAAGCGTTTGTCTTAGCAACAAAGGAATTTATTGAAACTTTAAGTGACGTCTCACTAAAAGTATCAATATGACTTTGCAAACGTGCCAACTTATCATCTTTGTAGCTCTTTTGATTTTCATCTATGATCACATATGTCCCCATGAATTATTATCCATGATAATATCCATCTCACACTTAAAAAGAAAAACAAAATTCAAGTCGAAAAAAAATAAAAATAGTAAAAGTTCAAAAGAATAAAAAACTAAAGCATATACTAATAAAAGGACCTAAAATATTCACAAAATACCTTTAAAAAAAAGTTAGTAATAATTACAAATACAACAAAGGCAAAATCAACAAAATTCGAGTGTTTCTAATAGTGCACATCCCCGGTAATGGCACCAAAAACTTTATGCGTGTTTTTTAGTATTGAAAAGTTAACAATAAGGGGTCATAATTAATTAAGTTTTAATTAAAATGTTGCTACTAAAACCACACATATGGACAAGTATACATATCATATAGTATAAGGAATAGCAAGTGTTGAATTTATAGGAACTTAGGCTTCCACCTTACTTTACTCTAATCTTTATTGTTTAACCAATAAAATAAAAAAAATAAGAGTAAATAACCTACCTATACTAGAGAAAATCAAGTCACATACAAAAAATCACCACGATAATCAAGGAGTGAAAATAAGGAGAAAAGACATGTAATGAATAAAAATCTCAATTCTATGATAAGTGAAGAAAGTATCTTTCAACCAATTGATTTCCAATTCCAAATAGCAATATGAGTTTCAAAAGTAAATTTCACTTGTTTTGCAAGTCATGAAATTCTATTCTTAGATTAATCTAGGGTATGTTCTACCTCCCTAATTAAAACTAAGAAGTATTAAGAATAATTCAATTAAACAATTAATGTCCCTATATTCTAGGCAATACTAAAGTCTTTTAATAGAAGAAATAATACCCTTATATTCTAAGTGATATTAATCTCTCTTTGATTACTAAGTTTTTCCCTTAACCTTCTTTTTCAATCTAATTAATAGAGAACAAGATAGTGATTAATTGGTCTTGGGTAAATTAATTCAACACATAAAATCAAGTAATCAAATATTTCTAATTGGAATTCAACAAGTCTAGAAATAATTCAACACAAAATCACATAGTAAAAATAACCTCAACTACAATTAAAACATATAAATCTAACTTTAACAAAATAGAATTATAAAGTGAGATAGAAGAAAAACTCATAGGCAAGTGTAATCCCCTTCTCATTTGCAATCTTCTTGATAAAGCTCCTCTTCTTCTCCAAGATCTCGTTGATCATCCTAAATCTTGGTGCTCTTTAGGAGTTCTCTATTTACATAGAGTGAAAAACTGTGAAAAACTATGAAAACTCTTTTAGAATTGTTGTTCTCTTGTATTTATAGGAGCTTTGATTGCTAGAAGTGCCTACAAGAGTCCTTTCCCGTGTCTAATTCTATTTTTTAAGAAATCTCGTTGAAATTACCAAATCCTACTTTGGGAAGAATTTTCACCGACATTGAAACAGAGATGAACTGGCACTGGTCTGGCTTCTTCAAGCTAGTGCTGACTTGGTATTGGAAATTTTGTTTTTTTACCATTACTTGCACAACTAGCCGTGGCTTGAAGTAATTGGTCCTCGCCTTGCTTCTTTTAAATTGTAGTTGGTTTAGGGCTTGGGATGTAGCCATGGCTGGCTACATCTCACAAAACTGGACAAAGTTTTTTTTCTTCTTTCTTCTAGCCAGTTCATGGATTGCCCTTCCAAGAGCTACCATTTTGTTTGTTGTTTCTTTTCCTAGCCGATTTCTTTTTATTCCGTGTTTCTTCTCTTTTCGCCTACAACAGCTACAACGTTCCTTTGATTTTGCTATGTTTCCACAATTCTAATTGTTTATCTCTATTTAGCATTCTTCTTACCAATTTTTGTTCAATATTTCACCAATTTTCATCAAACTCCATTCTACACAAAATATAACAAAGTGAGGGAAATCCATAGCATTTAATTTAAAAATTAAGCATAAATACATCACAAATGCCCTCAAAATATATGCACATTTAGCCCATATTAATCAACAACCAAACATTTTAATTCTAACACCAATACTTATCTAAAAGTATCTCTAAATATTCACGAAACATTATAGAATAAAACCAAATCAACTTTATATAAGTTTTATAGAAAAATCTCAACAATTCTTAAGTTTAGCCTAATCAATAAATTCTGCCTTTGAACTATAAAATAGAGCAATGACTAATTTGATCAATTAAGTGGGCAAACAAATTCAATTTTCTACTAAAATCTCTGATTTACTACCTTATCATATGTGGTTTAATTAAAGTAAAATTTCCCTCAAAATCCAGCTTGAAAATAATATTTAAAACTCAAATAATTATGTTGCTATAGTAAGTTTGTTTAATAGTTTTGCACAACGAATTTAAAAAATTTACTGGGAACAAACCACAAGAAGTTTTCAAGTGATTCTCTTTCTAGAATGCTATTCTAACATGGAATTTTCATACTGCAAATGATCTCATTTAATTGATCATTAAGTCCCATTATCGTGCCAACAAAAATGCTAGTCAAACATAAATTTTCAACAATTTGCAGGATAATTTCTAATTAGCATATAAGTATGTTATAATCATGAATTTAATGCAAAAAAAGCTCTATTAGACTCCGCAAATATCAAATTAACATAGTAAAATCAATTTTCTAATTAGCATATAAATATATTCTAATCACGAATTTCATGCAAGAAAAGTTCCACTAGACTCCACAAATATCAAATTAACATAGAAAAATCAATCCTTTTGAAACCCTAGGCATAATCATGTTTGATAAAAAATATAATCTCAACATAGAAATAATTTCTAGTAACACTCCTTTATTTTCCATGACAAAGCCAATGAGTATAATCATATCAAATAATCATAATCTTCACAATTAACACTTCATATAACCAGTACCCATGTTACAAACAAGAATATAACAAATCCCCAACACCGTTACATACAATGATGGCATTTTTAATTACTACAAAAGTCTGTCCAAAACATAGACTGTTTTGCCCAGCTTTGGAAAGGAAGACAAAATAGTTTCTTTAGGTTACTTCTTGGAAGAAACCTTTGTAGAATCTTGAAAAGAGCAAGAAAACTTCAATCTTTAATGATCTTGAGCTAGGGTTCTTCTGTAACACCCCGCAACCTAGGCCCGCCAGGGCCGGGGATGCCGCCCCGTCCAAAGGACAAGAGGTCTTTATAACTAGATCACACAAATATAATAGCGGAATAAAAATGATACTTTAACTTAAAATTTATTACAACCCAAAATACTTCAAGAATAAATCCATAAATTCGCAAAACAAAGCCATAAGTAAAATTATCCACTCTCGCCTCCTCCCATAACATTACATAAGATAAATCCTCAAAAAATTCTCCCAAGGCAGGCAATATTTAGCTACTCATGCCCACAGCAGGATCGACTTGAAATCATGATAAAATGGTGATGAGACAGAAATCTCAGTAAGTCTGTGTGTGCTTAAGTAACGGGAGAAAACAGTTCGTGAATGCAGAGTATAAAAATTCTTTATAAAAGATCACTGGCAAGCAATAAATATTAGTCAAAAGCAAGATTGGTGTTTTAGCTTTTCCAACCTTAAATGATCAATAAGATCAACCACTCAATGAAATGGTCACGGGTTACCACACATTGGGCCCCACAACCGAATGGTCAACATACCACACTTTGTGCATACCGCCAGCCAGAATGCCACACTTTGTGCAGACTGACAAAAGTAGGTGATTGGCCTACTGGGCAAGATACTCCTCTTTCTCTATACCCCAAACAACAACCGGATGTCCATTCCGGCACAATACAGTTACTTGACTGAAAATAAACTGCTAGCTCGGACCGGCACGACTCATTGGACTGACATCTTATCCGGGAAGGACTCACCCCTCAGAGGTGGCCTCCTACTGAGGGACTTACCCTAACCCTTCCAAGACTAATCCTAGTAGTCCACCCTTATTGAGTACTCAACGACGTTTCCCTCTTGAGATAAAATGAACAAGACATGATTCCACATGAAACTGGCAATTTAGGGATCTCCAAAGTCGTTATCAAAATCAGTTTTAGAAAGTATTTTGAGTTTGAGTAAATCTGCTCAATAATTCAATTGTTTGAAATAAGGAAGAATTCCACCCTCAATTGCCTTTATATACATGAGCGTACATACACTCTACATTTGACTTGCCATAAAGAAAACGTTTCACATCAGTCAGGTTTTATGCAGGAGCTTACTTGATTCTTGCTCACAAATAAAAGGTCTCCAACAGCTTACCTAACCTCACAGGACAAATACAAATTGCAATCAATTTCAAGCCACAAACCACTTCCTCAATTTTAAGTCAACACAACTTACTACTACCATGATCCTAATGTCCCAAGCTTTAAGGTTAAACAATAAGTAAATAGGTTTAAGAGTTGAGCCTAGTGTGATATTTAAAATAATTAAAGGTTTGGGAAATAAATTTTAATAAGTTGAAAGCTTAAATCTTGTTAAGGAAAATTTAGAGTTTATTTGATCAAGAGTCTCAAGTAGTTTTAGGTAAAATAATGATTTATTAATAATTTAGTTGTTAGAAAATAATTGATAGCTAAAATTAGTTGAAAATAAATTTAATGAGTCTTGCTTGAAAAATAATAAATAAATTCTTAATGGGTCTTAATTAAAAGATAATAATTAAATTTGTAGTAATAAATATTTCACTAATCATAATTAATTCCATAAAAGGCTTTAATTGATTTCATTATTTTAAATAATATATATATATATATGATTTTTCTAGCAAAGCTATTATTTATTTGACTAAAATATCCTTATTGTTTATAATAGTTCAAATCTACCCTTCCTAGGGTTTTTTGAAAATACAAAAAAAAAATATTTTATTGAATATTTTATTCAAGAAGTAAAATTAGTTTAGGGACAACTAGATCATGATTCAAATTCCTATGGCTAACCACAATTAAGAACATGCACAATCCTTCAATTCATCAAATCGACCAAATCTTTCACATAAGAATAGATCTAAATTTATCAAGACATGATCTAATCTCTACTAGCATAAATATGATCATGGCTTTAACAATCCATCATGAATAAAAATCCTATTCACTAATGGTGACATAATCTCTAGCATGCTTTGACACAAATACTACCTATGACATGCATCAAACCTCAATTCAACATACAACCAACCAATATAATCCTTCCATGCATAAATCCCATCTCATTCACAATCATACATATACTCATGCTTCAATCACAACAACACATACTCAAATCCCATCGCCATCTACCTTCTAACAACATCATCCTAGAGATATGATTCTAGAGTTTAAAAAAGAAGATTGAAGGTACTTACTTGATTGATGAATGCCTTGAAGGAGTTTAGAGTAGATCTCAACTCCTAGATGTCTAACTTTGTCCAAGGGAGATGGCGAGAGCATGATTATGGAAGAACAAGTCATCCGGCCAAGGGAGAGGGATTTCGGCCATGAGAGAGAGAGAGAGAGAAGAAGAAGAAGAAGAAGAAGAAGAAGAAGAAGAAGAAGAAGAAGAAGAAGAAGAAGAAGAAGAAGAAGAGATCATTAGTATGTTTATTCACATAGGTTTTCACTAGAGATCAAGTTTGGAGAAGATGAAGTTGATAGAGTAAATTTACCTTGAAGATGTTCTTGTCCTTCACAGAAATTTCTGATTTTGATCCGAAGTAGCAAGATGATTTGAGGAGTTTGATGTTAAGAATGGTGTCGATGGACTCACAGCAGTAAGTAGGTCAAATCTGGAGATTTTAGTGAAGGTTTGAAGTGATTTGGAGGGGCATTAGGTGAAAGAAAGTAGTAGGTGTTCTTGGTGTAGTGTGTGTGTTCTTGGAGATTGAAGGGAATTGAGAGATTGTAGTGTAGCTACCGAAAATTCTGAGGGAATTAGGCTGGCTGAATTTTTGTAGGGTTTACGGAGTTGTTTCTCTGATTTGGAAGGGAAAAGGAAAGGTTAGTTGTTACAATCCTTGAAGAATATTTTTAGGTAGTGAATTTGGAAACTAAATATTTCTAGAATATCTTGATAATTGAAGAGCTTTGAAGGTCTCCTATGGCCGATTGGTTGAGCAGTTTTTCTGAGGAATTAAAGCTGGTTCAAGGTAGCTTAGGGTGGCCAAAATTAAGGTGCACAATGATGAGGAAGAAGTCTGGTCAATGGAGTGATATATTATGGAAGGTTGCTAAACAAAGGTGGCTGGAATTTTGGAAACCAATCAAGCAAAATTGTAGGGATTTGGTGGGGGGATTTTCGGGTAGCCATTGCTGGATTTCGTGCAGAAGCTTAAGGGGAACAATGGAGCTCTGTTACTGGAGGTTTAAGGAAGGTTTTTGCATAATAAGGTTGGTGTTTCGGCTGGGAGAGAAATAGGAAACAAGGCTGGAAAATTTTCCTACACAGTTTTTTGCTGAACAGTAATTCTTGGGCAGATTTTCGGCTGCCATTCCCAGCCAACTTGCAGAGAGTTTGAAGGAAAATTTTAGGGGTATTCAAGGCTAGTTTCCAGCCTTCTTCATAGATGAAAAACATTGATAAGGTACTGAACAAAATCTGGAAGAAAATAGCTTGGTTTTGGACTCTCAAAGCTGTGATTTGTACAGGAATTTTCCTACTTTTGCTCCAGCTTTAAGCAGTCCGAAAATGGCTAAGAATTTCAGATTACAAACTGATCCTAAAGACCATTTTTCTGGCAACATTTGAGAAGGAATTCTAGCTAAGAAACTCGACATTTTGAAGGCACAACAAGTTGGAAAATTTTCAGCTCATTCCAATAAAGAAGATGAACTAGCTAGAGAAAATTTTCAGCAAACTCACTAGAGGGATTTTTCCTCTTGGAACTTCCCACAACTCTTCCACATTTTTCAGACCATAAGAAGTCTTTTACTAAGACATTTTGATCCTACAAGACCTCAGCACTTTACTGAAATTTCTGGAAAGAAAATGGCTAGAACATCTTCATTAAACTAAGGAGTTGAGAATTAAAGAAAAATCAAAGATCAAGGGAAAATGAATTCCCTTTAAGAAATTCGAGTAGAGCAAGGGAGTGGAATGAGGTTACTCCTAACATGTCTCTCTCTTAGGACATCATCCCTACCTTACCCTAAGCTCATAAGGCCGAAACTATTTCTTCCCAAGCACAAATAAAATTTAATCAAGCTAAAGCTTCCATGATGGAATTTGAACCCTAGACTTCCATAATTAATTCTAAGGCTCTAACCACTAAACCATATCAACTCTTGTTGATATTTTCACTAGAAAAATTATTTTCTATTCAATCCACAAGCTATTTCCCTATTTTCACCTCGAGCAAAAATTACTATTTTGCCCCTCTCACACAATACTCATCAACAAGACTTCAAGACAATAAAACTCAAATCCAAAGCATATAAAAATCATATAAAAATATATTTAATCATGAAATAAAATATGATATGCATCCCAACCCCCTTACTCTAAGGTTGGTTTTGACTGGGGTTTCACATCTTCTTTGTTTGTGAGGGAAAATTCCAGGGAGAGAGGGGCGAGCATTGGTCAAGGGAGAGAGAATGAGTAAAGAAAATATTTTTTTGGCTACAAGAATAGGGGCAGCTTATTGGGAAGAGTTTAGGAAGGCTGTTAGAGTTTTGTTTTGTGCAAGAAAATTTGATGATCAAGATTAATTTGCTTGGATAAGATTTAGGAATTAAGGGCTTTAATTTAATAGGATTGAATGGTTAAGATTAACTCTAATATAGGGCTAGGATTTAATTAACAAGTAAGGATAGGATTAAAAGGTCTTGGATAAGATTTAAAATCAGTGATCTTGATAGTGTAAAATGTAGGGCTAAGATTTAATAAAATGGAGGGTGGAGATTAAACAACATGGGTGAATGACACCTAGTAAGATAGAGGGCTAAGATTAAAACACTTGATGAGGCACTAATAAAGGGTAAGATGGGGAGTTACACCAAGGTTTGATTTAATAAAAGTCAATTTAATTAAAATAAGTCTTGAGTTGACCAAATAGTCCAAGAGGTCAAAGGTTTAACAAGAGATCAAAGGTTCAACTCACTCCTTATATGATAATTTTATTTAATTTAAAACTTGCCCTTATTACATATTTAGGACATAATTTTTTGCAAAATACTTTTGTAAAACTTCATGACAATAAAAGTAAGATTTCACATATAAAAGAAAAATTTTCCAAAATAATTGAAATTATACTTTCTAGAAAATTATATTTCAACCCAACATGAAATTAAATATTACTAACATTCATAAAAGCCATACAATTAAATGTATACAACTAATTCACATAATTTACAATTAAAAATCTTGACAATTAGCATTTAAACAAGTAAGTCATTTAGAGACATTCTCAACAATTAAAGTAACGCAATATGCTCAAGAATACAAATTCACCTCCTTATTCCATTAAGAATTTAGGGACAGTATTACACCCTCCCCCTCTTAAAAAAAAAAAAAATCATCCTCAAAATTGTCCTTTGCTTACCTTATAGCAAATCCAAGTATTTTCCCCTCATCCATTCCTCAATTTCCCAAGTAGCATCTTCCATCCTGTGATATTCCGACAACACTTTAACCATTTGGTATTCTCTTATTCCTCAGTTCCTTAATGCTTCTCTCCAAAATTTTCATCAGTTTCTCCACATAACTTATGTTTGGAAACAATTGCAATAGTTCATCATTCAATATGTGTTTGGATCTAGATTATACTTTTCAAGCTGTGAAATATGGAATACATCATATATATCAGTTAAACCATTAGGAAGGTCTAATTGATAAGCTACTACTCCAATCTTTTCTATAATTTGAAACAATCCAATATACCTTCAACTCCATTTTCCTCCCTTTAGTTATCTTATGCTTCAATTGTAGTATAGTGGTGAGTATTCCTGCCTATCATATGGGTGACCCAGGTTCAATCCTCGGCAATGACGCAAAAAACTTGATAGTATGTTTTTTTAGTGTATGAAATAGTATCAACAAAAGCCTCAAAAAATCAAGTTTTAATTAAAATGCCAAAAACAAAAACCACACAATTGGGCAAGTATACTTATTGTATAGTATAAGGAATAACAAGTATCAAATATATGGGAACTTAGAAATTACCACTACTTTGCTCTAATATCATTGTTTAAATAATCAAATAAAGAGATAAAGCAAATAAAACTAACTATGCTAAACTAATATAATTGAGAATACATAGAATCCACACAAGAAAAGTCACAAGTATTATCAATGAATAGGAATGAAGAGAAAGGCCACATAAAAGAAGCAATTCCCTAAATCCAATCAAGTAAAGAATATATCATTTAGCCTATCAAATCCCAATTCAAGAATCGGTATGAGTCCATATTGAAAATTTCACTCTCTCTCGAGTTATAAAATCCCTATTCCAATGTTTAATTGATTGATATATCTACCTAATCAACTGCCTAAGGGAGCAATATGATCAACCCAATTACCAAAGGTACTCGAAAGCTCCAACATCCCTATCTCTAGGCAATATTGAAACCCCAATAATTACCAAATTCTAATCCTTTAACATCTCTGTTGAGTTAATCGAAGGAAAACAAATATTGAACTAATTAATTTGGTTTTCAACTCTTAACCCTATATCTCGAATTCATTAAGAGTAAATGATAGGGACTAAATTCATTACTATTTTCCTAGTTATTCGAGGTGTGTTTAGTGATACTTTTGATGTAATAACTAGGCATATTCCTTAATATTTGATATTTTTCTTGTAAAAAGTGTTTTTGACAAATTTGTGTAGATTTAAGTGGATTTTGACAAAAAGTGAAAGATTCCAGATTGTACCTGGTGCCAAGTCCAGTTAAGGCACCAGACACTAGGTTTGTTATGGAAAAGTAGCAATTTTGAGAGGAAAATGATTGGACCCGGTGCCAGGTGGGTCGAATGGACCCGGCGCTACGTCCATTCTGATCAATATCAGCAGGTTTTTCTTTTCAGAGCAGATTTTGGTAATTTTAGTTTAATTATTTTGGGAACTCTTTCAACCACAGAAAATGACTCTTGCACACACTTTTTGGAAATTAAAACTCCTATAAATATAAGAGAATAACATTGTACAAGAGAGTTTTTCATAGTTTTTAATTCTTCAATGTAATATGTTTAGAAAACTCCTAAAGAAACACTAAGATTTACAAGGATCACGGAGAATTCTTGGAGAAGAAGAGGAGGTTGCTCAAGAAGGTTTCAAGAAAGAAGAAAAAGGCTTACTTGTCTATGAGTGGTTTCTTTTTCTCTTCTTTGTAATTTATTGACAATTTGATATTAATGTTTTAATTGTCTTTAGATGATACTCTTTTGGATTCATGATTTTGTACTGATTTTTATTCTTTGATCAATTGATTGCTATTCTTGGTATTTGATTACTTGAGAATAATATCTTGTTGGATTGATTCATTCTCTTCTAATTAACTTGCAAAACGATGTTAGGAGAGAATGGCCAACTAATTAATTTAATACTAGTTATTCTTAACTTGCTTGAAAAAGAGGTTAAGGGTAAAGACTAAGTAGTCAAAGATTGGTTGCTGATTGTTAGAATATAAATTCATTGGCTAATTTCATGCTTAAATCACCTAGAATATAAGATTTGTGTGAGGATTGATTTTAATGCTTCTTTTGGATAAATTGATTGAGACGGAATATGTTCACTAATTTAACTAGAAGATAATGATTCCATGAATTGTAAACAAAGTGGGCCTAATTAATTCTTTTATGATGCCAAGATAATAATTAATCGAGAGAGTAGCTAGTCAATCATTATTGTGTATTCAATGATTTCTGCCTATTTACATGTTTTTTCTCCTTATTCTCATTCATTGATTATCCTTGTGACTTTTTTTGTGTGACTTAATTTTCTCTAGTATATTATATTAGTGTTTTATTTACCTCTATTCCTTTGTTTTGTATGTTAAACAATAAAGATTTGAGTAAAGTAAGGTGGGAGCTTAAGTTCTTATAGATTCGATACTTGCTATTCCCTATGCTATATGGTGGGTATACTTGCTCGCATGAGTGATTTTAGTGGTCAGTATTTTAATTAAAGCTCGATTGATTATAGACTTTGTTACTAATATTTTCTACACTAAAAAACATGCATCAATAAACTAATTAATTGAATAAATCGATCAATCCCAAACAATTAATGCAACACAATAATGCCCAGGTAATCAAATACAAAAGATTGGAATTCAATAAATTATAATAATAACTCAATCCAATAATTTAGAGTTAGGATTCATCCCTTAAATAAAATTAAAAGCATTGAAATTTAATATTATTAATGTGGAAAATAAAGAAAATGAAGGACTTCACCCATAGACAAGTTGTTGCCCTTCTTCTTCCTTGAATCTCTTCCCTTATATTCTTCAATGATTCACCTTCATCTTTCTTTCCTTAGTGTTTCCTTGAGTTCTCTAAGGTATCTCTAGGTTACTAGCCATTATAGGATGTGTTTTTATAGCTTATAATGGGCTATTTATAGTTACCCAATGAAGAATATATAAAAAAAAAAAATTGCAAACAAAGCATTGTTGCGAAACCAGGTAGCCCAGGGTAGCGGAACTTCCTTGGGCTGCCTAAATACTGTTCATTTTCAAAAGTAGCAGCCTAGGCAACCCAGGATGGTTCGAACCACCCTAGGCTGCCTTGTTTTTGAAAATTTTCACTTTTTTGCTCCACTTTTCTTTCCTTTTCTATCTTGTTCATTCTTAATTGATCTTTTACATTCCCCCAACAAAAAACAAGGCAAAAAGATTGTGGTAAGTAATTATTTAAATAAGATTTTATCACAAATAAGAAACAAACGCTATAGAAAATGTGTATATGATGAGCATTCATCACACTCTCACATTTAAACCTTTGCTTATCCTCAAACAAAATATAATTAATCACAAATAAGCAAACTAGTTTAAAAGCAAAATGAATGACTTTGGTAAGGGCATAGTTTGAAAATTAACAAGAATAAGCTAACATATATGCTATAAAGTTAACCTGGTGGAGATATTATTATTTCCTTCATCTTAGAATTCATCCCAACACCTATCTATCCAAGTTAATCCGTGTAAACCCACATATTAAGCTAAACACTACCACGGTCCCCGAAGTTGAATTAAATAAGTTTATATCAAGTTAATGTGATTCACTTAAGCCCTTGACTGAAGAATATAAACAATGTGATTTATATAAGTTAGGATTAATCGACTTACTCCAATCTCATGGCTTACAAATATTAAAAAACATTACAAATGTTACATCACATTACAACATTATATTGCAACTCTATCATACAACATTACATTACAACTTGTTGTAGCAAAGTAGGAGCCTCTCATTTTTCATTATTATTTTTTTCTACAAAGGAATGCATTTATAATGATTTGAGTTGAGTACTTTTTTTTTTTTTAAACATCGTTTGCATTTTTTTTTCTTTTTTTGCTTTTCTTTTTATTTTTTTTCATTACACATTATTTTTTGCCATAGGATATGTGCTTCGTTTTCCCGGATCTTTTTCTCCTCACTTTGATAGGTGTTGATGCATGTTTTTAAGTGTAGAAAATGTTACCAACAAATAACACAATTCCTCAAGTTTTAATTAAAATTCCAACTACTAAAACCACACACACGGGAATGTATACCCAACGTATAATATAGGGCATAGCAAGTATCTAATCCATGAAAACTTAGACTCCCACCTTACTTCACCCAAATCTTTATTGTTTAACCAATAAAATAAGAAGAGACTAAAGGAAAATAAATAAAGATAAAAATAGATATAACTCAAGGATGCAATTTCATGTAACTAGACAATTATCTTGAAAACCCAAGATTGAATCAATTAGCATTCATCACAATCAATTGTCATCTTTGTATAACGAAGGATTTAATATAGGCCCACTTCGTTTGCAATCCATAGAATTACTATCTTCTAGTTAAATTAGTGAACATATTCTGTCTCAACTAACTTATCTAAAAGATGCATTAAAATCAATACTCATATAAACCCCTATATTCTAGGTGATTTAAAATAGGAAATTAGTCAATAAATCCATATTCCAGCAATCATTAACCAACCTTTAATTACTAATGTTCTAGACAATTAACCTCCTTTTCAAGCAAGTTAAGAGATAATAAATATGAAATTAATTAATTGAAGTCATTACCAACCTCTTTTTCAAGCAAGTCAATAACAAAAATCAATCAACCAACTCCGTAAGAAAAAAATAAGTAATCAAATATCCAGAACACAAATCAAGTGATCAAAAGTTTCAATTAACTTAAAATCATAATCTCCAAAATAATATCCAATTATAATCAAAACATTAGGTACATCATTGTCCTAGAAAAGTAAACAAAGAATAAAAGATAAATCTCATAGACAAGCACTTCTTCTCTTGAAAACCTCCTTTGAACAATGCTCTTTTGAGTGGTGATTGAGTAGCTAGTTTGGATCCTTCAAATCACGACTTTCTCTTGTGTGTGTGTGTGTGTGTGTGTGTGTGTGTGTGTGTGTTTTTGTATTTATAAGCCTCTTTGATAACAAAATTCATTGCTTGAGAAGTCTAGTCTGAGTAGAATTCAAAAAATAACAAATTCGTGCACAACTGCTTTTGTGCATAGTGGACCTAGCGCCAGGTCCGTTTAGCCCTCCTGGCACTAGGTCTACTCTATTTTTGTCCTTAATTTCCTCTTTTCCAAAGCAGACCTGGCACTTGGTGCATTATCTGGACCTGGTGCTGGGTCCATTCTGGAAAATCTCACTTTTTTGCTCGAAATCTACTCAAATCTGCATAAATTCGTCAAAAATATTTTTTACAAGCAAAATGTTAAATAGGAAGGAATATGCCTGGTTATTACAACAGATGTATCTCAAAACAACCTCAAATAACTAGGAAAATAATGGTGATTTTAGCCCCTATCACATACCCTCACACTTGAACATTTGCTTGTCCTTAAGCAAAAAAGATTTAAAACACTAATTATTTAGAATAAGATAAAATAATTTAGCAAATTTTTTCTTAGAAAATTCATTCATAATGAAGACATAACATTCTTCAAACCTTAAACACAAACTTGCCATTCATTCAACCCTTTTAAAACCTTGTAAATTTATGTACTAAATCAAATAATTCCAAGGCCATCAAAGTTAAGTTAAACAAGCTTATATCTAGTACAAGAAAATGATCCTACTCCTCAAGCAAA
Organism: Voacanga thouarsii; assembly: GCA_026120185.1. NCBI lineage: Eukaryota > Viridiplantae > Streptophyta > Magnoliopsida > Gentianales > Apocynaceae > Voacanga > Voacanga thouarsii. The sequence continues at coordinate 2,711,063 of JANUWF010001641.1, read as the reverse complement.
AACATAGATAATATAAATCATGCAAGTCAAAGCCATTTAACCAATTCAAGCATTATAAACTCAAATTTACACAACTCAAGTTAGTGAAACAAGGAAAACATTCCAGTCTTTTTATTTTCAATGATTTAGGGAATTAATAGTTTCAAGTGAATGGATTTCTCTTCACACACCTATTGGTCCCCTTATAGTCATCATCATTTTTTTCAGCAATTTTTTTTTTCTTTCTCTTTATTTCCTTACCTTCTTGCCTTCGGGATAGCCTCAAGAGATTTGCAAATTTCATCCAAAAATATGCCCAAAAATAGTGAAAATTCTGTGGCAAGAATTTAACCGTAAGAATGCAAGAAAAATCATACCTTTGTATTTTCCAATACATGGGCAAGAAAAATGTGCAATATTTTTGAAGAATTCTTCAATTAAAAGAAGAGATTTTAAAATGGGTTCTGAAAGGAAAAATTGAGATTTTTGAAGTTTTAATTTGTAGATTCCACAAGAACAAGGAGATTTGATTTGGGTTGATATTTTTTAAGGCAAAAATTGATCCGGTGGTGTTTAGAGACAAAGAAAAAACACCGGTTGGAGAGAAAAATTGAGGGAAGTTGGAAAAGTTTGAAAACAAATGGCCAAAATTAGCCATATAATGAAGAAACCTGATAGAAGCTAGCACCGACCCAGGTCTGTTTTTTAATTAACTAATTACTGAAAGCAACGATAATGCAAACCACAAAATCATGAAGAAATTGCAATTACTCTAAAAATTAAAAATAAGATAGAAAGATAAACGAAATCAAACAAAAATTAAAGAGATGTCCCAATTAAACGAAAAACCAAAGTAGAGAAAATCATCTTTTTTCCACGATCTTGATCATGTGGATTTATTTCAGTATTCCCCGAAAGAGATCTCGTTTAACAGTCTCCAATAAGTTTGGCCAATTGCCTAATTTAATTTTCTAGATTGTGCATGGATGCCTCCAAATTCTATGTCATACAATCCACTTCTTGGAACCTTGCCTCAGTTGACCTTACTATCTTGTTAACAAATTCCTTCAATGATGGCTTTGATGGTGGTGCATTATAGGGTAAGGAAAGTTGAGTCCTTTGATTGCCACCAAAATTAGAAGGCCTAGGTTGGTTTTGATTTGTCCACGAGAAACTTGGATAGTTCCTCTAACCTGAATTGTATATGGCACTGTAGGGATTATTGCCTTGTTGCCCATTAGCAAAAAATGCAGCTTGTTTTAAGGATTCTTGAGATGAACCCATGATTTAACACTCATGATTGGAATGCCTTTCTTCACAAAAATCACAGTTAACACTCATTACCTGGCCTGAAGAGGGGGTCATAATCATTTGTTCAATTTTTTAAGTGCACCAATCTTAGCTTCCAGAGCAGCCACTGAAGCTAAAATGAAATAGAATGCATGCACACAGTAAACAAACAGAAGCAAAAAACAATGCACAGACAACATAGCAAAAGGTTTTTAAAATTTTAATACCTTTGTGTGTTGATCTTTTCTTTCATGCTGAAGGAATAGACTGAATAACAGGGATAGCTTCATGACTCGTTGATGTTTCTGGATCGAAACTGGCTACCCTTCTACTCCTTAGCATGAATGCCGAACCTTTTGAAACTCAGAATATTCCATTGCCCAAAGCTTGTTGGTGAAATAAAATAGCCGAGCAAAGATTAGTTTCTATTCTCTTGACTTCCTATTATTAATTAACAGTATCAAGAAGATCAAGAAAGGAAAAATGAGAGAAAGGGAAAAACAAAAGGCTTCTCCGTAGTTTTTTGTTCATTGTTGTGTCTCTATTGATACACATGAGGCTTCACAAGATAACAAAACACCGGAGTTCTTGTATTTCAAAAACCCTCAGAAGTTATCAAAGAAGATGTTTAGCTTAGCCTAAACTCTTCTATTCCGTGAATTACAAAAACCTTTTGCTCCAGGCCATTGGGCCATTAATATTTTTATTATTTTTCCTGGACCCAATGAGCCCAAAAATAATAAACATTAATTATTTTTTTCTGAGCTTATAAAAATAAACCAATAAATAATTAATGAGCCCAAAATAAACTAAAATAATTATTCAAACCTTTTTATCTAGTTTAGGCCTAGGTTAATTTTTCCATTATTCAATATGGGCTTAATCCTTGAATAATTAATTAACCAGTTAAATCAGATAATCAATTTAATTTAATTTCTCTTCCTTTTATTTTATTCCAATCCAATAATAAATTAGACTCACTGAATAAAATAAAATCTTCTTTGACTTAGACCATTTTCTCAACCGAAAATTAATTAGGACTTACGGGCTCTTCTGAGGACCAAAAAGACACATTACCTTGGCTACTTAAATAACCAAAATGCCCTACTATAAAAATAGCTGTATTTTACATTTTAAATATTTCCTAATAATACCATAAGGAAATATTGATCCCAACGACAATGTTGCGTTAGCTATGTCTCCGACTCATAGGAGTAATGAGTAAAATACTCCTCTATACATCGGTGTTCATTTAAAGAGGATAAAGTGTACCAATACCTCTCTAAAAAATATCTACCATCCTTAGGCTTCTACTCCAATGATCCACGACTTCTTGGAATATTTTTTCTTTCCAAGAGAGCTATCCTAAAGTAAATATCAAAGTCATATTCCCTAAGGCCCTAGATATTTAGATCATTCGGACAACCACAAGGAGCGATATAGCATAGAAGCTATATCGTACAAGTCTGTCTTGACTAACTAGTTACATATATCCAACATACAAGTATATTGGTCATACAATAGAACCTCAATTATAGTACATCAAAGCATATGCTTCCAACTCATTCTCAAGCTGTAGAGTATAAGTCCACGGTGTAGCAGTAGTTGTCTAGATTTCTACCATATAATACTTTTAAAAACCACTACTACAGGTCCAGTTCTACATATTTGAAATACACTTGTGTTATGAAATGAGAAGATTACTCATTAGCTGAAGGTAAGCTATTCCATATTTAGAATTCATAATACAATAACTTTACCATGATGAGATTCCCATTCTCATCATTCGGTTAAGAACAATTGTTTATATGTTAAGTAACCTATGGTTCATACCTTACTATGAAAGACCTCCATTCACATAAAACAATTACTTAAAAATAATAAGTCTTTTCCAGTGAAATTGTGCACAAAAGTAAAGAAGAATTCACAAACAATTTCTTAGAATAAAAATTTTATCAATACAAATCAAAATTACATCAGAAACCTCGTCTAATAGAGTATACATTCCAACAATCTCCTACTTGCACTCTAAGACTAAGTAAGTCCATAGGTGCCTACCCCTATAGCGTCTAAGTGTCTTCTAAAGACTCTCTCAGCTAAAGGCTTGGTGAAGGGATCTGCTACATTATTCTCTGATGCAATCTGTTCCATCATGACTTCTCATCTCTGGATGAAATTTCGGATCAAGTGGTACTTTCTCTCAAAATGCTTCCTCTTTTTGTGGTTTCTAGGTTCTTTGGATTGTAAGACAGCACCAGTGCAATATATCACAATCAATTTTTCCGTTTGTGGCACGACTCCAAGTTCTAAAAGGAAATTCTGGAGCCAGACTACTTCCTTGGATGCCTCCGAAGCTACCACATACTCATCTTCTATGATTGAGTCAGCAATACAAGATTGCTTGATACTCCTCTAGACAAGGTAAAAACATATCCATTAGTGGATTTTATCTCATCCTTCTCTGCCTGAAAGTCTGAGTTTGTGTATCCTATAAGAACCAAGTCATCAGTCTTGTAAATCAGTATAAAATTTCTCGTACCCTTCAAGTATTTGAGAATATGTATTACAGCTTGCCAATAAACCTTCCCTGAGTTTAACTGATACCTGCTAACTTAGCTTATAGCAAAGTAAATATTTGCCCTAGTGCACAGTATGGTGTACATAAGACTTCCCACAACTGAAGTATAGGGAATCCTACTCATTCTATCTTTTTCTTCTTAAGACTTTGTACAGTCCTTTGAAGAAAAAGACAATCCATGTCTGCAAAGAATTAATGCTCCCCTGCATGAGTCCCTGCTGAACTTAGCCAGTATTTTGTCAATGTATATAGCTTGGGATAATCCTAACATTTTCTGCTTCCTATTTCTAAGAAGCTTAATCTTGAGAATATAACTGGCTTCTTCCAAGTCCTTCATACTAATTGATTAGACAGCTAAACCTTAGTAGATGATAGTGTCCTTATATCATTCCCAATTAGTAGAATGTCATCCACGTATAGTACAAGAAAAATCACGTTTATACCTTCCAATTTCCTGTACACACATGATTTATCCTTGTTTGAATAAAACCATAAGATTTTACAGTCTCATTGAAATGAATGTTCCATGCTCTAGATGCCTACTTAAGTCCATAAATCGATTTCTTAAGCTTACAAACTATATGCTCCTGGCCTTTCATAATAAAGTCTTCCAGTTGGGATATATAGATATCTTCACTAAGATGGCTATTTAGAAATTCCATATTGACATCCATTTGTCATATCTCATAGTCATAATGACACGTGATGGCAAGAAGGATACGAATGGACTTAAGCATAGTTACCGGGGAAAAGGTTTCTTTATAATCGATACCTTCTTTCTGAGTGTACCCTTTCGCTAAAAGCCTAGTTTTAAAATTTTCCATCTTCCCATCCGCTCCCCTCTTCCTCGTGTATACTCACTTACACCCAATGGGTTTTATCCTTTCAGGTGAAGCAACAAGATCCCAAACCTGATTGAAGTACATAAACTTAATCTTAGCTTTCATTGCTTCATGCCATAAGTTTGCATCGACATTAGCATCAGTAATAGCCTCCTTGTATCTAGTGGGATCTTGATTCTGATGGTCGGAAACTAGGTCAAAAGCCTCTCCAATCCATCTTTCTAGAACTTTAGATACCCTTTAACTACAACGAGGCTCCGTTTGCACAGATTCTTGAGGTTGTGCCTCTTCTTGTTCTATAATCTGATTAGAATAAGTTGATTCAAATGATAAATTCTCCTTAAGTTCCAACCTTGTTGAACCTTTAGTGGATGTGCTTTAATCATCTTCCAAGTATCTAGTATTATCACTAACAAGTACTTTTTGCTCTTTGGGATGATAAAAGTAACATCTATTTGTTCCTTTTGGATACCTAACAAAATAGCATAATTCTGATCTCTTGGTTCTAACTTATTTTCCTTGATCAGTACATAAGCTGGACAAGCCTATATCTTGATAAAATTTAGACTTGGCTTACGCCCAGTCCACATCTCATAGGGCGTCCTAGGTACTAATTTGGAAGGCACCAAGTTCAGAATATATGTCGTTATTTCCAGGGGCATATCTCCAAAAAAACACTGGAAGAGTAGTATGAGACATTATACTTCAGACTATTTTCATCAATGTCCTATTCCTTCTCTCATCTACTCTGTTCTACTAGGGTGTTTCTGGTGTAGAGAGTTAGGATACTATCCCATGATGTACCATGTAGTCCTTCAATTCACCAAGGAGGTACTCTCCATTACGATTCGATCGTAAGGTCTTGATTAATTTACTTGTCTGACGCTCTACTTCTGCCTTAAACTTTTTGAACTTGTCAAAAGAGTCAAACGTGCGTCTCATCAGGTAAACATAACTATACCTAGTACAATCATCCGTGAAGGTGATAAAGTATTCAAACCCTTTTCTCGCTGGTGTAGATAAAGGACCACATATATCAGTGTGAACAAAAGTCAATGTTTCCTCAACCCTATCCATCTTTTAGGTAAAGAACATTTTTGGTTATTTTTTCTATAAGACAAGATTCGCACTGAGGCTAACTTTCCAATCCCAATGAGCCTAAAGGCTCATCATAGATTAACCTTTAAAGCCTGGTTGAGTTAATATGACCTAACCTTAGATGCTAAAGATATGGCTCATTGACATTGGTCTTTTTCTTCCTATTTAAAGGTTCAGATTAAGCATTGTTTAATTGATTGTTAATATGATTAAAAAAGAATAGATTTTCATACAAGTGCCTAGTATATAAAACTTCTCCATTTCTATTGATAGTTATACCAGAATGGAAAGAAATAGAATATCATTGATTTATTAATTTTGCAACAAAAACCAAATTCTGTCTAAAATTAGGAACAAATAAAATATCATTCAATATAACTATTCTATTACAATCGAACACTAGCTCCAGTTTTCCTACTACAAGGGCCCAAACTTGTGCTCTATTTCCCACACGTAGTCTATGTTCGCCTTTCTAGAGTCTTCTAATCTTTCTAAACCCATATAAGCAGTTACAGATATGATCAATGGATCCTGAATCAACAATCCAAGTGGATGTTGATCTAACCATTGATATAGACTAAATAGAAAACATTACTTGTGGGGTTTTTCTTGGTTTGAATATCTGACACTTCCTTTTTCAGTGTCCCTTCTTTCCATATTTCAAGCATTTGCCATTGGGTTTGTCTTTGGTCCCGGACTTGGGCTAGGGCAATACATTACCCTTCTTCTTCTTGAACTTTTGGGCTTAGGTTTAGTTCTTGAAGAAGAAGCCATCATAGCCCATACCTGTGGCTTCATGACATTTTCCGCCACTTGGAGCTTTTTTATTAACTCAATTAAACTCATGTTTAACTTGTTCACGTTGTAGTTCAACTTGAATTGAGTAAAATAGCTCAGCAAAGATTCGAGTACCATGTTCACTTGGCTCTCGGGGGCATTACAGCCCCCAAGACTTCCGCTTCTTCGAAAGCAGCAATCATTTTGAGCATATGCTCCCTGACTAATGCTCCTTCAGCTATCTTAGAATTGATGATTGTTTGAAAAGCCTCCTACCTTGTGGGCCGGTTCTTGTTAGCAAACATCGTGGCTAAAGATGTACTAATGTCGTACGTAGTTGCCATGTACTCATATTTAGATTGAAGCACATTAGACATGGAGGCTAACATATAGCAATGTATTATTTCGTCAGCTTTCTTCCATGCCTTCTCAGCCTCTTGCTCCTCATCAGTGAACCCTCCCTGATAATATGGCAGATTTCATAGATGACATACTTGTACTCCTCAACTGCAAGTATTATGTCCAAGCTCTTTTTCCAATTCACATATTTAGGACCCATTAGATTATTCTTTCAGAGAATAACAACTAAGGGACTAAAAGAACCTCCACCACCCATTTTTGAAAAATGAAAAATAAAAGAAATTCTCAGTTTTGTGAAAAATAAAATAATTTTGTGCACTTTATCCTCATATTAAACTGATAATAGTTAACCCCATCACTATTATCTTTAACAAGATTAATTTGGCTCTTAGGAAAACTGACATAGCTTCTTGGGAATGGTAACAGTTTCCTAAGCTAAGTGTGTTAATCACCACAAATTAATTTTCCTTCTAGATAATAATCTAGAAGATAACTCCATCGAGGGCATGGCCGTTTCTTCTCATTTCCTATGGACATGTGATGCATATAGATTTGGGTATAAAAATCACATAAAAACTAAGTACATTCCCAATCAAGTTTACGTTAAAACGTTAACCCCAAATTACACATATAAGCAAGCATACTCATCATTAACATAGCATAGGGTTCAAATGAGTGTCGATCCTCCAGGAACAAGTATGCATTAATCACTTTTCTTTCATTATTTAATTGACTCAATAAAGTGAATGAACGAAATAAAAGAAAATAAAAGAAAAGAAAAATAAAAATATATACATGTCAAGAATGGAGAAGTGTGTAACTCACGCCATTGTTTAGACAAACATGATCTCAAAGTACCAAATCATTATCATAACTAATTATTCTCTTGGCATCATACAGGATTAAAGTAGATTTACTTCGATGGTCAATCCATGAAATCACTATCCTCTAGGTAAATCAGCATCACTTGGTCCGTCTCAACGAATTTACCCAAAAGACGCATTAAACACAATCCTTAATTAAATTCCCTTGGTCTCGAAAAATTTAAAACATTAAATTAATCAATGAACCCTTGGTCTCAAAAGACATTAATTAACCTTCAATTACCAGTTCTAAGCAATCAACCCCCTTGGTCTAGTAAGTTAATAGCCAACAGAATATGAAATTAATAAATTGAAACTGTCATCAACCCCTTTGGTCCAGTAAGTTAATGGAGAGAACCAACCAACCAATCTCGTAATGAGCACAAGTATTTGAATACCAAGAATAATAACCAATTAATCAAAAGATCAAACAACTCTAAAAATCATGAATATCTGAAACAACATTGAATTACAATAAAATAATTAACATATCATTGTTAAAAAAAAAAAGAAAACAAAGTAAAAGAAAACACTCATAGACAAGCCTTCTTCTTCTTTCTTTGAAAACCTTCTTGCACGACTCTCCTTGTATTGAAGAATTCCTCATTTGATTTGAGTGATTTTTTGTGATGATTAATGAACTCTCCCTTTTTCCTTTGTGTTTTCCATCTATTTATAAGCCTGGGAAGTGCCTAAACTCGTTGGTGTAATGTTCTTGGCCAAGTAGAAGTAGGAAAGTACTAAAACTCCACAGATTATCAAAAACCACGTAGAAAAATCAAAGCTCCGTCTTTTCCTCAGAGCACAGTCGACGCCGCCTTGGCTACTGGAGCCGGTGCCGGTTGTGTTCTGGTTATCTACTCGTTCGCCGATTTTTTCTGAATTCCGCACAATGTATTCCAGAATGCAGCCGGCACCAGTTCCGCTCTGTTTTGATCTTTTTTTGTCACCTTAAAGTTCGTGTCAATAGTGCGTGGCCGGCGCCAATTCCTCTGTCCTAGCTGGCGCAGCCTCTATTCTGTTTTGCTACATTTTTGCTTTTTTTTACCCCAAAAATTTGTAATAATGAACAAAATACCTTTTCAAGGGTAAAATCTCAAATATGAAGGAATATGACTAGTTATTGAACATAACGTATCACAAAATAGCCTCAAATAACTTCAAAAAATATGACTAATTTAGCCCCTATCAATTCCTCCACACTTAGCTCTTTGCTTGTCCTCAAGCAAAGTATCAAAGACAAGTAGGAAAACACAAGGTTTAATTAATCACTCAATCAATTTCAAAACAATATCGTCAATCCTTCTTCATTCAAGAACATAAAACACATGATACTACATCTTTTACAACAAATGCAAGACTTGTGTAGTGAATAATGACTTAGTAGAACTGTCTTAATACTTCACACTATTCTCAAACCGTTGGAAAGAATTTAGCTAAAAAAGACTATGCATTCCATAAGCTTACTTTTTATACACTCTCTCTACTAATCCGAGACATATCATGATTCTACTTAGGTCAAGTAGGACTTTCAAGCTTGTAATGTAAGGCCAAAAGGCTTGTAATGTAGCTTATCAAATGAAGGATATAGGAGAATCAAATATCAAAGAACTGAGAGTTCACAAGAAAATGATAAACAAAATGAATCAATAATTTCCAAACTCTTCATGCTCTCATATTCCAAAAATCAATCAAACCATAACCTTATTTAGCAATTACAACTCAACTTAAGCAAATCCTACGTTTTTTCTTTTTTTTTTTTCTCTTCTTTTTCTCATCTTTTTACTATCTTCATCAACTATTCTCTATTTTTCACAAGATCACTCATATTTTTCAGCAATGGTGTCAAAGATTTAATATGAACTCAACTTTTACAGCTCAACCACCATTCCTCTTGTGATCTTTCTTTTCTTTCTTTCTCACTTTTCTTTTCTTTCACTCCTCTTTTGTTTTCACTGCTGCTGTTCTTTTCTTTTTCACTTTTCTTCTTCCCATTCTTTCTAGCAGCTTTTGTTTTTCTTTTCTTGTTTTCACTCTCTCTTTTCTCTTTCTTTTCTTTCTCCACCTCAACACACTATTGATACATGACTGAAAGTAACGAGTCATGATCTTTCTCCAAATATTCTTCCTTACATGCTCCTACATATACTTTTATCCATCAAGAGCATAAAGATTTGAAAATTTATTTAAACTCTCAGAAACAAGCAATGGATACAGTATGATAACGGGTTTTAAAGAAAGAAATCAACAATTTAGGCTTAAAATAGGTACTATGGATAATATAACAATAGGTAGGCTTGAAAAGCTCAAACTATCCAAATAAGGCCTATTGCTGTCATCTCTAAGTTAAATCATGACTGACTTTCTTATTTTGTCTCGAGAGGTATTCAAGTAAGTTCTAGAGTGCTCCATGAATTTTAGTAGAAAAACAGGTTTAAGAACAATGCAAAATATTTGATCAAGAACTACTTCGTCTAAGTGCATGCAAAAAGTCATGTATAAGCCATGACTTTTTAAAGAAAGAAATCAACAATTTAGGCTTAAAATAGGTAAAATGGATAATATAACAATAGGTAGGCTTGAAAAGCTCAAACTATCCAAAGAAGGCCTATTGCTGTCATCTCTAAGTTAAATCATGACTGACTTTCTTATTTTGCCTCGAGAGGTATTCAAGTAAGTTCTAGAATGCTCTATGAATTTTACTAAAAAAACAGGTTTAAGAATAATGCAAAGCATTTGATCAAGAACTACTTCATCTAAGTGCATGCAAAAAGTCATACATAAGCCATAAATGATCTAGAACATATGCTCTATAATCCATCATAAAGACATGCATTAAAAATATAGCTTGAAATTCTTTTGAAATCTAAAAGAAAATCAAAAAAATTTTGAAAATTTTTGCTCAAGAAGGCTGGCTAAAGTATATGCATAGAAGAATTATCAATCAAATCACTCCCCCACATTTAAACTGGACATTGTCCACAATGGCCAACTAAATAGAACGAAGACTAAACTATACCATGGGACCAAAAATATATATATAAATAAAAAGAGAAGAGATAAGAAATTAAAACAAACTTCCATTCATTGTGCATTGTGCTGTACAAGAGCTGAATTCTTGAAGAATGAGGCATTGGCAAAGTACCTAAAAAGAAAAATACAAAAGACACACTAAAGCATAAAAATTAGAAAAGAAAAATAAATTAAAAATAAAAGAAAGAAAATAGAATAGTACAGAAAACAACCGCCTCATGATAAGCCAAAAAGTTCTATGTGGTTGCGTTAAAGAGTATCTCCGCCTGCTGGGGGTTGTGAAGACCTTCACCCATATAGCATTTCACACGATTGCTATTGACTTTGAAAGTGCCTCGAGTAGGGTGAGTAACTTCGAGGGTGCTAAAAGGGCCGATCTTACGTACCGTGAATGCTCCCAACCACCTGAATTTTAACTTTTCGGGAAAAATTTTTAAATGAGAATTGAATAGCAGCACTTGTTCACCTTTTTCAAATTCAGGTTGGTAAGTGATATACTTATTGTGCCACCTTTTGACCTTGTCCTTGTACCACATGGACTCATCATAAGCACCCTTACGCAATTCCTCCAACGCTATAAGTTGGAGTAACCCTAACTTTCGAGCATCCTCAAGATCCTGATTAACAAGTTTAATTGCCCATTAAGCTTTATGCTTAATTTCAACAGGTAAATGATAAGCTTTTCCATAAACTAACCGAAAAGGAGTCATGCCAACGAGGGTCTTAAAAGCTGTCCTGTACACCCAAAAAGTGTCATCCAATTTTAGACTCCAATCCTTCCGAGTATGGCTAATAGTCTTTTTCAAGATTCTTTTGATCTCCCTATTAACCACTTCTACCTGGCTACTCGTTTAGGGATGCTCTGAGGTGGCAAACTTATGGTGTACTCCCAAATGTTTGAGAACTTTATCCAATTGAGTATTACAAAAATGGGTACCTTTATCACTAATGAGAACCTTAGGGACACCAAAATGGGTGAATAGTTTTTTTAGGAATTTTACCACTACCCTTGCATTATTAGTTGGTAAAGCTTGTGCTTCGACCCATTTAGAAACATAGTCCACTGCTACCAGAATGTATTTATTACCTAAAGAGCTAGAAAAAAGTCCCATGAAGTCTATTCCCCAACAATCAAATACTTCACAAGCTTGAAAAATGTGTAAGGGCCGCTCATTTGATTTAGAAATATTACCTGTGCGTTGACGCCTATCACAACTTTAAACAAACCTGTGGACATCTTTGAACAAGGTGGGCCAATAGAACCCAGACTCAAGCACCTTTCATGCAGTGTTGTGGGCTTGGTAGTGGCCTCCAGCAAGTCCTTCATGATAATATCTGAGAATATCTTTGCATTCCTTAGAGTCCACACATCTACGAATGATTTGGTCCGCATAACACTTAAATAAATATGGATCTTCTCAAAAATAATGCCTTACGTCAGAGAGGAATTTCTTCTTTTGTTATATTGTAAGAGCTTGTGGAACAATTCCTGCGACCAAGTAATTAGCAAAATCAGCGAACCAAGAGGTGTTTGGCATCTCACCTTCTATGAGCAAGAGTTACTCACTTGGAAAGGTGTCATTGATGTCCTCTTCTATCAAAGATTCCAAATTTGGATTATCCAATCTTGACAAGTGATCAACAGCCAACTTTTCTGCACCCTTTTTGTCCATAATCTCCAAATCAAATTCCTGCAATAATAGAACCTATCTTATCAATCTTGGTTTGGAATCATGTTTGGTTAGTAGGTACTTCAGAGCCGAATGGTCTGTATAAACAATAACTTTTGGACAAAATAAGATAAGAACGGAATTTATCAAAGGCAAACACTATGGCAAGCAATTCTTTCTTTGTTGTCATGTAGTTTTCTTGTGTCTCTATTAAAGTCTTGCTCGCATAGTATATAGATTGGAAGTGCTTATTCCATCTTTGTCCCAATACTGCCCCAACTGCAAAATCACTTGCATCACACATTAGTTCAAAAGGAAAAGACCAATCAGGTGCAATTAGAATAGGTGAATTAATCAACTTTTCTTTAAGTATGGTAAAAGTGTTGAGACATTTTTCGTCAAAATTAAACACAACATCCTTTTCAAGTAAAGAGGTAAGAGGTTTTGAAATTTTTTGAGAAGTCTAAGATAATGCTCCTGTAGAAACCTGCATGACCATAAAAGCTTCTTATAGCTTTTACCGAATTAGGAGGAGGCAGCTTCTCAATTGCTACAATTTTGGCCCTATCGACTTCTATACCTTTTCTTGAGATTTTATGCCCCAACATTATACCTTTTTGCACCATAAAGTGGCATTTTTTTTCCAATTGAGCATGAGGTTAGTCTCTTCACATCTTGCGAGTACCTTTTCAAGATTAGATAAACATAAATCAAATGAATCATCAAAAACTAAAAAATCAACCATAAATACCTCCATGATGTCCCCCACGAGTCCTTCATATATAGCTGTCATGCACCGTTGGAATGTTCTGGGACCATTGCAAAGACCAAAGGCATCTAACGATATGCAAAAGTACCATATGGACATGTAAAAGTGATTTTTTCTTGGTCCTCTAGAGCTATGGGAATTTGTAGGTAGCAAAAAAATCCATCCAAGAAATAATAATACTCATGCCCAGCTAATATTTCCAACATTTAGTCAATTAAAGGGAGAGGAAAGTGATCCTTCCTAGTGGCTTTATTTAGCATCCTATAATCTATGCAAAACCTCCAACCCGTGACCAATCGCATAGGGACTAGCTCATTTTTATCATTGGGACTCACTGTCATTCCTCCATTCTTTGGTACCACTTGAGTAGGACTCACCCAAACACTATCAGAAATAGGGTAAATGATGCCTGAATCTAAGAGCTTAACTACCTCACCTTTTACCACTTCACTCATATGCGGGTTCAACCTATGTTGGGGTTGCACTATGGGTTTTGCACCTTCTTCCATCAAAATCTTGTGAGTGCAAAAGGATGGACTAATTCCCTTTATATCAGTGATTTTCAAAGCTATAATTGTTAGTGTTGTGCCCTAGAGGCAATCACTTGTACATTGTATATGACACATTTTATTTTAATAAAAGGCATTATTTATCTTACAGTTTTTTTTGTTTACTTTTAAGTAATATAATTGTTTGATAAAGTCCCTAGTACAATACTGTATTAAGAAAATCGTAATAGAGATCATGATATGAGATCCCTACTACACTGGATGGTGTTAGTACTTAAATAGTCCATAGTCATAGTATTAATGAGACATAAAATCATTAATGCGTTAAGACTAGCATATGTTAGACTTCCTGATTTGATCAGGCGGTGGTTCTCATAACCGTGAGTATTGAGATACTCAAAGTTAACACATGGATGCTTGTTAATGGAATAAGTTCATTGGATGACCTATCTTTAAGATAATCACATAGATAACTATTTAGTGCCAGTGATATAACCTCACTATAGCAAACGTGCAAGTATCCTTAGACTTGAGATCTCTGAGGTACTTTGTTTGTTGAGCTTTGTACTTTGATTCCAATATCCAGTGCTCGATCAAGGGCTACCTATGGGATGGATATTGGGTACATTGTGAGGTAAATGAAAGTAGTTGAAAGAGTCAATAAAGGATTCACCACTCCTAATAGTAGGGATGAATATCTCACGGCCACTTGTAAGAATTACTACTCGGAAAGTTCTTAGCCAAGGAGATTGTGCATTGGAAATAGTTCCAATTAATACACATTTAGAGTTGTAGAGTCCTGGTATAAGAACTATTGTATTCAGGCCAGAATTAATTATGGAGGAAGTTGGCTGTTGGGGATATGCCCTAGAGTCAATTTGTACTTATACAATTGTCATTATGTTTTATATAATAATATGAGGCTTTCCTTTCCATGAATAGTGAGTTTTGTTTTGTTGGTCATCAAGTACGTGACTTGATAGTAAAACCCTACAATGAATACAATGACTATTCTAAAACTGTCCCTGATCGAGTATTATTATTAGAATAATAATAAATTAAGATTAGTATGTTTGTGACTTGATGGCTATGTTTTACTGGCCATGGATATTTGTGATATCGAGTCAAGACATAAATAAATGTTAGAGAACATTGTATTGGACATGACCCACTGTGAGAGTACTTCATGGAATATGTCATAAGTACTTTCTAGCCATAATAATATTGAAAGTCCTTCGACCTAAATTCATCATAGTTTCCTACTTGATAAATTCTATATTTTGACATTGTCTAAAGTTGTCTTTAACCAGATAATAAATTAGACTACTATTGGATATAGAATAAATCAAGGAGAGGAATATGATTGATTGTGAAGGAATTTGTCCCTCTCAGTTATGGGAGAGATATCCATGGGTCCCTTGATAAGTTAGACTGTTAAAAATGCATGGCCGTGCTCAAATATATCAATCTAAGATATTGATATCATTTGTTTGAACAGTCTACTATGAAATCAAGAAATAATTGATTAAGCTTAATAAAGATGACATGCTCTGTGCCTTATGCTTAATCTGGATATCGTGTGACAAAAAGACTAAATATAAAATTATGGTTTGGTCCAAAGAGATCACCGATCTTCATTTAACCTGGATAGTTATAATGTTTTGCTAGGAACCGCTTATAACTTGTGAGCCATTTAAATATGATTTAGGCACACTGCCAGTGTTAAATGAACCTATAGGGTCACACAATAAGCGAACTTGTTAGGTTATTTTTCTGGTGACCAGGTTCGATGAATCTAGATGATATCCATATTATAAGAATCTGACTCGGTAAATTAATTAGTTAAATTACCGAGATAATGGCAGAATCTTATCATATCAGTTTTAATTTAATTTGAATTTAAATTAGAATATGATAAGATATTATTAGGGTTGGACTCTAAGAGGTTCGGGGGTTTTTAAGAAAACCCTAGCCGTCTTTTCAAAAGTCCAATTTTTCGGTTGAGAACATTCATGCCATTCTCTACCAGAAAGAAGAAAAAACCCTCTCAAACCCTAGGCGCTAGCACTCCCCGGGTATCGAGTGAGTTCGCGGTGTGTATCCGATAGAGGACGTTCGCATACTGCAGCGTCTGGTGATTGTTCGGGTTGAACGTACAATAGCGCAACCAGAATCGAAGGATTTCGATTATAGCAACCAGAGGTAATTCTTAAAGCTTAGATCTTCTTAATCGTTTACTTGGGTCCTCGGGAGGGATTCGTGGATGTTTTCCGCGTTTTGGAGTCCACGAATCCTAACAGTTGGCACTAATTCCGTACTCTAAACCGAATGAGATATTATATGGTGAAAGAAGTTAATTGCACTGAAGTTTGTTATTGAAGGGTTCATGTCAAGATACTTAACTT
The DNA here is from genome assembly GCA_026120185.1 of Voacanga thouarsii. Taxonomy (NCBI): domain Eukaryota; kingdom Viridiplantae; phylum Streptophyta; class Magnoliopsida; order Gentianales; family Apocynaceae; genus Voacanga; species Voacanga thouarsii. Next base: position 2,694,890 of record JANUWF010001641.1, on the reverse strand, counting down.
CCTAGACTCTTGGGTGGTCATGATGTGTTACTAGATACCACTCATGATCTCAGAATATGGGTTTATTAATTGATGAATTAATAAACCAGTCCTGATTAGAATTAATAGGAGTAATTCTAATTCATTATGGATTATTAATCTCAAATACGTTTGGATTAATTCATGTTCACTACCAATTGACTGGGAAACCTAATAGGTCACACACAATAGAGGATTATATGCTCAAGATGTTATTTGATAACATAGTGGGGTTAATTGAGAGAAAGAGAAGTTGTTGTAGACAAATTATAATTAATTATAATTTGTGGTCCAAGTTGTAATTGTGAGAATTTAATGTTTCCAATTACAATTAGGGAATTCTAATAGGATTCGAATTCTCAGTTTTAGCAGGATATTTTAGTTATATATATATATATATATATATATATATGATATAATTGAAACCCTAGCTGAGGTTTGGATCAATAAACACATAAAAACAATAGCCACGAACATTCTCTCCTCTCTATCTCTTTCTCGATTGTTCTTGAGAAGCCCTAGCCGCCATCTTTTTCTGCTAGCATAGAAAATTTGGTGCTTGAGTATTTCTCTGTGTGGATTACTGTTAGAGATAATCACACACTGTGATTATAGTGGTTAGACGCCCAACTCTCATGGAGTTTGCGCAAGAGGATTGCTAGATTGCGCCTCGACTTGAAGAAGAAATTTTTGTTCTTCGGACGATCTCCAAAAGGTAAAAGTTGTTACCTTTATTATCATTATGTCTTGTTTTCCACACATAGACTGGTCCTGGGAGGGTATCTCATTTTATTTTCCGATGCGCCGTATACGATACGAGCCTGAGATACCCAACAGTGGTATCATGCTATGTGTGGTCTACAGACATTGTTGGCATGAAAAACTATTTTCGTGTCTGTCTTTGTTTACTGTGAAAATCATTTTCACTCAAGTCGAAATCGTTTCGATCATTATGGATTGGGTTCGTAGCACAATATGATTGTGTAAAAGTCAAAGCGTATTTCGAAAAGATGCTTTCTTTGGTGCTGAAAATTTTTGCAGGAAAATTATTTTCTTGTAACATGGATGTTGACCTCCGTTTCATCTTAATTTTCCATTTTGATTTTGTTTAAACTAGCAAATTGGTTGTTGTTTAGAGCTTCAAAATTGAAAATACTGCTGAGAATTGTTCTCACTGAAAATTTGCAGAAGAAGAAAGCACCAGAAATTGTTTCTGGAATTTTTTGAAAAATCGCCGCCATTGTTTTAGAACACAGGTGGTGCTAGCTCCGGCCTCCAAGCTGGTGCCGGTTCCATTCTGTTCGCGATGTCCAAAAATCGATTTTGGAAAGGAATTTTTTTTTTAAAACCAGAACAGAGCCAGCGCCGATTCCGGCTTCCAAACCAGTGCCGGTTCTGCTCTGTTTGCAACTTCCAGGTATTTAGAAAAAAAAATTTGGAACAAAATTTTGAAAGGGAAAAATCTCATTTGATGAGAAACGGGACTCAAAAGCATTTTCTCAAAATTAGTTTTGAAACAAATAATTTTATTTTTCAAAATAATGATTTTGAAAATCTAAAATTAGTGTATTTTTCTAAAATTGTGATTTTAGAATTTATTTTGTCTTTCCAAAATAGTGATTTTGGATTGATAAAAGTATGTGTTTATTTTGTTTAAGCATAGTCAATGGCATGGTAGATAGTTAAGGACTAAAACCAATTATATCTGTTTATGCATTTTACAGTTTTGGTTTTTATGAAATAAGACTTGCGTGTCCTGCCTTCTTTAGAATTCTTGTGTAATTCTCTTCACATCTAACTCCTCGAATGTAACTCAAGGTTTTCTTTCTTTAGGAAATTATGTAATTAGTTTATATAGGTTAGATAGGAGTAGAATTATTCTATTTTGGAGATGGCGACCAAAACAAGGCGAGAAGGTAAGACCTTCTACTTAAATCATGCATGAACACAAAGGGTTAACTATATTAATTTCTTTTATGGCTCAAAGAAATTAATTTAGGAAAAGTCCATAACCATACCACGTAATTGCTTTATTACCATGATTATCAATTATGTAATTTATTGATTTTTATGCATGTCATTCAACGAAATCACTAAAAGGAAAAAATCTCTCAATTAATATTAAACCTAATTCCTTCCATTAATATAGTAAGAACAAGAGTCCTTTTTCGAGACCAGGTTATTGGGCAAACCCAAGCCTACTTGACATTGGGCATGTTCAAGCTATTGAATTAAATTCCTGATTAATGGGTCGGGTTTAATTAAATTCTTTATCCCGGTTGAGCAAAGTCAAGCATAAAGAAATTTAGAGGAAAAGTTGGAGTAGCCCAAAAGATTTTAAGATTAAAAGCTGTTAATCACCCAATGATCCGGTAGTTACATACGATGTAATTGGTATTGGATACCTACCAATGAACTCAAGGGTGGCTTGTTGGGTAAACCCAAGATTATTCTTCAGGAATTTGGATACTGGTCCACTAGAAAAGCTTCCAACAGGCTTTCCCAAATTAGTAGTGGGGGCTATTGGTTTGAGTAAAATAGTGGAGTAAAAATACGCTTAATTAAAGTCCTAATTATTTGCATATCATTTGCATATACAAGTAGCTAATGCTCTCTATCTTTACATCTAGGTCACTTGCATTATGTCAACAAACCTAAACTTATGTAGCATCTTGGAAACCAACAAATTAACCGAATCAAACTATCTCGACTGGTATAGAAATTAGAGAATCGTTCTCAAATCGAAAAAGTTGCTTTACGTGCTAGATGCTCCTATTCCATCACCACTAGCCTAAGATGCTCCTGCTGATGAGCATGCTGTCCACAAGAGGCATAAGGAGGATAGTGATACAGCATCATGTATTATGCTGGCATCCATGACTCCTGAGTTGCAAAAACAGCATGAGCATATGGATGCTCAATCGATCATTTTACATCTTCGAGAGCTGTTTGATGCCCAAGCCAGAACTGAGAGATATGAAATCTCGAAGCAACTATTTCATTACAAAATGGTTGAGGGTTCTTCTGTGGCCACTCATGGGCTGAAGATGCTAGGCTTGATAGAGAAGGTTAGATCTCTTAGGTTTGCGATGAATCTTGACTTAAGTGTTGACTTAATTCTTCAGTCATTGCCTAATTGTTTCTCATAATTTGTGATTAACTATCAGATGAACAAGATTGAGTCCACCATTCCTGAATTGATTAATCTTCTCAAAACGGCGGAGTCATCCATGAAGAAGGATTCCAATACAGTTTTAATGGTAGAATCTTCCTCTTCTAAGAAGAAAGTTCAAAAGAAGAAGAAGAAGGCTCCTATGAAGCCCAAAGGTGGTGTGAATAAAAAGGACGCAGCTACCAAGGGCTCATGCCATCATTGTAGTAAGACAGGCCACTGGAGGCGCAATTGCAAAGCCTACTTGGAGACCATTAAGGACAAGAAGCAGAAAGAGAAGCTTACAAGCACTTCTACTTCTACTTCGGGTATGTTTATGATCGAGATAAATACTGCCTTTAGAAATGAGATATGGGTATTAGATACCAGGTATAGATCTCATTTGTGTAATAACTTGTAGGGACTAAAGAGCAGTAGAAGGCTAGAGAAAGGCGATGTAGACCTACGTACTGCAAATGGAACAAAGGTTGCTGCACTTGCTGTGGGGATATACGAACTGGACCTACCTTTGGGATTAATTCTAGAACTACAAAACTGTTATTATGTACCAGTTTTAATGAAAAACATTATTTTAGTTGTGTGTTTAGACTTATGTCGATTTCATTTGATATTTAAGAATAAATATTGTTCTTTTTCATTGAATGATATTCATTATGGTTCAGCAACTCTGGTTAATAGTTTACATGTTCTAGACTTAGATAATCCAATTCTCAATATAAACAATAAGAAACCTAAAATGGATAACTCTAACACCTCTTACTTATGGCATTGTCGTTTGAGCCATGTAAATGAAAATCATGTTTTTAAGTTACACAAGCTTGGTGACTTAGGGTCATTTGATTATGAATCATATAACACATGCGAGTCTTGTTTACGAGGTAAAATGACTAAAACTCATTTTTCAGGAAAAGGAGAATGGGCCAAGGAGTTATTAGAATTCATACATTATGATGTATGTGGCCCAATATCAATACAAGCAAGAGGGGGTTACAACTATTTCATAACCTTTATCGATGACTTCTCACGATACGGGTATTTGTATTTAACGAAATACAAATCTAAGGCCTTTGAAAGGTTCAAATACTTCAAGAATGAAATAGAGAAACAACTTGGCAAAAGTATAAAGACTCAAAGATCCGATCGAGGAGGAGAATACTTGAGCTAAGAGTTTCTAAGTTATCTTAGAGATAATGGGATATTATCTCAATGGACTCCACCACATACATCTCAACACAACGGTGTATCTGAGAGAAGAAATCGAACCCTTCTAGACATAGTACGGACCATGATGGCTTCTGCAGACCTACCAAAATCATTTTGCGGGTATGCACTAGAGACTTCTGTTTATATACTGAATAGAGTTCCGACAAAAACTGTTAATTCTACCCCATTTGAGATGTTCTTTGGTAAGAGACCAAAGTTATCTCATTTGCGAGTATAGGGTTATCTTACCTTTGTTAAAAGGCCACAGTCAGATAAACTTGATAGTAAGTCTGACAAATGCTTGTTTGTGGGATATCCGAAAAAATCTTTTGGATATTACTTCTATCTATCCTTCGAAAACAAATTGTTTGTTTCGAAGCATGCTGTCTTCTTAGAGAAGGAGCACATGCTCAAGGGGGACAGTGGGAGTAAGATTGAACTTAGTGAAGTTCATGAAGATCAAACAAACAAGGATCAACCGTCTAACCCCACATCTATTGAGAGAATAGATGAACCTTCTGATACACAAGAACCTCGTAGATCTAGTAGGATACGATGGCACCTGAGAGATATGGATTTCTCATTAGTGACCACAATGACGTATTGCTCATAGATGAAGATGAGCCTACTACCTACAAGGATGTTCTGAATAGTTTAGAATCTGGCAAATGGCTTGAGGCCATGAAGTCAAAGATGGATTCCATGTACGACAACCAAGTATGGACTTTGGTTGATCCACCCAAAGAAATTAAACCTATTGGGTGTAAGTGGGTTTTCAAGAAGAAAACGGACATAGATGGTAACCTAGTTACCTATAAAGCATAACTAGTGGCGAAGGGTTATCGTTAACAACATAGTATTGACTATGATGAAACCTTCTTGCCAGTAGCCATGTTGAAATCCATCAGGATACTCCTAGCCATTGCTGCTCATCATGATTATGAGATTTGGCAAATGGATGTGAAAATAGCTTTCCTAAATGGAAACCTGACTGGGGAAATATTTATAACACAACCTGAGAGTTTCACATCCAATGATAGCACAAAGGTGTGCGAGTTGCAAAGGTCCATTTATGGACTTAAGCAGGCTTCTAGGAGTTGGAACATCTATTTTGATGAAACAATCAAAGAGTTTGGTTTCATTCAAAATATGGATGAGCTTTGTGTATACAAGAAGGTTAGTGGGAGTGTAATCGTTTTCTTATTACTTTATGTAGATGACATATTGCTAATAGGAAACGATATACCTATCTTGTAAGCGGTTAAAATTTGGTTGTCCAAACAATTCTCCATGAAAGACCTTGGAGATGCAACCTATATTCTTGGAATAAGGATCTATAGAGATAGATCTAAAAGGTTGCTTGGTTTTTCACAGTCTACATACATAGATAAAGTGCTAAAGATGTTTAGCATGGATCAATCCAAAAGGGATTCTTACCCATGTCATATGGTGTAAGCCTTTCAAAGTCGATATCTCCCAAGACACAAGTTGAAAGGGATCACATGAGTAAGATTCCATATGCCTCGGCAGTTGGATCTATCATGCATGTTATGATATGTATTAGGCCCGATGTATCTTATGCTTTCAGTTTGACGAGCAGATACCAACCTGACCCTGGTGAGGGTCATTGGGTGGCTATAAAGAAGATTCTTAAGTACTTACGAAGGACTAAGGATATGTTTTTAGTATATGGAGAAGGTGATTTGAAAATAAACGGGTATATTGATGCCAGTTTTCAATCTGACAAGGATGATTTCAAATCACTATCTGGCTACATGTTCATGTTGTGCGGAGGAGCAATAAGTTGGAAAATTTCCAAATAAGAGACTATTGCCAACTCTACAACAAAAGCTGAGTACATAGTCGCTTCTGAAGCAGTTAAAGAAATAAAGATAGAGAGAGTTCCCACAGATAAGAACATAGTTAACCCGCTTACAAAAGCACTATCCCAAAAGAAACATGATTATCATGTTGAGTCATTCGGTATTAAATACATGAATGATTGACTCTAGTCAAGTGGGAGTTTGTTAGTGTTGTACCCTAGAGGCAATCACTTGCACATTGTATATGACACATTTTATTTTAATAACAGACATTATTTATCGTACAGTTTCTTTTGTTTACTTTTAAGTAATATTACTGTTCAATAAAGTCCCTAGTACAACACTGTATTAAGGAAATCATGATATGAGATTCCTATTACACTGGATGGTGTTAGTACTTAAATAGTCCCTAGTTATAGTATTAATGAGATAGGACATTATTAATACATTAAGACTAGCATATGTTAGACTTCTTGATTTGATCAGTCGATGGTTCTCATAATCGTGAGTATTGAGATACTCAAAGTTAATACATGGATGCTTGTTAATGGAACAAGTTCATTAGATGACCTAACTTTGAGATAATCACATGGATAACTATTTAGTGCCTGTGATATAATCTCAATATAGCAAACATGCAAGTATTCTTAGACTTGAGATCTCCAAAGTACTTTATTTGCTGAGCTTTATACTTTGATTCTAATCTCCAGAGCTCAATCACGGGCCGCCTATGGAATGGATATTGGGTACATTGTGAGGTAAACGAAAGTAGTTGAGAGGGTCAATAAAGAATTCACCACTCCTAATAGTAGGGGCGAATATCTCACGGCCACTTGTAAGAATTACTACTCAGAAAGTCCTTGGCTAAGGCGATTGTGTATTGGAAACAGTTCCAATTTATACACATCTAGAATAGTGGATTCCTGGTATAAGTACTATTATATTCGGGCCAGAATTAATTCTGGAGTGAGTTGGCACTAATTCCGTACTCCAAACCGAATGAGATATTGTATGGTAAAAGAAGTTAATTGCACTGAAGTTTGTTATTGAAGGGTTCATGTCAAGCCACTTGACTTCCTGGACTCTTGGGTGGTCATAATGTGTTGCTAGATACCGCTCATGATCTCAGAATATGGGTTTATTAATTGATAAATTAATAAACTAATCCTGATTAGAATTAATATGAGTAATTCTAATTAATTATAGATTATCAATCTAAAAAATGTTTGGATTAATTCATGTTCACTACCAATTGACTGGGAAACCTAATAGGTTACACAAAATAGAGGATTATATGCTCAAGATATTATTTGATAACATAGTGGAGTTAATTGAGAGAAAGAGAAGTTGTTGTGGATAAATTATAATTAGTTATAATTTGTTGTCCAAGTTGTAATTGTGAGAACTTGATGTTTCCAATTACAATTAGAGAATTCTAATAGGATTAGAATTCTCAGTTTTAGTCGGATATTTCGATTATATATATATATATATATATATATATATATGATATAATTGAAACCCTAGCTGAGGTTTGGATCAATAAACACACAAAAACAATAGCCACGAACATTCTCTCTTCTCTCTCTCTCTCTCTCTCTCTCTCTCTCTCTCTCTCTCTCGATTGTTCTTGAGAAGCCTTAGCTGCCATCTATTTCTACTAGCACAAAAAATTTGGTGTTTGAGTATTCCTCTATGTGGATTACTGTTAGAGATAATCACACACTGTGATTATAGTAGTTAGACGTCCAACTCTCGTGGAGTTTGCACAAGAGGATTGCTGGATCGCGCCACGACTTGAAGAAGAAATTTTTGTTCTGCAGACGATCACCTAAAGGTAATTGTTACATTTATTATCATTATATCTTATTTTTCACACATAGACGGGTCTTGGGAGGGTATTTCGTTTTATTTTTCGCTGCGCCGTATACGATACGAGCTTGAGATACCCAACAATAACTCCCTTATATTTTCCCAACATACTTACCAATTTGGTCTTTTGTTCTGTATTGAGATCTTTAGCAATGATCACAGGCAATTTACATCCTTTAGGCATGAACACATATTTCAAGTGCTCGGGCAGGTCTTTTAAGTCCAATTTGGGAGGATCTTCTATGGATAATTTCATTCTCCTTAGACTGCTTTTCTCAATTTCCAACTGCTTCACCCCATCCTCATTATTAAAGTCCTCTGAATACGCCATTGATTTTTCTATCAACTCTTCCTCAATGGATTCCTGCATCAACTCAAAAATAGGTTCGTCAAGAATATCAATTCTCAAACAAGAATCATCAAAAGATACAAGGTGTTGCATGCTCTTGTGGATTTGAATGACTACTTCCTCATCCCCAACCCTAAGTGTCAACCTCCCCCCATGAACATCCATTAAAGCTTTTGATGTAGCTAGGAAAGCTCTACCTAGGATTAGTAGGACTTTGGAATCTTCATCCATGTCAAGAATAACAAAATCCACTGGAAATATGAATTTATCAACCTTTACCAACACATCTTCGATTATACCCCTAGGATATTTGATAGATCTATCTGTGAGTTGAATACTCATCCTAGTGGGCTGCGGTTCTCCTAGGCCTAGCTTTTTAAATGTTTTTTTACAGCAATAAATTAATGCTAGCACCTAGGTCAGCTAATGCATTATCGACATTAAGAATGCTAATTAAATATGGAATAGAGAAACTTCCTGGATCATTTTCTTTATGTGGCAAATTCGGTTTGTCCTGCAAGATGCCTGAGCATTCTTCGTTTAAGACCACTGTGGACAACTCTTCCAATCGCTTTTTGTTGACGAGCATATTTTTCAGAAACTTGGCATATTTGGGCATATGAATTAAAGCTTCACTAAGTGGGATATTTATGTACAGTTGTTTAAATACTTCAAGGAATTTTTCGAATTAAGCATCTTGTCGGGCTTTGTGTAGCCGGGTAGGATACGGTATTTTCGACTAAAAAGTGGGATTTTCGAAAGATCGACAGGGGGTAGCCGGCACCGGTTCCAATGCTTTAGTTGGCGCTAGTTCAGTTTTGTGTTGTTCAGCCTCGGTTTTACCGTATAGCCGGCACCAGTTTTCTTCTTCAAGCCGGCGCCGGTTGTCATCTGGAATGTCTGGCAATTCTTTTCCACTTCGCAATGTGACAGCAGCTATTTTCTCACTGGCTATTAGGGTTAGCTCGTGAGATTTTATCACCATGTCTATCAAAAACTAAATTTGTCATTCCATGTTGCGGATCATTACTTTGAATTTCTCAAATGTGGAATCGATTTCCTGGAAACGCCTCTTGACATGAACAACAAATTTTCCAATTACAGTTTCAACTTCTGCTAATTCTGGTGCTGTGAATGTCATTTAGGAGTGCAATGGAGGTACTGCCCCTCATTAGACTTCCTCAGGTCCCAATTTTCCATTTCTCCTGAACATAGAAGTGGGTTAGATACGGAATTCATGATTACAACAAAAGGAAAAGCTTACAAAGTTAGTCAAGAGGACATAGTCAAAGTTAGTAGGTTAGGTTACAAGGGTATACACACATACACAAAAAATAAAAGATAGCACCTTTTTGCGGAAAGAACAAGTATACATATTTACATATTTACATTTTTACATATTTACATGGTTAAATAAACAAAATCCAAGCTTTCATGATATTGTTTCCCAGCGACGGCACCAAAAACTTGATGTCAAATCAAGTTTTTCAAAAACACGTCTAAAATATCCTAATCCCCGGCAACGGCGCCAAAAACTTGATGTGTATAGATTTGGGTATAAAAATCACATAAAAACTAAGCACATTCCCAATTAAGTTTACATTAAAAGGTTAACCCCAAATTACATATATGAATAAGCGTACTCATCATTAACATAGCATAGGGTTCAAATGAGTGTCATCCTCCAGGAACAAGTATGCATTAATCACTTTTCTTTCATTGTTTAATCGACTCAATAAAGTGAAAGAACGAAATAAAATAAAATAAAAGGAAATAAAAATATATGCATGTCAAGGATGGAGAAGTATGTAACTCAAGCCATTGTTTAGACAAACATGATCTCAAAGTACCTAATCATTATTATAACTAATTATTCTCTTGGCATCCTACAGGATTCAAGTAGATTCACTTCGATGGTCAATCCATGAAATCACTATCCTCTAAGTAAATCAGCATCACTTGGTCCATCTCAACCAATTTACCCAATAGACACATTAAACATAATCCTTAATTAAATTCCCTTGGTCTCAGCAAATTTAAAACATGAAATTAATCAATGAACCCTTGGTCTCGGAAGACGTCAATTAACCTTCAATTACCAGTTCTAAGCAATCAACCCCCTTGGTCTAGTAAGTTAATAGCCAACAGAATATGAACTTAATAAATTGAAACTACCATCAACCCCCTTGGTCCAGTAAGTCAATGGAGAGAACCAACCAACTAATCTCATAATGAGCACAAGTAATTGAATACCAAGAATAATAACCAATTAATCAAAAGATCAAACAACTCTAAAAATCATGAATATCTGAAACAACATTGAATTACAATAAAACAATTAACATATCATTGTTCAAGAAAAAGAAAACAAAGTAAAAGAAAATACTCATAGACAAACCTTATTCTTCTTCCTTTGAAAACCTTCTTGCACAACCCTCCTTGTATTAAAGAATTCCTCATTTGATTTGAGTGATTTTCTGTGATGATTAATGAATTCTCCCCTTTTCCTTTGTGTTTTCCATCTATTTATAGGTCTGGGAAGTGCCTAAACTCGTTGGTGTAATGTTCTTGCCCGAGTAGAAGTAGGAAAGTACTAAAACTCCACAGATTACCAAAACTGCGTAGAAAAATCAAAGCTCCGTCTTTCCCTCAGAGCACAGCCGGTGTCGCTTTGGCTACTAGAGCCGGTACCGGTTGTGTTTTGGTTCTTCACTCGTTTGCAAAGTTTTTTTCGAATTCTGCATAATGTATTCCAGAATGCAGCCGACGTCACCTTAGCTATTGAAGCCGGCACTGGTTCCACTCTGTTCCGCTCTGTTTTGATCTTTTTTTCATCACCTCAAAGTTTGTGTCAACAGTGCATGGCTGGCGCCGGTTCCTCTGTCCTGGCCAGCACCACTTCTATTCTGTTTTGCGATGTTTTTGCTTTGTTTTACCCCAAAATTCTGTAATAATGAACAAAATACCTTTCCAAGGGTAAAATCTCAAATATGAAGGAATATGACTAGTTATTGAACAAAACATATCACAAAAGAGCCTCAAATAACTAGAAAAAATATGACTAATTTAGCCCCTATCAACATGCCTCGCACTCTAACCTCCAACGTAGGCTGGTCGATCATAGTACGTGTCTCGGGTTATTAATTACATCATTGCATTAGGTCTAGATTCTTGTAGTATCTTCATCCTATATTGTTTCACTCCTAGGGTGACGCGAGAAGGCCCACGATCTCTAATAAGGATCGTGATGGAAGCCGTGGGGCCGTTGAAACCCTTCTCCTGCTTAGTTTTTAAAGCAAGTGTTTTCTTGGAAAATTATCATTTAAAAATTCCTATTAAGTTTTCTTTTAAATTAAAAAATAAAATATCTAAACCCATAAAAAATTCTATGTCAAGGTTTATACCCTTTTAGAAAATTTTCCATGGATTAATTTTATTTAAGTTAAAAACTTAATAATTTCAAAATTTTCCATTAAAACTTTTTAGGGATTTTGATCTCAAGTTTTTATTTGATAAAAATAATTTTTCTGTGTGAAAATAAATTAAAATAGTTTTTCATTTTAACTTACAAAAATTTCTAAATCCAAAATATTTTCTATGTCAAGGATAAAAACCCTTTAAAAAAATAACCAATGATTAATTTTTTTTAAAGTTAAAATTAATCATTTAATTAAAGAAAAATATTTTTCCTTGTCAAAAAATTCCCAAAGACTTTGGTCTTTGAGAAAATGTGCACATAGGGATTAAAATAAATAGCATACTAAAAAATAGTAAATGTTTTCATACTTTTCTATTTTTAAATCTAAGTGCCCAAAGAATAGAGTTAAACACATTAATTAAATTAATTAATGGTCTTGTTTAATCCTAAAAATCCTTTACTATTATTTTTCATGCAAAATATTCAATGAATTTAAATAGTGCAAAAATAATAACTTCATTTGGTATGGGACCAAAAACGAAAAAGAAATTGCACAATTAGAAGGGAAAAAATATTTTTTCTGGTCTTGTGTATCCGCCACACCGAACCATGGTTCATGGATAGGTCCACGACCATGACCCGTGAGCCCACACCCGCGACCCACAGGATGCCCGTATGACCGCCCCAAACCTTAGTCACAATTATGACCGAATCATTTGCATCCTGCCCAAGATGCTATTCCAATACACCGAGTTGTCTGTCAACTTGGTGCCTTGCTACGACTCTTGAGCCGTGGCTCAGCCAAGCCGTCCCATGACTCCAGGCACATCGAGCCGCACCACATGCGGCTCGACTCAGCTCTTTCTCAGTAGCTCCTCCTTTCTTCTTTAGTTCGCAATCCTTTTTTCTGTGATTTTTTGCAAGAAAACTTCTGCTATTCTTTTTTGCGACCATACAGACGGCATCTTTTGATACAGATTCTCATCAAAACAAAAACAACATCTGCCTATACCCTTTAAATTTGGGTTTACATGATTGCTATCGAAAGCATTAAATACAATGGATTCTGAAACCTCAACCGTGAGGCATACAGAGAATCTATCCTATACCAAAATAGCGAAGGATCACAAGAAAAATAGATAACAATTTGGCCATTTTTATTAGACTAGCATACATCCTTCTTAAGCCATTTAAAGCTTCTCGCTCTGATACTACTTGAAGCTAAAAAAAACAGAATGCATGCACATAGTAAACAAATAGAAGCCAAAAACAACGCACAGACAACACAGCAAAAGGTTTTTAAAAATTTAATACCTCTGCACGTTGAGTTTTTCTTTTGTGCTAAAGGAGTCGAGTGAACAACAGGGATAGCTTCATGACTTGTTGATGTTTCTGGATTGAAACCAGCTATCCTTCTACTCCTTCTTGGCATGAACATCGAACCTTTTGAAAGTCATAATATTCCACTGCCCAAAGCTTGTTGGTGAAACAATATAGGTGAGGAAAAATCAGTCTCTATTCTTTTGACTCCCTGTTATTAACTACCAGTATCAATAAGATCGAGAAAGGAAAAATGAGAGAGATGGAAAAATAGAAGGATTCTTCGTGGTTTTTTGTTCACTGTTGTTTCTTTATTGATACACACGGGACTTTACAAGATAACAAAACACCGGTGTTCTTGTATTTCAAAAACCCCCGAAAATTTTCAGAGAAGATATTTAGCTTAACCTAAACTCTTCTATTCCATGAAGTACAAAAACCCTTTGGTCCAGACTATTGGGCCATTAATATTTTTAGTATTTTTCCTGGATACATTGTTGGATTGTATGCCCTCTTAGACTAAGTTTCTGATGTAAAATCGAATTATTTAATAAAAGAATTTATTTTCAGAAATTGTTTGTGAATTTTCTTTTTGTTCGTGCACGATTTTCGTTTGGAACAGACCCATTGTGTTTAAATAAGTGATCCATGTGAATGGTGGTCTTTCACAGTAAGGTATGGATCACGGGTTATTTAACACATAAACATTTGTTCTTAACCTATTGATGAGACTGGGAACCTCATCATGTTTATGTTATTATGTTATGAATTCCAAATGGGGAATGGCTTACCTTTAGCCAGTGGGTAGTCCACTCACTTCATGACATAAGCGTATTTCGAATACGTAGAACAGGACCTGTAGTAGTGGTTTCTCAAAGTACTATATGGTAGAAACCTAGACTACTACCGCTACAACGTGGACTAGTACTCTACGACTTGAGTATGAGTTGGTGGTCTAGCGAAGCTGGAAGCATATACTTTGATTTGCTGTAGTTGAGGTTCTATCATAGGGCCAATATACTTGCATGTTGGGTATGTGTGACTAGTTAGTTAAGACAGACTTATACAAGATAGTTTCTTGCACTATATCGCCCCTTGTGGTTGTTCGAATGGTCTAAATTATCCAGGGCCCTGGGAAACATGACTTGGATGTTTGCTTTAGGGTAGCTCCCTTGGAAAGCGGAAACACTCCAGGAAGTCATGGATCATTGGACTAGAAGCCTAAGGATGGTAGATGTCATTTAGAGGGGTGTTAGTACACTTCTTCCTCTCTAAATGTACGGCGATGTGTAGAGGGGTATTTTAGTCATTTCACCTGTAGGTCGGAGACTTTGCCAACGCAACATTGTCCTTGGGGTCAATATTTCCTTATGGTGATATTAGGAAATATTTAAAATGCAAAATACAGCTATTTATATAGTAGAGGTATTTTGGTCATTTTAGCAGCCAAGGCGATGTGTCTTTTTGGTCCTCGGGATAGCCCGTAAGTCCTAACTATTTTTGGGATGAGGAATTGGTCTCAGTTGAAGAGGATTTTATTTTATTTTGTTTTATTTTATTTTATTCAGGAAGTCTAATTTATTATTGGACTGGAATAAAATAAATAAATAAATAAATAAAATAGGAGTTGAGAGAAATTAATTATCTAGTTTATTTGGTTAATTAATTATTCAGGGCCTAGGTCCAGTATGAATAATTAAGAAATTAACCTGGGCTTAAACTAGGGGAAATAATTAATTTTTAATTATTTATTGGGTTATTTATGTAGGCCCAAGAAATAAATAATTAAAGATTAATTATTATGGTTCATTTGGGCTCATTAATTACTTATTGGGTTACTTATGTAAGCCCAGAAAATAAATAATTAATATTTATTATTTTGGGCTTTTTGGGTCCAAGAAAAATAATAAATATTTATCTGGCCCAATAGCTTGGACCTTAGGGTTTTTTCCAGATACGGTTAAGAGGAGTTTAAGGTTAGGCCAAACTGTTTCTCAGGATAACATCCGGATATTTTGAAATTCCGGGGATATGTTGATCAGAGATTGAGAGACCTAATTTTGGCTAAATATAAACAACTCTTTGAAAAGAAAAAAAAAACCCTAATTATTTTCCTTCCCAAGAAAAGACTCATGTGAGTCTCTCTCTCTCTCACAATAGCTCTCTCATTCTTCTTGTTTTTCCTTTGTTCTTTGCTAATCAATAGCGAACGAACCAAGGAGAATTGAGACCCTTCCTCTTCACCATAGTGTTCACCGACTAGATGGCAGGCTGAGGAATATCCCGAGAGCTGGAGAGCTAAGCGTTAATGCAAACAAGACGAAGTCGAAGGCTAGCGGGTGTTCAACCGGAAGCTCCTTCAACCGTGCAAAGCGAGGCGATTCCAGCCGTTCAATCTGTTCCTACGCAACCTAGGAGGGTTAAGGAACGCAAAGGTATGATCTTCACACTTCCGCATGGCCTTTATGGCTCGTGTATAATTTTTTTTTGTCTCTGTTTTTATCCGTCTATGGCTCCCTGTGCTGCGTTTTGCCATCATACATTGAGTCCAAAAATAATAAACATTAATTATTTATTTTTTGGACTTATAAAAATAACCCAATAAATAATTAATGAGCTCAAATGAACTAAAATATTTATTCAAGCCTTTTTATCTAGTTTAGACCCAGGTTAATTTTTCCATTATTCAATCTGGGTTTAAGCCCTGAATAATTAATTAACTAATTAAATCAGAAAGTAAATTTAATTTAATTTCACTCATCCTTTTATTTTATTCCAGTCTAATAATAAATTAAACTTCCTGAATAAAATAAAATCCTCTTTAACTGAGACCATTTTCTCAACCGAAAATTAATTAAGACTTACGGGCTATTCCGAGGACGAAAAAGACATATCGCCTTGGCTACTAAAATAACCAAAATACCCCTGTTATAAAAATAATTGTATTTTGCATTTTAAACATTTCTTAACATTACTATAAGGAAACATTGACCCCAAGGACAATGATGCGTTAGCTATGTTTTTGACCTACAGGTGTAATAACTAAAATACTCCTTTACACATCATCATTCATTTAGAGAGGATAATGTGTACTAACACCTCTCTAAAAAACATCTACCATCCTTAGACTTCTAGTCTAATGACCCACGACTTTTTGAAATATTTTTGCTTTCCAAGGGAGCTACCCTAAAACAAATATCCAAGTCATGTTCTCCATGGCCCTGGATACTTAGATCATTCGAACAATCATAAGGGACGATATAGCATAGAAGCTTTCTATATAAGTCTGTCTTGACTAACTAGTTACATATACCTAACATACAAGTATATTGATCCTACAATAGAACCTCAACTGTAGTACATCAAAGCATATACTTTCAGCTTCGTCAGACTACCAAATCATACTCAGTTGTAGAGTATAAGTCCACACTGTAGCAGTTGTAGTCTAGGTTTCTACCGTAAAGTACTTTTAGAAACTACTACTACAAGTCTAGTTCTACGTATTCAAAACACACTTGTATTATGAAATGAGAAGACTACTCATTGGCTAAAGGTAAGCCATTCCACATTTAGAATTCATAACACAATAACCTTACCATTATGAGATTTTGATTCTCATTATAAGACGTAGAACAATAGTTTTAAGTTACCCATGGCCCATACCTTATTGTGAAAGATTTTCATTCGCATGAACCAATTACTTAAACATAATGTGTCTTTTTCAGCAAAATTGTGCACAAAAGTAAAAAATAATTCACAAATAATTTTTTAGAAAAAAAACTTTTATTAACATAAATCAAAATTACATCAGAAACCTAGTCTAAGAGAGCATGTATTCCAACTGCTACAACATCAACTTTGTGCACACCTTGAACACGAGCCCTGTTCCTCGGATTGCCCCATGAGTAGTTATTCATGGAAATGTTCTCCACTAACTCATATACTTCCTCCAGCAGCGTTTTAGAGTGGATAGTCCCTCCAGTAAAAGCATTAACCAACTGTTTTTAGGCAAAGTTCAACCCACTATGGAAAATCTGCATATATATTCCTTGCTCAAACCTATGATAAGGACACTTTCTAAGAATCTCCTTCCACATTTCCCAACATTCGTAAATGCTTTCAGACTCTAACTGTTGGAAAGAAAAAACATTTGTCCTAACTTTGGCTGTTTTAGCTGGGGGATAGTACTTTACCAAAAATTTCTCAACTAGCCCATTCTATGTGGTGATAGATCTTATTGGTAAAGATTTTAACCTTGATTTAGCTCTATCCCTTAAGGAAAATGGAAAAAAGCCTTAACTTTATAGCATACTCCGAAACACCAATTCATCTCAAATGTGTCACAAATCTCCAAAAACTAGCAAGATGGGCATTAGGGTCTTCATCTAATAACCCATCAAAATGTACTATATTCTGGATCATTTGGATAATATTGGGTTTAATCTTGAAATAGCTTACCTCCACCCTAGGTCTAGTGAGGCTCGAATCTGTACTTGAAATTGTTGGTTTAAGAAAGTCATCCATAGTCCTTCTACTATTATTTCCACCATTGTTACCATTATTATTTTGGTTAATCTCCATCTCTCTAGTTAAACTGATTTGCTTATCCTTTTACCTAAGTGTCGTCTGAATCCTTGTCAAAGTTTTTTCGATCTCAGGATCAAAATCCATTGGTTCTCCTTAGAATCATCGAGTCATACACTATCGGTTAAAAATAAAAGAAACATAAGATGATGGGATTACAAAATTTAAACATAATTAAGTACATAGTTTCACATGAACTAAGTTAGTTAGTTAAGCTACATTAATACACACAACAAGATATGACACTTAGTTACATAAAGAACATATATACATACATATACATATAAACATGGTTAAATCAATAAAATCCTAACTTTCCTGATATTGTTCCCCAGCAACCGTGTCAAAAACTTGGTGCAAATGATTTGGGTGTATAACAATCATTCAAATTTAAATCTATCCTAGTCAAGTTTTAATTAAAATATTAATCCCCAAATTACACATATGAGCAAGTATACTCATCGTAGGCATAGTATAGGGAATTAACGAGCATCGATCCTCAAGAAATAACTACCATTAGTTGCCTTTCATTCATTGTTTAACCGACCAAATAAAGTAATAAGATGATAAAAAGAAAAATAAAGAAAAATATATACAACTCAAGGATGAACGAATATGCAATTTAGACAAATATTCTTGAAGACGTGACAATGAATTACTTAGCAAATATCACAATTAATTACTATCTTGGTATCATGAAGGATTTAAAATAAACCCACTTTGTTTGCAATCCATAGAATCACTATCTCTTAGTTAAATTAGTGAACATATTCTGTCTCAACCAATTTACCCAAAAGATGAATTAAAAGTAATCCTCGCATAAATCCTTATATTCTAGGTGACTTAAAGCAAGAAATTAGGTAATGAATCTAAATTCTAGCATTCATCAACTAACATTTGATTACCCAAATTTTTGACAATTAAGCCTTTGTTCAAGCAAGTTAAGAGATAAAAAAAAATTGAAATTAATTAAATTGAAACTATTATTAACCCCTTTTTCAAGTAAGTTAACAATAAAACTATAACACCCCATATTTTTATCTTGTCATAGCGGGCCGGGCTCAGGTAGGATGTTGCCCTAATTGAAATCTCAGACTAGGGGTCTTTATAACGAATTGAACTTAAAATAAGCAGGTAAAAGTTGAAACTTAAGTAATATATGAAACATGCTCTTTCATTATATATATATATATATATATATGAGTCACGATAGATACATCATCATGGTTCCCAAAATACACAAGCCAAAATAGTTTCATCATTTTTGCACATTGATTACACTAAAAGATTCGCTAGCTAGTGTTGGAGGCGAAGTCCGGGTAGTACCGTCGTTAGTCTTCAGCTCCAATTCCTAAAAAAAGAAAAGGCAAACATACATGTGAGTGGTATACTCAGTGAGTCCCGTGTGTGCCAGTGTTTTGTTTAGAAGAGAGAGTCGTTTTTCAATTTCTTTACTGAAATAAATTTTATAATAGGGAAACAGCGGTAATTGGTAAACTTAGGTTCAATCTATTATGTACATTCGAAAAACAATGATTTCCAAATATATGGCCCCTAATTTTAATAAATGCGGGTTCTTCTCCATTTAGAAGTGCGACCCGCGTGCAAAGTTCAAGGAACTTCGCCTTCGGTTACACGGTCTCTTGTGCCAGGAACTACGCCTTACAGTACATCACCCGTGATATGCCAGAAGGGTGAGCAGTGTACAAATGTATCTCACCGTGCACTTATAGATCTTTTACTTGTCACCATAAGCTAGGGGTCCTAATCTTGATGTCAATTACTATCGAGGTGGCAAGGGATTGAACACACCGAATTTCCCTGCTCGGTATCATGTGAACAACCCACAGTCATATTCAATAGGCAATTGCCGGGCTCAAAAAGGCTAGCCAGAGACGGCTAATTCCATTGTCCTATCGCCCTATTCGGAGTAAGATAAGTCCAATAACTGGACCAGGTTATTTGGGTTCATCTATCTCTAATGAGAGCTAGTACAATGGTCAAAACCCTCGTTGAGTACTCAATGTCTTCACTGATTCACATATTCAATATACTCCTTTGAAAGGAGTCTGTTCTCCCTAAAGGGAATTCAAAACAACTCATTCTTGGGGCCAAATATCATTTTCTAAAATTTTTACATCACCCGAGTGGATATTTTTAAGAGCTATCAAAATTATATGAATTTCATATTGGAAGCCTTTAAGCATAAAGAAAGCTTATTGAAACATTTTGTAAATATCAATTAGACTGGAATCATAGACTTCAATCATATCAAGAAGACATAGTTTATATTAGAGAAACATTAAATTTTGTTAGAAAACACATAGCTAATGGTAGTTTTAAAATCAATGGACTTACCTTGTATATTAAGTCGAAGTTGCACTCATATAGCCCTAAAAGGAGTTCCCTCAACTTGATTCACCTACACCATTAGTATATCTCCATATTATTACTTAATGGATTCAAATGCTTAATGGTCCGAATAAGGTTTCTATAATTTCCTTAAAGAAATAAATGAATTAATGCTTTTGATGGTTTTCCTGGTTTTACAGCTTTACCACCCTCCACCATTCTTCACATAACTTATTCAATATAGGTCCAAATAAGGTGAGGTTACTTCCATAATATTCCTAAGATATCCTTCTATCAATTTCAGGTCATGAGACATGCATACTCCATCCCATTTTGTACATTTTTCCAGTTAATTCCACTGTTCCGAGATTGGAGGCTCAAAATTACAATTTAGAAGCCCAACTTGCTTTAACTTATTCCCATGATTTCTTCAACATATCCTACCACATTTAAACCCTTCAATACCTCATTTAGCATCCCAAAATCATTATTCTAAAAGGTTTTCATGCCCAGCACTTCTCTTTTGTTCAAACAAATAAATTATTCCATGCTTACCAAACCAGTAAATTTTTGGCAATTTTCACTATTCTTGTTGTTCATGATCTCTTAGCCATTCAAAACCCTCACAACCTCCACACAACTTGTTCCAAATCCTTTCTAACTAGTCTAGGACATGTTTAGGACTATTTATGCTCAATTTTCAGTCATCTCTACTCAGATTTCCTTTGATATTTCCAAACAACACAAGATAGTGAGTTGTTACTAGCAAATAGCTTTTCTTGTTTTCTTTATCACTTCCACCCTTTTCTTTTCAAATTTTCAGCATACCATCACTCCAATACACCTCAAATGAACTAAAAACCATGCTCATCTCATCACCAACTCAACCGGTCAACCAACAACCATCATAAAATCAAGATATTTTCATTACTCAACATCAACAAATTCATATGCAAATAGCTTCCAACTTCTAGTATCATTCTCTTAGCTTTTAAGAAGTAATCCCTTACCTTTCCAAGATGAAGGCAAAGTTGTAACACCTTTCCTTCCTTTTCCTTTCCTTCTCCTTGCTGCCGAAAATCTCTCTCCCTCCCTTAGTCTTTTTTTTTTCCTTTTCCTCTCTTCACTTTTCTGTTTTTCTTCTCTTCTCCCAGCCTTCTCTCTTGGCCAAAATCCTTCTCTCTTGCTCCTATTTATATAGCTTGCTCCTCTTGGTCTTATTTTGGTCTTAGTAAAAGATTTAAGGTGAGTTGGCATTCTAGAAGTCTTTAGACTTCTCTAGGATTTTCAAGAGAGTTGTGGACCATCCTAGAAGGTTGTAGAATTCTTTAGAAGTTTGAAGAAATTCTTAAAACTTCTTAGGACTAATTTATTCCTAATCATGATTAACTTACCCTAATCTAGTTTAGCTTAATTAAGCTTAATTAAAGGAAGTCTAAGAATGGTTAACCTTGGTCAAAAATATCATGCTTATAGGCCATCTTCATTTATTTCTTGTGGGTCTCCTAAAATATCTTTGTATATAATATAATATAACTTAAGATATTTTTAGTATTAGTTATATAATATATATATATATATATATATACACACACACACACACACACACATATATAAAAATAATAATGGTAAGAATAATATAATAATTCAATATAATTATTGAATTTGATAATACTATAATTTAATATTACCAAGAAATATTGATATTAAATAATAGATATAAAAATAATAGTAATGGATAATAGAATAAAAATGATAATAATAATATTATCATTAAACAACAACAACAACAACAACAACAACAACAACAACAACAACAACAACAACAATAATAATAATAATAATAATAATAATAATATCATTAAACTACAATAATAATAAAGTACAATAAGAATAATGAATATAATAATAATAAAATAAAATAGGATAAAATAAATAATAATATCAGCAACAATAATAATAATAATAATAATAATAATAATAATAATAATAATAATAATAATAATAATAATAATAATAATAATAATAATAGCACTAGTGATGGCTACATCATAATTCTATGAATAATATTATTAACTTTTAGTCTTAATGATATTATTGATAATAAAGAAGGAAGATAATATCATTAATTGCTTTTTATATGTACTTTCATTTTTTTTAACAAAACTATTCTACACAAATTTCTTATGCAAGGCGGACAAGGCGGGTTATTACAAAAACATCTTTCAAATGATAAAATATCAAATACGAAAGAATATGATTAGTTATTGCATTAAATGTATCACAAAACA
The DNA here is from genome assembly GCA_026120185.1 of Voacanga thouarsii. NCBI lineage: Eukaryota > Viridiplantae > Streptophyta > Magnoliopsida > Gentianales > Apocynaceae > Voacanga > Voacanga thouarsii. The sequence continues at coordinate 2,672,488 of JANUWF010001641.1, read as the reverse complement.
TCTTCAAATAACTAAGAAATTATTGATGAATTTAGCCCCTATAACCGGGCAAATAAACATCTAGCTAGAGATGGCTAATTTCAACATTCTGTCGTCCTATTTAGAGTAAGACAATACCCAGAACAAATCGGGTTACTTGAGGTCATGTACTTCAAATGTAAGCTAGTGCAAAGAGCATAGCCCTTACTGAGTACTCAACATCTTTACTGGATCGCAACCCAGTCTACTATACAAAAATTCCCCAAAAAAATCCCAAAATTTTTAAGGGAATAGAATAAAAATAGATTTCATGGGGAAAATGAGCAAACTTTATTTCTCAGTCATTTCCCAAGAAATAAGCATAAAAGGATAAAACATCCTTTACACAATCAAATACATTCCTTAAGGGAAATTATGTAATTTATGGGTAATCTAGTCCAAAAGGAATAAAATTAGCTTAATCCAAGAATTTAAATCCAAAAGATATGAATAATTCAAGGATTTAGGATTTCATCACATTTCCAAGTAAAAGGACATTTTCGTAATTTCTCAAAAGAAATATGCCTTAATTCAAGAATTCAAACCATAAACATGGTATAAGGTTCATCTAAGTAAAACCAAAAGCCAATTCGATTCATAGAATATGAATGGAATGCATTAAAAAATATAGTTGTTTATGGAAAAATATTCAGAATTTGAATAAATTCCATTTCTCATTAAAATGCATTATTTCTCAAAATAATGACGATTTCTCATTTAGAAAAGCCATAAATGGTTCAGGAAAATCAAAAGCCATACATTCGTGTTTTTCCATGCTTTAGATCATTATTCATCAAAATGAATATTTTAAAGAACACATCTCATGAATTTCATGTCATATGAATATGAAATGAAATAATAGATTTTATCAGAAAAACCATATTTTCTTAAGAGAAACCAAATCATTCAAATGATCATTTTTGTCACAACAAATTGCACACTAGCATTTCTGTCATATATGACATCAAAGGACTCACATTTTCCTATGGAATCTTAACAAGATCGGGAGCATATTAAATACTGGAAACCTAAAGTTTGTTAGTAAAACCAAAGGCATTTGTTTTGCATAACTTCAAATTGCATAAACCACTAGCATAGGCTAGGTTTTCAAATATCCAAGGAACTCACCGTGAATGCACTATGACTTAACTATATAAAGGACCTTGATTCTGTTATGGAATCCTTAAAATGAATGACCTACAAACATCATAAATCTATGCTTCATTTAGCATCTAGGGTATTCAACCATATCACTAAGGAATATATTAGATTTCTTATCATTTCTATTTCATTTCATTCCATAAATGAAATATACTTGGAATAATTCCATATCCTTTTCTTACCACATAAAACAAGGTCTTCATAGGTTATTTCAATTCCTCATCAACCCATTAAATAATAAATTCAACACTTGAATCCATTTTCCATTGAATAAAGTTCTGCTTTCCATTTCCTTGACATATTTTCTTGTTTTATTCATAACTCTCAATCTACACATTGAAATTTTCTCAACTTGGTATAAAAACATTCATAAGATCTTTAAGTTTAATCTCATCAGCTTTAATTCCTTAATTCCAGAACTGTTACAGATTTACTAAAATAAAAACAACCAAGTATTTTCTACCTCTCATCCATTTTCTTACAAAATCACATTATCCTTTTTTTCCTTTTTCAATATAACATATAAAAATCACTTCATTCATTCCATCACCCCTTAAACATCATTTAACTCACTGAATTTCAGTCACCTTCAAACCAGAAATTCCACCATAACATAACAAGAAAATTGTCAGCTTTAAATTTAATACATATCTATGCATATTTCATAACATTCACATTAATCTTCCAACTTTATTCCTTCCTTTCATACAAGAATAATATCCAGCCATGATTAACCCTTTAAAACACCTTCAAATCACCTTCAATGATCACATAAAACATAGCTAACAAACTGCCATCCCAACCGCCACACATATACCAACAAAACAGCTTTGCTCAACAATTTGTCTCCAAGCATATTTCATAAAACATGCATGATTCCATGAAAAATTCATATCAATATACTTCTCATTACCTCCTTAGCAACTTTAATTTAAGAAGACAAGCCTTTTACCTTATAATTTGTGATCTTTGGGCTTTAAAACAACCAAGCTTTCTTCCTCCTTTTTCTTCTTCTTGCTCTTGGAACTCTCTCTCTTTTTCTATATTTTCTTTTGTTTTTCCTTACTTTTTCTCTTTCATCCCTCTTGCTATTTTTTCTTCTTGTTTTAGTGCTATTTTCTGGCAGTCCAAACACCATCACCACCCTTCTCCCTTTCTATTTATAGAATGCTTCGTCTTCTTGGCCAAAATTCATTAATTGCTCAACATTTGATGGCATAATCTTATTAATCCATTTGTGAGCTTAGATAGCATGTAGAAATCTTTAGAACCTTTTAGAACATTGCATGAAATTTCATACAAGCAGTAACACCATGACATGTAGCTTGCTCTACCAAATCACAAAACAACACCTAACCTTCACAACCAATCATAATTCTCTTAATTTCTTGAATAAAATTTTTACCGACTTCTCCGAATAATTCGTAAACTCTAATATTATTCGTTCTGATCGTGAAAATTTTTTATTTTACCAATAGAATCCCAACAACAATGATTCATTTTCATATCTCTCGAAATTCTCAACTACTTTCTCAGTTTTTCTAAAATCGCAACCGAAAATTCGGTCAATGCCCTTTAAAATTTTTATTCTACCAAAATATTTATTTCACTGCAGTGAATATTTCTTACTCTTGCTTTACATACAAATTCTCACCCGGTGCAAAGTAGTCGCTACCAGAAAGTACAAAATTAAGGGGTGTCACACAACAAGTCTTCAATTAAACGACAACATTTCTCAAAATATAACACCTACTATACAAGTGCTCCAACTCTTCAACATATTCACCACTATTACAATTCACTTTCTTATTCTTCACCAAGTATAATGCAACAACAACCACCAAAACTACCACATGCCAAAAGAAATAAAAATAACACCAATAATCATCAAGCAAGTCCTTAATATATCCAACATTACTACAACTACTCTTTCAACTAAACGAAACATTCCACAATAAGATCTCCTGAATTAATAACAATTGGCAACAACAATTTTCATCCTACAAACATTAACACAACACTAAATACAAAACTCCCCAACAACAACAACAACACTAACTATAATAACAAAAATTAAATCAATAGAATCCAATACATATACTGTTAGTGTTATACCCTAGAGGCAATGACATGTATTTTGCATATTGCATATTTATTTAATAATATAAGGTATTCTTTATCTTTCAATTTCTTTTATTTATGTTGTTGTATGAATATAACTGTTAGATAAAATTCTAAGTGCAACACTGTGTTAAGAAAATCATGATAGAGATAATGATGTGAGGTTCCTACTATACTGAAAAGTGTTCGCACTTAAGTTATCCCCAGATATGATATTAATGAGATAGGACATCATTAATGTGTTAAGACTATCCCTAGTCAATACTCACGCATGTGGTTCTCACATCCATGAGTATTGTGATACTTAAAGTTAACACGTGTATGCTTGTTATTAGAACAAATACATTGGATGATCTAGTTATGAGATAATCACATAGATAACTATTTAGTACCAGTGATATAATCTCATCATAGCAAATGTGCAAGTATCATAGTGTACTCTAAATATATTTCTAATTCCCCATATTGTGCACACTTTTTCCAATGTGAATAATCCTATATATAAGCACACAAATTTCCTAAGGATCGAAAATACCAACAGAGTAATTTCCTAATAGGATTCCTGAAATATACAGAGGCCCACCGACTTTAATTTGCTAAGCCTGAGCCGAAGACTATCTAAGTCGCATCTTTCTTTCCTTTTATTTTATTAAGCCACTGAGTCAACTAGCCGAGCCACGAAGTGGAGTCCAAGCCAAATTCCCATCTCCCGAGCCATTTCCTTTTTCTCTTCTCGCTAAAGCCACTGAGACCACCTCTTCTTTTTTTCTTTGCAGAGTCGACTTGCCGAAGCCGCGAAGCCGATTCTTTCTCTGTTGAGCTGTGGCTAGCCAACCTACTTTCTTTCTTCTTAAGGCCGGCTCACCCGAGCTTACTTTCCTTCTTGTTTCTTCAAGCCGACTCACCCAAGTTGACTTTTCTTTTTGAAGCCTCATGCAGCCCATGTGCATCCTCCCAAGGTTTGCATTGTTTTTGCTTCATATTTAGGCCGCAACAAACACACATCCTTCGTGGCCTTGTTCACTCTATTTCTTCTCCATTTTGTGTTGTTTTTCAGATGTGGGCTGGCGCTGGATCGAGCTTTTTGAGTTGGCGCCAGGTCTCCACTGGAATTGCATAAGAAGGAATATGACTCGTTATTACATCAATAGTATCATAAAATATCCTTAAATAACTAGAAAATATATTTAAATTTAGGCCCTATCACATTCTCTCACACTTGAATCTTTGCTTGTCCTTAAGCAAAGTACTTAAGACAAAGCGCACAAAACAAATTTAGCTCTTCTCAAATTCATCTATATCAAAGTTATAATTTCTTTTCCAACATTAGATATAAACATGTCATCCATTCAACCTTTTAAAAACTTTTGTAAACCTTTGTAAATTCATGCATTAAATCAAACATGTCAAGACTTTCAAAATTAAGTTAAACAAATTTATACTTTAGTTTAAAAAAATTAGTTCACCTTTTAAGCCAAGACATAGATAACACAAATCATATAAGTTAAGTTGTTTAACCAATTCAAAACTTATAGAATCAAATTTGTACAACCTTAAGTAGCAAAATAAGGAGACACTCATTTTTTATTTATTTATTTTTTTTGTTCAATATGATTTAGGGAATTAGCCTCAAGAAAGTGGATTTCTCTTCACTAACCATATTGGCCCATTTTTTGTCATCAACATTTTTTTCTTTGTTGTTTGCCTTCGGGATTACCTCAAGAGAGTGCACTGAACAATACTTGATACGTCTCTTCGTATTGATCCCCTCTTCAACAAGAATTTTCAGAATGTAAAAACAAAAGCATTTTTCTCATCAATTTTTTTTTTCAATATCTCAAAACAATGATTTTTTTTCATTCATCATTTTTTCAATGTTTCTCACATTTTGTATTCTCACCTCAAAGTTAAACAAATTATAAATTCAGGAAACAAGAATTAGTCAACAACTTTTCCTACATTTCATCTCATCATCCATATCCAAATAAGAAGAGTAAAATAAAATTCAAATACTAAACTATAACCAAGATTAACTTAAATTATCAACAGTTAATATATCCATCCTAATACGCAAGTTTATTCTAATAAATCCAACCAATTGAATGCCAAAATCATATCTAAATTCGAAAGGAAAATCATAACCTTATCATTGGCAAAACAACCTCATACAAAAACCAATTAATCATGTAAAATATAAAAAAAAAAAAATTGTCCCAAATGCTAAGTTAAGACCAAATTCTTAAGAAAATTGATTATAATTTCAAAAAGATGCACTTTGTAAAGCATTGAATCCTTCCCTCATACTTAAATTGGATATTGTCCTCAATGGCATCAAATATCACAATAAAGCATATCCAAGGGACCAAAAAGATAAGGAGGGAAAAGAAAGCAATACTATTCAAGGTAGATTAGCTCTAAGAGAAATTCTCCTCCAAAAAGTCGAAGAAGCAGTGTCATTAACATAGGAGTTAAGAAACCTACAAAAAGAAAAATAAACACACCAAGTAAAAGCATAAAAAGAAAATAAAATAAAAGCACACTAAAAATTAAATAAAAAGAAAAACATAAAGTTAAAGCATTTAAGAACCCCCTGAAGTAGAGTCTCCAGACAAGCCTCCAAATTGTCCTCCAAAGGGACCACCAAATGGGCCACCACGACCTCCAAATAGACCACAAGGTCTTCCTTATTTCTCCCAAAAATATCACCAATAATCCCCTTGAATATCTTGATTGAGCCTTAGATTGCACAAAATTTTATCTTAGCATTGCTGAGTATGCTCAATCCTATCAAACCTTTGATCATACCTTACTTTTATATCAGCTATGTCAACCTTTATTCCAGACATTTCATCCCTTAATTGCTCCAAAGATATATGAATGTTGGTTAGAATGTTATCACTGACACTTGAGGTTCTCCCAAAATGCTTTTATGGCTAGGAAGGTTCTGCTTCATGCTTAACTTGAAGCTCAAGAATGCTAGTTTTTGGAACCTCCCGTGGCTTTGACTAGGTAGATGTTGCAACATTGAACTTAAAGCTACAATGAGTTAGCACTTGTTCAATGACCACATTACGCGAAGTAGTAGGTTCTACAAGATCATTTTCCGTAAAAACATCAAAAGCTTTCAAAACTTATGAAATCACCCAGGGAAGAACAAAAGCTTCGGTAGCAAGGCCATATGTCACCACCTCTCACATAGAAACTAGTAACAATGGGACAAGAGGAATAAGTTCTCCACGAAACATTTTAGGAAGTATGTAAACATCAATCACCTTAACCTTATTTAAACTACTCAATCGAGGGCAAACATTGAAGCACAAGAGATACAAAATAACCCTGAATTGAGGAGGAAGATCATTACTAGGGAGAAACGAGGAACCATGAGTAGATACTTTTAATTCCAAACCCAACTGGCGATAAGTAAAATTAAAATTCCAAGTTGGCCCAAATGAGATCATTTTATTGTGGTGGTCAATTTTTATCCAAGGGCCACTACCATCAATGCTTAAAATGGTTGCTAATTGAGCCCTAGTCAAAATTATAGAAGTGCCCTTTATAGATGTTTCGATTTGTTGTCAATGTCCTTTCCTTTTATTTTTCATGTTTGCATAAAATTCTTTCACAAGAGAAGGACAAAAATCACCAATTAGTCCTAAAACTGGACCCCAACCAATCTTTCCTAACATCTCAATTATATGCAATGACCTATCAAGGGAAGGCTTGATTATATTTTCAACAATGATTCTATTCAAGGCCCTATCATCATACCATTCTCCACGTTTTTTATCAGTGAAATTCTTTGTATAAAAAGAATGTAGCTCTGAAGATGGGTCAAAAGATAAGGATGGTTTAGTGCGTTTGTAAGGTTTGAAAAATTATTTTGTTTTAGGAATTCTGGCTCAAATTAAAACAAACACACTTTGCAAATGGTTTTCTTTTCAATTAGAAATTTTTTTCCAAAATTCTGGCTTTCAAACATAATTCTCAAAACAACACTTTTGACAATCTCCAATTCAAATCGTAGGAGCACAATGTTAAACCTCAATAAGTGTACCACACAATCACAAGAAAAATAGCATTGTTTTGCTTTGAAAATTAACCACTATATCCACATATTCAAAAATTCCAGCAAAGTATGTAGACAATATTAGCAGCACCAAAATCACTACCAACTCATCTCATGCATATTTTCAACTCCTAAGAAACTCATCAAATATATTTCCAAGGCAAGTAAATATTTCCTCATAAATAAACATAACGAATGCCAAGAAATTCAAGAGGATAAAATCTATCGTAATATGAAGAAAGTTTTGCACCAATGTATTCTCCAACTTGTGGGCTTTAAAATTTTGAATTCTTGGGGATAATTCGTAGATGAAGGAGAACAGTGTGAACAAGTAGAAGAAGAAAGGAAAATGGTGAAGAACAAAGAGTGCAACGGTTTGGAGGAATAGAGAAATCAAAGAAAGAAAGGGAAATAGAAGAAAAATAGGAAAAAAGAAAGAAACAAACAAATCCAAAGGAAGGGATTGATTTTGGTATGCTTCATGACACAAACAAGAAAAGTAAAAGACAAAGAAAATGGGGGGAAAAAAGAAGAAAGAAGAAAAGGGAAAAAACAACAATCTAAGAAAGATAAAGAAAAGGTGAAAAAGGAAAAAGAAGAAGAAAAGAAAAGACAAAGAAAAAAGATAAAAGAAAAAGAAAATAGGAGAAAAAAGGGAGGGTAATGTGCGAGCAAAACAGATTTTTTTTTATATATAAAAACAAAATACATAAATAAAAACTAATCCTAAATTAATGCGCGAACACAATACACGTAAAATAAGAATGCATAAACTAAAAATTAAACTAAAATTTTAAAATTTTAAAAAAACAAAATAAAAAAATTCAGTTCATCTAAAATATTGTGTCAATTCATCGTAGTATAAGCAAAAGTCCAAACTTGAAAATAAAAAGAGTTAGTATTGACTCAAAATTTATGATGTAAAAATTATCGAATAGTCAAGTACAATTAATACATATATTACACATTAATATGGAGTTAGTAAAATTAAATAGGACAATATACAATATATACCACATACAATTGAGACAGGTTAGTAATTATTAACATGTATCTCCCTATTTACATATCTAGATGGTTAAATCAATGAAATTTAAAATTTCATGATATTGTTCCTTGCAACGGTGCTAAAGACTTGATGCATAAGATTTGGGTGTAGAAAAATCATACAAATTTAAATCCATCATTAGCCAAATTTTAATTAAAATATTAATCCCCAAATTAGACATTTGAACAAGTATACTCATCACAAGCATAGTATAGGAAATTAACGAGTATCGATCCTCAAGAAACAACAACCATTCGTTACTTTACATTCACTGTTTTACCGACCAATAAAATGAAACGAGAAAAAAAGAAAAATTAAGAAAAATATATACAACTCTTAGAGAGAAAACATGTAATTAAATAATTAATTTCAAAAACATGACACGAACTATCTAATACTCATCACAATCAATCATTGTCTTAGCATCATGAAGGAATAAAGATAGAAACTACTTCTTTCCCAATCTATGGAATCACTATTTTCTGATTAAATTAGCAGGTTTTCCAATCAAACCAACATAACTAAAGAAATGCATTAAACCCATTCCTCATGAATATCCCTATACTTCAGGCAATATAAACATGAAATTAGCCAATTACCTTATACTCTAGGCGAAATTAACCAATCTTTAATTACTAAGGTTCAATTCTCAACCTTGTTTTCGAATCTAGTTAAGATAACAAATACATAGAATTGATTAAATTAAAGTCAATCTAACTTTATTTCCCAAGTCCATCAGGCATAAATTCAACTTCATCAATATATAAAACAAAATCAAGTATTCAAATACCAAGAACAATAATCATTTGATTAAAAATTAAATATATTATAATATCATGAATTCAAAAATAATATTCAAATATAATTAAAACATTAATCTCATTATTGTTCCAAAAAAAAATAAAAAAAAGGAAAGAGATAGGTACTCATAGACAAGCTCTTCAACTTCCAATGAAAACTCCTCTAAAATCAATGCTCTTTGAGTGGAAAATTTCTCCAAAGAAAATATTACATGGTGCACTCTAAATATATTTCTAATTCCCCATATTGTGCACACTTTTTCCAATGTTAATAATCCTATATATAAGCACACAAATTTCCTAAAGATCGAAAACACCAATGGAGTAATTTCCTAATAGGATTCCTAAAATATACAGAGGTCCACCAACTTTAATTTGCTAAGCCCTCGAGCAGAAGACCATTTGAGTAGCCACATCTTCCTTTCCTTTTATTTTATTGAGCCACTGAGTCAACTAGTCGCGCCACGAACTGGAGTCCAAGCCGAATTCCCATATCCCAAGCCATTTCCTTTTTCTCTTCTTGTTGAAGCCACCGAAACCCACTCAAGCTGTTGTGCCCCCTCTTCTTTTTTTCTCTACTGAGAAGACTTACCCCGAGCCGCGAAGTTGATTCTTCGTCTGGTGAGTTGCGGCTATCCGAGTTGCTTTCTTTCTTCTTGAAGCCGGCTCACCCTAGCCTACTTTCCTTCTCGTTTCGTCAAACCAACTCACCCGAGCCGACTTTCCTTCTTGAAGCCTCATGTAAGCCACGTGCATCCTCCCAAGGCTTGCATTGTTTTTGCTTCATAATCTGGTCACAGCAAACACACATCCTCCCATGGCCTTGTTCACTTTGTTTCTTCTCTATTTTGTGTTGTTTTTCCAAATATGGGCCTGCGCTAGATTAGGCTTTTTGAGCTGGCGCCGGTCTCCACTAGAATTGCACAATTAAACTCCAAATTCATCTATTTTTGCATCCAATTATAGAAATATATATATCTATAAGTCAAATATTAAATAGGATGGCATGTGACTCGTTATTACGGAAAAAGGATCACAAAATGTCCTTAAATAACTAGAAAAATATATGTAAATTTAGGCCCTATCATATAGCAAGAAACAAGCTTATGTATCTCTTTCAAGAACCGAAGCAGAATATATAGCTGCAGGAAGTTGTTGTGCTCAAATTTTATGGATAAAACATACTTTACTCAACTTTGGTCTTAATTTTAAGTGTGTTCCTATTCTATGTGACAACACTGGTGCTATGAATTTAATTAAAAACCCTGTTCAGCATTCAAGAACTAAATACATTAGATTAAGCATCACTTTATTATAGATCATGTGATTAAGGCTGATGTCTGTGTTGAATACATTTCTACTAATGATCAACTTACAGATATATTCACCAAACCACTGGCTGAAGATAGATTTAATCATCTAAGGAGCATATTGGGAATTACTAGATTATGTAACTAAATTTTTTTTGTTGGAGTTTGTTGTTTATTCTTACAGGCTCCTGAAGAGTTCCGATTTCAGATAGAGATTTTGGATGCAGTGATTGAATGAAGTAAATCCAAAATCCCGTCACTAGAACCATCTCTCAAGTCAAAATTAGATGGGCCTTTTAGACTGAGTGTTAGGTATCTGAGGCTCGTATTTTATACGGCGCAGCGGAAAATAAAACGAGATACCCTCCCAGGACCCGTCTATGTGTAGAAAACAAGACATAATGATAATAAAGATAACAGCTTTTACCTTTGGGTGGTCGTCCGAAGAACAAAATTTCTTCTTCAAGTCGAGGTGCAATCCAGCAATCCTCTTGCATATCTAATATATGTTCCAAAATCCATTGAAAATCTAAAATTCTAAAACAATTAGAATTTTCTAATTGTAATTGGAAACATCAAGTTTTCACAATTACAACTTGGACCACAAATTATAACTAATTATAATTTATCCACAACAACTTCTCTTTCTTGCAATTAACCCCTTTATGTTATCAAATAACATCTTGAGTATATAATCCTCTATTGTGTGTGACCTATTAGGTTTCCCAGTCAATTGGTAGCGAACATGAAATAATCTAAACGTCTTTGAGATTAATAATCCATAATTAATTAGAATTAATCTTATTAATTCTAATCAGGATTGGTTTATTAATTCATCAATTAATAAACCCATATTCCCAGATCATGAACGGTATCTAGCAACACATCATGACCACCCAAGAGTCCAGGAAGTCAAGTGGCTTGACATGAACCCTTCAATAACAAATTTCAGTGCAATTAACTCATTTCACCATACAATATCTCATTTGGTTTGGAGTACAGAATTAGTGCCAACTCCCTCCAGAATTAATTCTGGCCCGAATACAATAGTACTTGTACCAGAAACCCACTACTCTAGATGTGTATCAATTAGAACTGTTTCCAATACACAATCACCTTGGCCAAGGACTTATCGAGTAGTAATTCCTACAAGTGGCCGTGAGATATTCGCTCTTACTATTAGGAGTGGTGAATCCTTTATTGACCTTCTCAACTACTTTCGTTTACCTCACAATCTACCCAATATCCATCCCATAGGTGGCCCTCGATCAAGCTCTGGAGATTGAAATTATAGTACAATGCTCAGCAAACAAAGTACATTGGAGATCTCAAGTCTAAGGATACTTGCAAGTTTACTATATTTAGATTATATCACTGGCACTAAATAGTTATCTATGTGATTATCTCAAAGCTAGGTTAACCAATGAACTTGTTCCATTAATAAGCATCCATGTGTTAACTTTGAGTATCTCAATACTCACGGATATGAGAACCACCGCTTGATCAAATCAGGAAGTCTAACACATGTTAGTCTTAACGCATTAATGATGTCCTGTCTTATTAATACTATGACTAGAGATTATTTAAGTACTAACACTATACAGTGTAGTAGAAATTTCATATCATGATCTCTATCATGATTTCCTTAACACAGTGTTGTACTAGGGACTTTATCGAACAGTTATATTACTCAAAAGTAAACAAAAGAAACTGTAAGATAAATAGTGCATTTTATTAAAATAAAATGTGTCATATACAATGTACAAGTGATTGCCTCTAAGGCACAACACTAACACTGAGTTCCAAGTTAAAAATCACAACATTATATAGCCACGTGTGACACACGTTTTGGACAGGCAAATCGGATGGATAATATCTATGCCTATTTTTTAATTTTTTTAAAATTCTTAATATCCGAGCCTTTTTGTCCATTCTAGCCACAAATACTCTCTCGCCATCAAATAACCAGTAAAGGGACCGAAATAAAAGAAAAGAAGACCAAGAAAAGCAAAGTAGCGGTAATAAAACTAGTTGCAGCCACTCAAATGCCTACAAAGAAGAAGGAGAAGATAGTTGCTATCGATAAACCTACCTCTCAAACCACCTCATCGGAACAACCACCGGATAAGGAAAGTATGGATACACAAGTACCCCAATTCCTTAATTCAAAATGTGAGACTGAATATAACAACTAGCTGTCTAGGAATAGAACCATTGTCGTGGGTTACCGGGTTGATGTGGAGACAATTTTGACTTATGCAAATATTCTTAACTTGTTTGAATCGATTGGTTGGGGAGCATTATTGTCTGTAAATGAAAAGTTGTACACGACTCTAGTCTGGCAATTTTATTCCAATATAAGAAAAAGAAGATATGAGAATACACAAGATGGATTTTTTATGCAATTGTACATATCTCGGGTTGGATGTGTGAATTTTTAGTTTGACCACCTAATGTTAAATAGAATTTTTAATTTTAGAGATGGTGAGGTACAATTCTTTGAGTTGAATAAACTGCCCGAGAGTTCTAATCTATTTTAGTTGAGGAGATTTGAGAGAAAATTTATTGGTGATAAAAGTTTCAAAAATTCAAATGACCGCAATACCAAATGCCTAAATGATATGGGCAGATTGCTTCACTATATGGTTTCAACCATGGTGGTACCGAGATTTGGGTATAAAACTTTTGTGAGTAATATGCAGATGGTGTTAATGTTGGCTTTATTAGAGGGCAAGCTAATTAATTTTGGGTTTTTTGCTGCAAAATTGATTATTCAGTGTCAGAATACCACAAATAAAGCATTACCTTTCAGAAATCTTCTGACCAAGATGTTTAAGCATTTTAATTTTGATCTGAGTTCGGTTGCGATTGATCACTCTAAGATTAATGTCTATGGCAAAGGTTCTTTTGAAAAAATAGGGTTTATCCAAATGGACAGCCAATGGACCTTGCTTAGCGATGCCACAGAAGAAGAAAAAAAGAAACTGGTTAAGGCTAAAATTGAAGGAAAGAAATTTCTACAAGCTACCTCGGTTGCAACAAAAAGAAAAGCTGAAATTCAAGAAGATTCATCTAGTAAAGGTAAGCAAAAGATTGAAAAAAAAATGGAATGACACAGTAATATGAGCTTGAGAGAGAAAGTCTTAGAAGATCCTACAGTGTCCTTTGTTTAACTTTGGCAAACTTCAAGGATTTCAAACAAACAAGAGAGGATAAAAAGAGATCAAGAAAGGTAATGAAAAAAATACATTTTCCCACAAATAAAGAACCCTAAAAGAACTTACTTTTAGAACCCCAAATTTAGTAGATAATGGTTTACCACAATAACACCTTAGAAACCTTGACTTAGCAAGAAATCAAGAACTAAAAGGATAGGGAATTGTGGGCATTCAAACAAGAAACAACAAGAACCCTAGATGACATACAAGAAGAACCCTTATTAATTTCTAGTTAAATTATCCTTAGAGTATATAGACACTTACTCAAGGGTGGACTAAGCCCTTAAGTTGTTCTTGGATTGAAGTTGAACAAGGAATCTCTTCCAAGCTTCAAGCCCTCAAGATGAATTCTTCATTCTTGTTAAAAATGTGATATATGTTGTTCTTTCCTTACAATACAAAAGCAATATAAAAGGGTGTTCTATCCTTGAACTAAACAACTCTTAAATATTATAAAATGACCCTAAAATAAATGAAAAACCGTCAAGCATTCGAGTTTTAGAGCACGGCCAACGCCGGTTTGGTATTTTCGGGCCGGCACCGATTCTACTCTAGTGGAACAATGCTTGTGTCACAAAAAAAATGGGACTTTCACCAGTCCCCAGCCATGCCGGTTTTGACTCATTAGGCAGGTGTTGGTACCACTCTGGCAGCCGTCGTTTTTTTGTGCGAACAAATTTTGGTTGTCGTTCTTCGTATACTAACAATATGGCCTGTTCCCGTTCCTCTTTCGGTATTGCCCATATGCTATCCCATGCAAAATGTGCTTGTAAATATGCTTGAAGGTTGTGTTGGAATTGTTTGGCACGGACTCTCGTCAACAGACCAGGCAAGCTTGGTTTTAATTCGGTCTTATCCTCTCCCCCTTCTTGAGTTCGATCCCCATGGCCAGGTTAATTCCTATCACACAAGGCATTCTGGATGCTCTCAATCTTTGTCTACCAAATTGGATAACCTAAGTACAGAAGTTAAGACTGAACTGTGAAATTTGGGAAATAGATTAACCCATGTGGAAGGGAAGAAATCTGAAACTGCCAAAGAGCAAGCCCCTCGATCGGAGCAAGAACATTAAATTGTCTTCCCTTCACTCGATAAGGATATTGATGTTGATGCTATCCTATTTTAGCAAACTGAAGAACCTTCTACTGCTGCAACCACTATTGCCACATCCACTGCAACCATCGCTGACGAAGCTACTCCTAAGCTGGCCAAACCAACTATTCCTAGTAGTACATCAAGCCTCCAACAGAAGCACGTAGTCATCAAAAGGAAATCCAGTAGACTAGCTGGACAGATAAAGAAGAAAGGTGCAGATGATCAGCCTGAGACTATGGTGATTCAGGGAGATATGGCAATCTCCACCAATAAACATGGTGTCAAGACCATGAAGAAAATCGGCTAATGATGAGGCTTCATCATGTAAATATTTTCCACCATCTTTGTGCTTTAATGGAGATATATTCTTGTTCAAATCACCACTCACCACTCCACTTCATCTTATTTTGCTAGGAAATTGAAAGGATCAAGTGAAGAAGAAAGAAAGAAGAATAAGGAAGAACTGGAGAAAAATGGAAGAAAAGAAGAACTCGTGTAATTTTGTCCAAAAAGAAGGCGGCTAAGTTTGTGAGCTATACTATACTTTTCTAGAATGTAGGTGGCCAAGAGAACTTACACATCCCTAGGCTGCCATGATTTATTTATGTATAGTTATCTTTCCAGAATGTTCCCGGCCTAAAGAACTTGAACATCCCTTGGCCACCAGGATTTTTTCGTATGTGTATGTTTATCCAAAAACTTCATAGCCCAAGGAACTCTAAGTTCCCTAGGCTACCAGGTTGTAAGCAAATACATATAGGTAAGTTAGGTTGGTGGGCTAAGGAAGTGGAACTTTCCTAGGTTGCCCGTTTCCTGTTCTCCTTAGATTATTTTTTCAGAAACTTCACGACATAGGGAATTTGAACATCCCTAGACTGCCTGGTCATATGTATGTATATAGTGAGTTTTGCATAGCGGTCCAGGGAAGTTCTATTTTATTTTTATCTACGCAGCCTAGTTTTCCAGAAACTTCCCTAGACCACCTTGGTTCTAGAAAAATATGGCGGCCCAGAGAAGTCCACTTGCGAAAAAGACATAAGTTTGAGCGTGTTTTTACATCTTACTCGAAAAAACTCCTATAAAAGCACTATTTACTCACCAAATCAGGGAGGAGAGTTGGGAAAGTCTATGGTTTTTCTCAAGAACCTTAGATCTTGAAAGTTTGAGTGATAATAAAAGGGAAGGACCAAGAGATCTAAGAGGAGGAAGGGAGTCTACTTGAAGATTTCAAGAGGAGGTAAAAGAAAAGCTTGTCTATGAGTTTTCCTTTCTACCCCTTTTATAATATTTCTTGTATTCTTGTGATAAGAATGGATTTTTAATTGTAATGAAGAATTGTACCCTATTTTTATACTTGAGAATGATGTATTTTTCTTAGATCTATGATTCTTATTTTTAGGTATTTAGTTTTTTTATTTTATTTGGCTATATTTGGTTGAATAGGTTTTGATTAATGTATTTCAATTAATAGTTCTTCTTTAATGATTTCGAAAGATGGGGTTGAGGATAGAACACCTATTTGATTAGGTTAGCATTTGTTATTTTTAAGTAACTCGAGAGGGGTGTTGGAAATTCGGGCTAATAACCAAAGGGTTTATGAAATTACCTAAAGATATGGATTTTGTGACCTTCGGATGGTTTGGTATAGTGAGTAATGACTAATGCACCATTGGGCTTGGTTGGTTAGGTAGAGATATCGATCAATCAAACATAGGGGTAGAAATATTATAACTCGAGAGAGGGTGAGATTGACTTATAACTTATTGGGTGCCTAGAATTAGGAATTGTGGATTCAAGAAGTTCTCATTTCTTAAGTCTTGAGTTGGGGACTTCCTCTTTGTTGCATGGGTTCTTCTCTTTCTTATTTCTTAGGGAAATTGTGATTCTCTCTTATGTACAAGAATATAACCTCTCTTCTCATGTAGTTAGTTTACACCTTACAGTTACTTTTGGCTAAACAATGAGGAAAGAAGGAAATAGGAGTGATAACTCAAGTTCCTTAAGGTTCTTCAATACTTGCCAACGATACTAAACTACACGATAGGTACACTTGCATCTATATGTGTGTGTTGTATGATTCTAATTGGCATTTTAACTCTTAGAACTTATGTGTATGTGAAGCACAATGATTGAGATTTTTCTTACACATGCAAATGCACACACCAAGTTTTTAATGCCGTTGTCGGGGAAGGTATTGGTCACATTCTTAAAACTTTAACTCCTATTGATTTAGCCTTGTACTTGTACATACACTTCCACATATCACTAACTTGTTTGTGAATAGTTGATGTATGTGCGTTGTGGATGTATTTCATTTTGGTAAAAATTGTGTTTGAAAATTCTTTGGTTGTAGTTGTTTTGCCAAAAAATTGTATTTGACGAATTTTTCTTTTATTATTGTTGTTGTACAATCTAGTCAATTAGATATTTAAATAATTTCAATTTCATTTATTGGTTTATTTATTTATATCTTAGTCTTTGATTGATTGAGTAAGAATGGTTTTTGGAGGAATTTGATGCGTGTGGAGATTTGTGATATAATTCATGGTGTTGGATTCTTTAGTTTGGAAATTGGAGATTGGATGGAGATTATATTTAATTGTTGTGAAATTGAGAGGTTGAAAAGAGGAACATGATATATGATGTATGTTTTAGGTATGTAAATTTGTTTTGAGGAATTTCTTTTGGATTTATGCTCAAACTTTATTCATTTTTTTTGTGGAATGAAATTTTTTTTCTCTCTTTTGGATTTCACATTGTGATTTGAAGGTTAAAGGCTATTTTGGGAGAAATTTAATGTTGAGTTTTTGTTTGATAAATGGGTGTTTTGGACTTGGAATTTTTGTTCATCTTTTGGAGACTGAAAATCATTATTTTGTCATGGAATTTGTTTTTGGGCAAGTAAAATTGAGGTTTAATGAATATCTTGAAGGTTATTGATCTTTGATGTGTTCTCTTGAAGGATAAGTTCAATTGTACATGAGAAGGAGAAATCAAGGTGATATTATAGATTTTGACCCGGAATTGGAAAGAACATTGAGAAGGTTAAGGAAAGAAAGATTCACTAAACAAGGAGATGTTCATGTGGAAAACTTCGAGAATATAGCAAACCTTGGTGGCCACATTGGTGTTCATGGTGAGGAAACTCAAGTAGGGGATGGAGAAAATGGAAATGGGAATGACAAAAGAACGATGGGAGATTACGTAAGGCCATTGCTTCACGGGACTGAATAAAGCATACTAAGGCCAATGGTAGAAGCCAACAATTTTGAGCTGAAACCATCGTTTATCCAAATGGCACAACAGACTGTGCAGTTCGATGGACTTCGGACGAAGACCCTAATGCACATATTTTGAGATTTCTCAAAATTTGTGACACATTTGAAGCTGAATGCAGTGTCCGAGGATTCAATTAGACTGAAGCTCTTTCCATTGTCCATAAGAGATAGAGCAAAATCTTGACTAAAATCACTTCCCTCAGGGTTGATTACTACTTGGGACGTTTTGGTTGAAAAGTTTCTTGGAATGTACTTCCCCTCTTCTAGGATTTCTAAGCTGAGAAACAACTTCTTTTCCTTTTCACAAATGGAAAGAGAAACTCTCTATGATTGTTGGGAAAGATGGAAGGAGCTGTTAAGGAAGTGCCCACACCATGGACTGGATTTAGGTTTCCAAATGCTTGACTTTTCACAATGGGCTAAATTTTGCCACAAAACAACTGTTAGATGCGGCATCCGAGGGCTTCGCAGCCACTAAGACCCTCGAGGAATTGAGGGATCTTATTGACAATCTAGCTATGAATAGCTATTTGTAGGGCAATCAAAAGGCCAAGGCGCGTACACAAGGGATGCACAATATGGATATCATGGCAGCGGTGGAAGCTATTTGTCCGATTCTTTTAGTTTTTAACCCATTTTCGTTTTGCCTTCTTGTGTAATTGTTAAGGGTTTTCATTGTTTTCTTGCTCAATTCTTCATCCGGTTGTTATTATATCATGTAATAGATATTAGCTTTTGTTTGTATTTATTCCTTCCTCTTTACACCGTACACTATGTAGATAAGTTTTCTCCCTTATTCTTGTCATTTCATGGCTTTCATTGGTGTCAAGCATCTTTATGCCCTCTTCTGACTAAACAGTCCTCAATTTTTCGTCCATATGCACAGCTTTCTATCTTTCACTCCCATGAAGTTTTCTTTCACTCATTCACTCTACACCAATTGCTTATAAATTCATGCACTCATCCACAACTTATTCATCACACAATAAAGCTCTCCTTACACTTCTAGAGCATCTCTTCTCTTCATATCCATTTGATATTTCTCCCATATAATAAAACTCTCCATTTTAGTCTATTCTTTTTCTTGGAAGATTGTGTTCTTGTGTTCCTAATAATTGTGAGTTATTACTTTGAGAAATGGAGTGTGTACTAAGGTAAAAGAGAATTTTTGTAAGAAAATGTTTTTCTTGGACTGTGGTATTTTTGGTTTACCATCTTAGTACATAGTGCCTCGCACCAAGAATGCTCCTCTAATAGTCTATCTTTTGCGGTGGAATGTCTATCCAAAAGTGACTGCTATTACTGGAGTAAGGGTGACAGATGTTTATTGTGCTCACAAGATTCTTAATTCTGAGCCTATACCCTTAGCTTGTTGGAAAGTATGCTCTCAAAGACTATGTATTATGTGTAAATATATTGCAATAAAAATATTTATTCATTCAATTTATTTTGTTTCTTATATTATTGCACATTTAAGGTCTAAGTATTATAAGTAATAGTCTATGTGTTGGGTTGTTCTTCACAATAAGGTATAAACTAAGAGTACTCGTCATATAAGTAAAATTAAGTTCTTAGTTGTTTGATAGAATTAGGCATTTCATCAAGGTTAAACTATTATTCCATAAGTTCTAATGAGGAATGGTTTACCGTGAATCAGTGAGTAGTTCACTCACATCACTGGCATAAGCATATTTCAAATACGTAGAATTGGACCTGTAGTAGTGGTCTCTTATAAAATACTATGATTATAGAGACTGGACTATTACTGCTACAACGTGGACAGATACCTTTATACTTGAGTATAAATTGGTGGTCTGGCGAAGCTAGTGTTTTTTAGTTTGATATATATTGGGTGAAATTTCTTTTGTGAGATTAATATCATTATATGTTGGGTGTATTACTCTAGTTAGTTAAGACAGACTCATACAATAAAGTTTCTACGCTTCATTTAGTGAAGTTAAATCACCCCCTTGTGATTGTCTAGGAAAATCTAATAATCCAAAACCCTGGGAATGTGACTCTAGAATGTATGCTTTTGGGCAGCTTCCAATGATGAGTAAGTACATAAGAGTGAGTCATAGATTATTAGACTAGAGATCTAAAGATGATAGATGTCTTTAAGATAAGTGTTAGTACATTTATTTGGTATCAATAGTAGGTGTTGTATGAAAGGGTATTTTCGTCATTTCACATGTAGGTCAGAGATATTACTTTAGCAATATTATTTTTGGGGTTAATATTTTCATATAGTGATAAATGAAAATATTTAAAATGATAAAATGTAGTAAAAGCATTTTGGTTATTTTAGCAGCTATAAACAATATGCCTCTGGGTCCTTGGAATAGCTCAAGTTACCTTGGTATTGTTTAGACACAATCTGGGCTTAATGGATAATTATTTGGAAGAGAATAAAATTTATTTTAAGAGTCCAATTAGAATTAATTAATTAGTCTTAGGTTTTGATAAGGCCCAGAAAAGATAATTAATTAATTGAGAGAATTGGAATGGATAAATTAATTAATTGAGCTGATATATATTAAGAGTCCAATTAGAATTAATTAATTAGTCTTGGGTATTTAATGAAGCCTAGAAAAGGTAATTAATTAATTAAGAAGATTAGGCCAGTCTTGGATTAGTTTTGGAGCACAGCACCAAGCCCATTAGGACTTAATGTTTTTTTGCCATTAGGGCTTAATCAAGCCCTAAGGCTAGCCGAAATTACGTGTGCAAGAGAGGGAGAAAAAATAACATTGGTTATTGCATGAGTTCCTCTCTCTAGGAAAAAAGTGTGCCGTCTTTTCCTCTTACTCTCTATTCCACGTTCATCTCTTCCATCTCTCTTGGAGAGTATCTGAATTATTCAAAGAAGAAGCTTTCACCAAGCTAATCTAAAAGAAAGTAGAGTCATACTCCAGAAGACGAAGAGAGGAAGTTTGAAGACGCTTGATACATAGTAATAGAAGATTGGCAAGAATATCGGTTGAACCGCAGGCACCTCCTTCTCCCCTTCCAATGCAAGTTCCAGTGTAACCCGGCCCCTTGTTAGTTAATATGTGACCAATAAAGAAAAGTAAGTACTCTTTCCTAGATCTGGCTCAGAAAACTGAAAAAATTTCCACTGCGTTTTCTTTGATGTTTTCCGTTTTGATCCTTTAAATAGTATCAGAGACACGGTTTTCATCTAAGAGCATGTACTAGGGTTAAAAATTGGAAAATGTGGTTCCTTTATTATTAAAAATGAATCTTTTATAATTTCATGTGATCCTTCATACATAGCTTTCTAGAGTTCATGTACGCCTCGTGGTTAGACGTATAGGATCATGTATTTTAATGGTTTCCCCATTGTTTTTCTTATTTTGAGTAGATGCGATGTATGCCTCGTGATTAGAGGTATAGATACTTATAACGGCATGTTTTTATGCTCAGTTTTGCATTTCTTTTAACCTGTAAATTTTGGAGACTGAAGAACGTGATTGCTGGAATTGTTGAGGGGCAAAAAATGGTTAAAAAACAGGATTTTTTTTTTTTCCAGAAATCAGCGAACTCCAAAACAGACCTAGCGCCACGTGGCCTAATCAGACCAGGTGCCAGGTCTACTCTGCCTAGTCAGAGGTTTTGGAGAAATAGTACAGACCCGGCACCAGGAGCACCCAATGGACCAAGTACCAAGTCTATTCTGCCCAGAGGCAAATGCGCGCAATTTTGTCCAAGAGAAGGGAGAGCACTGCTGAAGTTCTGTACTTCAATTTTTCCTTGATGTAATCATGTTTTGAAACCACTGTATGAGGTTAATTTTCTACAATAGTTTAATTTAACTATAGATGAATAATTTGTATGAAAATGAGTAGTAAAGGATAGAACCACCTTAGAATGAAACAAGATCATTAATTTTTTAATTCCTGATGTTTAATCCATTGTTTGGTCACATAGGTATAAATGAATAGTTTGAGCATGAAAAAGTTTATTTTTGTTATCATGCTTATTTTATTTTTGTTATCAAATGCGCAAGTTCTTGTGAGACCAAAGTCTTACTAGATAGAACGGTTTTTGATAAAACGTTTCAATCTAAGAAAGTTAAAAAAATAAAAGAATTCATGGTTTATTCTCTTAGAGGGTTTAATCCTTAACAGATAGAATAATGTTGAACTTAAGGTAATTTAATAAAGTTTTACTTGGTTATTAACTTAGAATAGTAAAATAAATTCATAGTTTATTCTCTCAAATGACTTAATCCTTGACATAGATAATAATTTTAAATTTTAGTTTCTTACCAAATTTAATGAAACCATAAGATTATAAAAAACGTTTTTGGGCGTAAAACTCTGTTTTCAATAAAAGATTAAGAGAGAGAGGCGTTCCAACGACCCATGGCTTTCATCACAACTCTCATTAGAGATAGTGGATTTTCTCATGTCATTCTGAGCATGACCCTCTATAGGATGGATTTTCACAAATATCTAGAACTAATGGAAGAGTAAAATTAAAAGCCTAAGGTATTTGTTAGGATCGACCAACCTACGTTAAAGGTTTTTAGCACTTGATTGCCTGTAGGTGGTATGAATCAGTGGCCATCTTTTTGGTGGAACTTTTCTAGACCATTATCTATTTAGGAAGTTTTGATTTGTGATAGTTATACACTTAACTTTGAATGCTATTAATCTTCCTACGAAGCTAAGAGCCAAACTATTTTTATCATTGATAATGGTTTTAAGAGTTATCTATTATCAAATAAATAATATAAAGAATGTGCATTTTTATTTCTTGCAAACTAAATTAATATTTTTTCGCAATATTTTAGAAACATCTAGTTTCAGTCCATTGTCAATTATTTTCAAGGAGAATAATTTGACAGGCCTAAATTATATGGACTGGAAGAGGAACTTGAACATAGTACTTACTGTTGAGGAATACAAATATATTTTTACGAATCCCTGTCCTGAGATTAGGGAAAAATCTACTGATCGAGAGCAAGAGGCCAAGAATGCATGCAAGAAAGCTGATGAGATGGCTAAGTGCTATATGTTAGCTTCCATGTCTAGTGTCCTCCAATTTAAACATGAGCACATGGCCACTACATACGACATGAATTTGCCATTGTATACCATGTTTGCTTACAAGAGTCGGCCCGTAAGGTATGAAGTTCTTAGGGCAATCATGAACACTAGGATGGCTGAGGGGGCATCAGTTCGAGAGCATCTACTCAATATGATTGCCTACTTTGAGGAGGCCAATGTCCTAGGCACAATGATAGATCCTGAGAGCCAAATGGCATAGTTCTTAAAACTCTACCTGATTCATATTCTCAGTTCAAGTTGAACTACAACATGAACAAGCTAGATATAAATCTCACGGAGCTTATGAAAGAACTCCAGGCGACAAAGAAGATCATGAAGCCCGTGTCAAATATTTTGGTATCTCGTTCTACTTCTTCTTCTGGAATTAAGGTAAAGCCTAAGAAATTCAAGAAGAGAACAACGTAGGGACCTATCCCAAAGCATCTGGTCAGGCCAAGCCTAATGGGAAGCCCAAAGGCAAATGCTTCAAGTGTGGCAAGAAGGGGCATTGGAAGAAAGATTGTCCAGACTTCTTAACTAAGTTTACTTCAGGTATTACTCTATACCTAGAGTCTATTTTGATGGTTGGATCAACATCTTCCTGGATAGTTGATTTTGAAGCCACTGACCATGTCTGTAACTCTTTACAAGGATTCAGAAGGACTAGTAGGCAATGGAGTAAGAATATAAGCTGAAGCAGTGGAAGTTCTTGAGCTTATTTTTTATTATAATAGGAAGTTAATTTTAAAAGATATTCTATATGTTTCTTTTTTTAAATATAATTTGATTTCAGTTTCCAAATTGATGAATCAAGAATATTCTTTTTTTTCCATTTTGGTGTTTCCATCAGTAGAGATGGTAATTTAATTTGTACTAAAAATATGTATGGAAATTTTTTTTATGTACATCCTATTAGAAATCAAATAAACAATATTCAAACTGAACTTGATAATAAAAAGATAAAAGTTATATTAAATGACTCATATTTCTAGTCTCTAAGATCTGGACATATAAATCCCAATCGAATTCAGAGGCTAATCCACGATGGGCCTTTAGGTTCATTGAGAATGGAAGAATAGCCTCAGTGTGAATCTTGCCTTAAAGGTAAAATGACCAAAAGGTCTTTTGCCAAAAAGGCGGATAGAGTCATGGAAATATTAGCACTAGTTCATACGAATGTTTGTAGTCCGGTGACTACACTAGTTAGGAGAGGCTACGAGTACTTCATCACTTTCACAAATGATCACACTTATTTTGGTTATATTTATCTGATGAGGTACAAGTCTAACTCTTTTGATAAATTTAAGGAGTTTAAGTCTAAACTGGATCATCAAACAAATAAATTAATTAAAACTTTGAGATCGAATCGTGGTAGATAGTACATCTTCGGTGAGTTTAAGGATTATTTGGTATATCACGGCATAGTATCTCAATTAATTGCACTTGGGATCCCTAGCAAAACGGAGTAGCTGAGAGAAGAAATAAAACTTTGATGGAAATGGTCAGAAGCATGATGAGTCATGTATCTCTTTCTATTTGTTTTTGGGGGTTTGCCTTAGAAATAATGGCATATATTTTAAACTTTGTGCCTTCCAAAATAGTACCTAGGACATCTTATGAAATGTGAACTGGACCAAAGCCTAGTCTGAACCATCTGAAGATATGGGATTGTCCAGCTTATGTGCTGATAAAAGGAAGTAAGCTAGAACCAAGATTGGAGTTATGTTTCTTCGTTGGGTACCCAAAAGGAACAAGAGGTGGATATTTCAATCATTCTCAAGAGCATAAAGTACTTGTTAGTACTAAAGCTAGATACTTAGAAAATGAACAACTTACTTCCACCACGGGTTTAAGTAGAATAGAGTTAGAGGAGAAGTTGGTCACCGACTCAACTTCAGGTACTTCTAACATTCCGATCGAGAAACTAAGAGAAACACTACAGGATGTTCTTATACAAACTGAGTTTCATCGTAGTGGGAGGATTACAAGAGTTCCAGAAAGGTAGACTGAAGAGATCTATGATTAAGTCTTTGATCATCAGAAATAAGATCCCACTTGATACTAGGAGGCCATTATTGATGCTAATGAAGACAAATGGCAGCTAGCCATGAATGACAAGATTGAGTTCATGTACCTCAATCAGGATTGGGATCTTGTCACTGTGCCTAATAGGATAAAACCTAATGGGGTGTAAGTGGGAATACAGGAGGAAGAGAGGTGCGGATGGAAAGGTTGAAATCTATAAAGCAAGATAGATTATATTCAGAAAGAAAGGATATATTATGAGAAAACTTTTTTACTAGTAGCCATGCTTAAGTCTATCCAAATTATCTTAACCATCACATGTCATTATGACCATGAGATACGGAAAATAGAAGTCAAAACGGCCTTCTTAAATGGCTATCTTAGCGAAAACTTCTATATGTCTTAGCCAGAAGGTTTTGTTGCTAGATGTCAAGAACAAATAGTCTGTAAGCTTAAAAAGTCCATCTATGGACTTAAGAAAGCGTCATAAGCATGTAACATACGTTTTGATGAAATTGTGAAAACTTATGATTTTATTCAAAATATGAATGAACCATGTGTGTATAGGAAACCAAATAGTGGCAAAGTGATTTTCTTGGTACTTTATGTAGATGACATTCTACTAATTGGAAATGATATAGGGACATTATCATCCGTTAAGGTTTTGCTATTTAGTCAATTTAGCTTGAAAGACATAGGAGAAGCTAGCTGTATTCTAGTTATTAAGCTTCTTGGAGATATGAAGCAGAGAATGTTAAACTTATTCCAGTCTACTTATATTGACAAGATAGTGGCCAAGTACAACATGGATCAGTGTAAAGGAGCTATTATACCCTTTAGACACAGATTATCCTTATCTTCCAATCAGTATCCTCAAACACAGGGAGACAAGTAGAAAATGAGCAGGATCCCTTATGATTCGGTTGTGGGAAGTCTTATGTATGCTATGCTTTGTACTAGGCTAGATATCTGCTTTACAATAGGCATGGTTAGTAGATATAAGTTAAACACAAGGGAAGCTCACTGGTAAGCTGTAAAGCATATACTCAAATATCTCAAAGAAACAAGAGATTATATATTTATATATCGTGCTGATAATTTAGTTCTTACCAATTACACAAACTCAGACTTTTAGATAAATAAAAATGAAAGAAAATTCACTAATGGATATGTCTTCACTTTGTCTGGATGAGCTATTTCATGGAGAAGTATCAAGAAATCTTACATTGCTGATTCTATCGTAGAAGCTGAGTACGTTGCTATTTCAGAAGCTTCTGAAGAAGTTGTGTGGCTCCAAAAGTTCCTCACAGAACTTGGAGTAGTACCGCCCATGGATGGGCCTATCACGATTTGTTGTGATGATACTAAAGCGGTGTCACAATGCAAGGACCCTCGAAATCATAGAAAGAGCAAGCACATAGACATGAATTATCACCTCATCCTGGAGTTCATCCAGAAACGGGAGCTTGTGATCAATCAGATTTTCTCTGTCAATAATCTAGCGGATCTCTTTACCAAGCCTTTGACAAAAAAGGTGTTTCGCAGATACTTAGATGTCATAGGGATAGGCACTTGTGTACTTAGTTTTTGTAGTGCAAGTAGGAGATTGTTGGAAAGTATGCCGTCAAATACTATATATTTTATGTAAATATATTGCAATAAAAATGTTTATTCATTCAATTTAGTTTGTTTCTTATATTATTATACATTTAAGGTCCAACTATGACAAGTAATGGTCTATGTGTTGGGCCATTCTTCACATAAAGTATAGACCATGGGTACTTGTCATACAAGTAAAATTATGTTCTTAGTCGTTTGATGGAATTGGGCATTTCATTAAGGTAAAACTATTATGCCATGACTTCTAATGAGGAATGGTTTATCTTGAATCAATGAGTAGTTCACTCACATCACTAGTAAAAGCATAATTTGAATACATAAAATTGGACCTATAGTAGTGGTCTCTTATAAAGTACTATGATTATAGAGACTGGACTATTACTGCTACAACGTGGACGGATACTTTCATATTTGAATATGAGTTGGTGGTCTGGCGAAGCTAGAGTTTTATACTTTGATATATGTTGGGTGAGATTTCTTTTATGAGATCAATATTCTTGTATATTGGTTGTATTACTATAATCAGTTAAAACAGACTCATGCAACAGAGTTTCTATGCTTCACTTAGTGAAGTTAAATCACCCCCTTATGATTGTCCAGGATAATCTAATAATCTAGGGCCCTGAGAACGTGACTATAGAATGTGTGCTTTTAGGTACCTTCCAATGATGAGCAAGTACATTTGAGTGAGTCATGGATTATCGGACTAAAGATCTAAGGATGGTAGATGTCTTTGAGATGGGTGTTACTACATTTATCCGGTCTCATTGGTGAGTATTACATAGAGGGGTATTTTCATCATTTTACCTATAGGTCAGAGACATTGCTTTAGCAATATTCTTTTTGAGGTCAATATTTTTATATGGTAATAAATAGAAACATTTAAAATGGTAAAATACAACTATTTAATAGTAAGGGCATTTTGATCATTTTAGTAGCCATGAAAAATATGTCTCTTGGTCCTCGGAGTAGCTAAAGTTACTTTGGTGTTGTTTAGACATATTCTGGGCTTAATGGATAATTATTTCGAAGAGAATAAAATTTATTCTAAGAGTCCAATTAGAATTAATTAATTAGTCTTGGGTTTTGATAAGGCCCAGAAAAGATAATTAATTCATTAAGAGAATTGAGCTGGAATAAATTAATTAATTGGGCTGATATATGTTGATATATATTAGGAGTCCAATTAGAATTAATTAATTAGTCTTGGGTATTTAATAAAGCCTAGAAAAGATAATTAATCAATTAAGAGAGGGCTTGTCTTGTATTGGTTTTGGAGCACAGCACCAAGCCTATTAGGGCTTAATGTTTTCAGCCATTAGTGCTTAATCAATCCCTAAGGTTGGTCGAAATCATGTGTCCAAGAGAGCGAGAAAAAATAACGTTGGTTGTTGCTTGAGTTCCTCTCTCTGGAAAAAAGTGTGTCATCTTTTCCTTTCAGTCTTTGTTCCACGTTCTTCTATTCTATCTCTCTTGGAGAGTATCTGGATTATCTAAAGAAGGAACTTTCACCAAGCTAACCCAAAAGAAGGTAGAGTCATATCTAAAAGACGAAGAAAGGAAGCTTGAAGACGCTTGATGTGTAGGAGTAGAAGATTGGTGGGAATACCAGTTGAACCGTAGGCACCTCCTTCTCCCCTTCCAACACAAGTTCTAGGGCAACCTGGCCCCTTTTGGTTAATCTACGACCAATAAAGAAAATGAAGTACTCTCTCCTAGATGTTGCTCAGAAAATTGAAAAATTTACCGTTGTATTTTCTTTGATATTTTCTATTTTGATCCTTCATAGCTCCCCTTGTCATCTTTTCTATGCGTAAGGTGACCACATATGGTAGCCCCTCGAAGCCGTTGTACTTCCCTTGGTCATCACCCAGGTG
Source organism: Voacanga thouarsii (assembly GCA_026120185.1). Classification (NCBI taxonomy): domain Eukaryota; kingdom Viridiplantae; phylum Streptophyta; class Magnoliopsida; order Gentianales; family Apocynaceae; genus Voacanga; species Voacanga thouarsii. The sequence continues at coordinate 2,643,797 of JANUWF010001641.1, read as the reverse complement.
CTTGTTTATGCTGGTGTATATATTTTGAGTAAGATAGCTACGCCCACATGCACCAACGATGTCATTTCCGACTGAACTTTGGAAAATACAGGCTATGCTTGAGAGAAAAATGAGAAAAGATGGCTTACACCAAGGGAAGCATAGGATTTGGAGGAAGAAGACGAGGATGAACCCCCGAGGGTGTCGACATCCCGAGCTTCACAACACGTCGGGATGGAAGACTTTCAAACTGATGTAAGGACTGATTTTGCACAAATACAAATGGAGGAGGCACAACTATGAACTGAACAAGGAGAATTACGAGCCACCTAGCTATAACATGATGAGTGGTTCGCCCAACAACACGTTTACATGGAACACGACCAGCAATAGAAGTTGGGTCAAGGGCAGCAAATGCAGTAGCAATTTGAGTTCTTCACTTGTCTTGGTGATAAGATGGACCAACTCTGGATAGACCAGAGAGCTATTTGGGGTTCCCTCAATGACATCTGGCAGATGCAGCAACAACAACAATAATATTTGGAAAATATCTGGGATGCTGTATTTAGAAATCAAGGGCCACATGGAGGCGCAGGACTATCAACTTTTGGAGGAGGCCACATCTAATTTCCTTCCGGGGGATTTTCTTTTACTCTTCATCCATTGTATTTTAGTTCCGTTGAACTTAATTTTGTACATATTTAATATAATACTATTTTTATTTTTCGACTGTATATAATATTATTATTTATTCCAGTTAACATTTACCATAATTCATTTATTTTTGGAACTCTTCTTTTCTTATCCTTGAATATTACACTTCTCAATAAAGTTGCGCTCACTTGGGGTGTATTACTAACTCTCTTTCCTTTTTTCTTTATTTTAGTCCAATTTGGATGTGGTTATTGTTATATTTATGCCAATGAGGACATTGTTTGATTAAGTGTGGGGGAGGGGTTAGGTTTATACTATTTTCAAGTGTGTATTATGCAAGGATTTATTGTGTATGAATTGGGCCATAAGTTATTGTGTATGATTTGGGCCATTTTTTGTTGATTTTGAGGACTTATGATTTTTGGCAAAACTTTTTTCAATTTTTGGACTTTGTTGGGCTTTGATGGTATTATTGTTGTCCCCCTTTTAGCTTGAGAATTAAATTTAACATCTATTGAATAAGCTTATTGATGTGTAAATTTTGTGTGTATAAAATTTATCAAATTTAAATCCATCCCTTAGTCAAGTTTTAATCCTAAAATACACATATGAGCAAGTATACTCATTACAAGCATAATATAGGGAATTAACGAGTATCGATCCTCAAAGGAACAAGTACATACTAGTCACTTTTCTTTCATTGTTTAACCGACCTAAATAAAGTAAGAAAATAATACACACACACACACACACACACAACTCAAGGATGGAAAAGTATGTATTTCGACAAATATTCTTGAAAACATGACCGTGAACCACTTAGCAATTATCACAATCAATTACTATCTTGGCATCACGAAGGATTTAATATAGACCCACTTCGTTTGCAATCCATGGAATCACTATCTTCTAGTTAAATTAGTGAACATATTCTGTCTTGACCAATTTAGCCAAAAGATGCATTAAAATCAATCCTAATATAAACCCCTATATTCTTGGTGATTTAAAACATGAAATTAGTCAATGAATCCATATTCTAGCAATCATCAACTAACCTTTGATTACCCAAGTTCTTAACAAGTAACCCTTTTTTAAAGCAAGTTAAGAGATAACAAATATGAAAATATTTTTTTTAAAACCATTATCAACCTCTTTTTCAAACAAGTTAACAATAAGAATTAATTAATCAATTTCATAGGAAAGACAAGTAATCAAATACCAAGAAAAGTAATTAATTAACAAAGAAGTAAATTAACTGAAAATCATAAATCCAAGAATAATATCTAAATAAAACTAAAGAATTAAACTCATTATTGTTCAAGAAAATGAAAACAAAGGAAAGAGATAAATACTCATAGATATGACTTTCAATTTTCAATAAAAATTCTTCTCAAAACAATGTTCCTTAAATTATTTCTCTAGAGAAAATACTGGTGGTTCACTCTAAAAAAATATGTCTAAGTCTTCACATTGAGCACCCACTATTACATACGTTAATAGACAGTATTTATAGGCACAAGAACTACCTAAATTTTCAAAAGAGAAAAGAAATAATTTCCTAATAGCATTCTAAATAAAAATTAAATAAGGCCACGAGTTAAGTTGTGAAAGAATTGGAAACTCGTGTTGTATCATTTTGCACTGAAGCACATTCCTTTTCTTGAAATTGGCTTCTCAAGAGCCGATTACCAAGTCCCAAGCCGTTTTTCATTTGCCATCACTCACCCGAGCCGCAAGAACCAAGCCAACCAAAATTGTTGAAGTTTTCGAGCCGTGAAAACAATTTCCTGAGCCATGCAGCCGAGCCACCTGAAGCCATCTCCTTTCTTCTCCTTTTATGTCGAGCTATCAAAGTTTTCCCTCCTTTGTTGTCTTTTCAATGAGCTGCGGCTTAGCTTCATGCATCCTTCTCAGGATGTCTTTCATCCTATAAGTTTTTGTCCTTTTCCTTTTCGCTTTGTTTTGTTTCTTGTTTCAGTGGCCCACTATGCTATTTATTTTCTTTTGTCCTTTAGTGAAGCCACGAGCCAAGCCATGAAGCTCGCAAGCCATTTTTCTATTTCTTTTCTTGTTGTTTCCAATTTTTATTTCCACTTCACTGTCTTTCCTTTTTTCCTGCTTTGTCGTGCTCTTCTCCAGACTTGGTCCGGCACTAGGTTTGTCTTCTTGGCATGGTACCAAGTTTGCACTGGAAAATTACTCAATTGGCTTCAAATTTTACCTATTTTTGCATAAAATTACAGAAAAGTATTTTTATAAGTGAAATATCAAATAGGAAGGAATATGACTAGTTATTGTAATAAAAGTGTCTCAAATTAGCCTCAAACAATTAGAAAAATAATGATGATTTTAACCCCTATCACATACCCTCACACTTAAATCTTTGCTTGTCCCTAAGCATAGTACAAAAACAAAGCACTCAAAAAAATTTATTTCTTTTCACATTCATCCATAACAAAGCCATAATTTTTCCCCCAACCTTAGATAAAAAATTATCCTTCATTCACCTTTTAAAAACCTTTGTAAACTCATGCATTAAATCAAACATATCAAGACCCTCAAAATTAAGTTAAACAAGTTTATACTTTAGTCTAAAAAAATTATTCCACCTTTCAAGCCAAGACATAGATAACACAAATCATACAAGTTAAGTTGTTTAACCAATTCAAAATTCATAGAATCAAATTTGCAAAACTCTAAGTAGAAAAATAAGGAGACGCTCATTTTTTTTTTTATCATCTTTTTTTTTTTTCAATCACTCTTCTTTTTTTCTATAGCCTTAAGTGCATGAACATTACCTTCACGCACCATATTAGCACGTAACATTTTTTCTTTACTTTTCGGGAATTAGCCTCAAGAAAGTGTGATGCTTCTTGTTTCTTCTCTTCCACTAACCGTATTGGCCCCCTTAAGCAATTTCCTAATGAGATAAGCATTTTCTTTCCAAATAAACTAAAAAAATTTTTCACTCTTTTATTCAATAAAAGAATAATGCACACTTTCTCTCTTTTTTTCTCTCATTCTCACCATCCTTATTCACAACTCCAAGTTAAACAAATTTAGAAAATTATGAATCAAGAATTAATCACCAATTCTTCCCATATTTCATTACATCATCCATATCCAAACAAGAAAAGTACAATAAAATTCAAATACTCAAGTATAACCAAGATTAACTTAAATTGCCAAGACTTAACATATTCAACTTAATACACAATTTTACTCAATAAAATCCAACCAATTTGAATGACAAAATCATATCCAAAGTGAAAAAGAAAATCATTACCTTATCATAGGCAAAAACAATTTCATAGTAATTTTCAAAAAGTTAACATATCATTGAAAATCCATTGAAAATAAAAAAATAAAATAAAATACACTTTAAAAAAATACTAAATCCCTCCTCCACACTTAAATTGGTCATTATCCTCAATGGCCTAAAATATCACAATAAAGCATAACCAAGGGACCAAAAAATGTAAAGAGGAAAAAGAAAATAATACTCGCCAAGGTAGATTAGCTCCAAGAAAAGTGACCGTCAACCTTCAAAATTTTGAAAGAATTATTGTCAGTGGGAAAATAAACCTATAAAAAGAAAAACAAACACAAAAATAATAGTCTAAAAAGAAAATAAAAGACGAAAAAATGGTCCTGCAAAAATTAAAAAACACCTAAAAAAATTTTCAAAATGAAATATACACTACTAGAAAAAAGTGCTTTACCAACTGACAAAATCGGTTGGTAATTAGCTAAATTCGGTTGGTAATCATGATTTACCAACCAATTACCAATCAAATGGCATCGCATGCAAAAAGCTTAGCTTGTATATTTTCCAACCGAAATTTTTGGAGTTGGTTGGTAACTACCAACCGCAATTCAATTGGTAATGTAAAATTTTCGGTTGGAAATTTGGCATTCAGTTTGGCATTTGAGTTGACTAATTCAGTTGGTAATTACCCACCGAAATTCGGTTGGTAATATAAAATCTTTGGTTGAAAATTTAGCATTTGAGTTGACTATTTCGGTTGGTAATTACCAACAAAAATTTATGTTACCAACCGATTAATGCTGTTGGTAATTATCAACCAAAAATGTAGTTTGTAAATTTATAATTTTTTATTGGTAAATTTGTATTTAATATAAGATTGCAATTTACTAATTTACAAACTGAGACATGTTTCTACCAACCGATATATGTGTAGGTAATTACTAATTGACTCAGTTGGCAATGATTATTTTTTTCTGGTTGGTAGTTTTATTTATTTACCAACTGAACATTCAGTTGGTAATTTTTCAACTATTTTAGTTATTTAAAATCTGTTGGTAATTTTTTGTTGGTAAATTACTAACCGAGTTGTTCAGTTGTTATTTCTTTTTTTTTTTTTTCATTGGTAATTTTCTTTATTTACCAACCAAATATTCAATTGGTAAATTTTCAACTGTTTTAGTAATCTAAAATCTGAATGTAATTTTTTGTTGGTAAATTACCAACTAAGTTGTTTGTTGGTAGTTAATTGGTTTGAAAATTACTAACTATTATTTAATATATTACCAACCAAATTATTTTCAATTACCAACTAAAACACCAACTGAATTATATTCAATTACCAACTGATTTTTCAGTTGGTAATTTTTCTTTGATTTGGCAGAATTCTAGTGCATCTGAACATATAACCAAACACCTGTATTTGACAAATTCATAAAATAATAAAGCCAAAACACATCCACAAATCCAACATAAACATTATCCTTCCATAAATCCACAAATCCAACATAAACATCATCCTTTCAGAAATTCACAAAATATAATCTTTCCACAAATTCACAAATCCAACACAAACATCATCTTTCTACAAAAATAAACATCATCCTTCCATAAATTCAAAGCAAATATAATTCCCTCACAAAATACCAAAAATCCTAACCAAACATCATCTTTAATTAAACATAAAAGTTTATCATAATATGAAAGTAAGATGAAGTGCATGCTCAAGGTTTAACAACAAGGAATACAATTAAGGAACACAGTGAAGGAATATTAATTTTCTAGTGGATTTGATCCACTTAGGTCCTTAACCTTCTGTGTTAGCAAAGAAACCCCCGTTGTCAACTGCTCATTTGTCTTCAACACTTTTTGAATCTGTGTGTCAACAGCCATTTGCACCAACTCATTTATAGTATTTTGAAAGTCAATTGTCTCCATATATTGCGAAAGATGCACCGATGAAATGGATGAAGAAGATGATGACTTGTGTAAAGTAGATTTCTATAGACAACTGAAGCTTAGGGATCTCATGCCATAAACTGCATTCCCTTTGTTAGGTTGGCCTACAACTCGCAACCAAATATCAGCCTTGTTTATTAGTGAAGGCTGCTCCCCTTCAAGTGTCTGGCTAGCAAGTGATGTCATCTCTTTCTTCAATTCTTCTTGGTAGCGATGCTAACACATAAACAAATGCAAAAATATCAAAATAAAAAATGAATAAGAATTTTGGAATAAACACCATGAAAATCTCAACTATATTAGTGATTGTGAAGCTTAAAACAAAGAACATCCATCAGAATTAGTATCATTTGGTTGTAACATAAAAAGTCAAAAAGTAACACCATCATTTGAATATTTTGCCATCTTTCCAATTAGAAAAGTTTCTTTAACTTGGTCCACAATGCACCCCCCATCTCCCTCTTTCATAGTTCATGCATAACAAACACATTTTAATGCGAAAAAAAATCAAATTTCCTACTCAAGGATTATTAGATGCAGTCACAGTAAAGAATCTACAAGCTGTTAAGGCTCTTGTAAATTCAACAAAAAGTAAATCTAAAAAGTAAGATTAAAAATTTTACCACAATGACATGACAAAGAAACCATTCATTCATAGAATACAAAGTTATTCTCATCTAACCATCATATTGAAGAAACAATTCATCAAATAAAGGCAGAAAACATAACAAATTTATTTCAGATATACCATATGCAAGAGATTAATCCTCATTTCACATATTACTTAGGAGGAAGCAAAAGAATGCTTACCTCATTACTAGAGTTTAATCCTGCAATCAATTTACTAAAAATATTTGAAATTAGAAATGATGGAGAGATATCCATGACTTTAGTCATTTTTATTCAACCTTATCTTCTACAAAATAGATAATAGTTCATATACTCTTTTCTTCTCTACCACTCTACCCTAATCTTATTGCATTTATGAAAGCAAAATCATGTACTTAGCATTATACAATACTATGTGAAGCATCCTAGATGAGCTATCAAGTCATTAGAGAAATAGATTTGATTGTTTCTAGCCATTGAACGTCCCATATAAAGATTTAGAAAATCAAGTGCAAAATAGAGAAGTTTTAACATTCACACAAAAGAGAATGAAAGATTCATGTGAAAATAAATCGAGAAAATTTCTTGATAACCTGGGATTCAAGTACTAAAAATTTCAGCTAAAAGCAGTTTATGGAAGAAAGAGATTCAAAACTCTTGACCAGTAGTCTAATGGTGCATCACAACTTAGCAAAATGTCAGTATAGAAGAAGACTTGGGTTAGTCATGATAGCCTCAAAAGGGAATGCATAAACCGTCCTTTTCATTTTAGGCCTAAACTCGGACTACTACAGAATTATTCATATGCCACAACTCACAAAATATGGGTTTGCCATACATTTCCAACCTGCATCACTGTAGTCAATGTATCATCTGCATGGTTCTAAAATCATACAAACACCATGCAACTCCAACCACCCCCCCCCCCCCCCACCTAAACTCCCATAAAATGGCTATACAGATGGAAAGCAATAAATATGCACGTCAAAGTCTTCCACTTTGGATGGGAAAAATGGAAGCAGTAAAGCTACCTTCACTTGAGCTGAAAAGACCTAAGAGGCTTAAGATTGCAAGTTGGCATAATAGTAATTGAGAACAGTAATCATCTAGCAAAATAAATAAATAAATAAAATAAAATAAAATTGAGAACAGTAATCTAATGTGTATATTTTGGATTAACAAGGTACATGCTCTGAAACTCTTCTTTCCATTCTAGCTGTAAATCTAGAATCAATTTTCAGAATCTTTGTAAGCGCATAAACCCCTAAAGATCATATTATTATTAATTTTTCATGCTCAAATTACACTTTGCTAAATATAATGGATATAATAGTATGGAATAAATAATAATAATGACCATTATTAACTTATGAAACTTACATATGTTTTCTCGGACCACTTGTCAATAAAGATAAGTTCTGGGCCTCCAAGCCCCACGTCTTCACCCTCCAACATTTGGTGTTCCGTCTTAAGCACTTGCTCAACCTCATCTTCAATGTTTGTTGTGTGTGTGAAAACATACTTTAGCACGAACATTGAATGCTAAAATCAAATATAACCAACACCTAAGAAATGAAATGATATCAAACAGTATGCAACAAGCACAACCAATCTTCAAAGCCAAAATGTCCAGAAACAACAGCATAAAAATATGCAAACATTGATTTTGTACTACTCATTTAACCACAATAGAATATAGAAACTGAAACTCAAATCCTTAGGCAATTATTTACTCTTTGGTTAACTAGGAAATCCAGAAGTCATGATGAGGGAAGCTGAAGTTTTGAAGTCTCAAACTGGCAAATGATTTACCTTTTATAGTTTTATTATCGTAAGAGAACTAAGAAATTGGATTCAAGTTTAATTGTCAACATTAGATATTTGGAGGAAATTTTGGTCCTTATTTACTCTGACTAGCTGAATTCTACAAAATCAAATCTTTACCCTACTCCAGCCAACTTGAGCTCCAACCCTGTTTGAAGAATCTTGGTTCCACTACACTAGTCAAAACAAATGAGCGAGAAAACCCAACAATTCTAGCAGTCACAATCATTATCAAGCAACGGTTCTTGAATTGAACTAAAAATTAAATCTTTTTTCCTCTTGTTTTGTTCACAAACCCACACAGTAAACAAATCAGATGCACCCTTGACCAGAACCAATACCATGAAAAATTATACATTACTATTCTCAAATTCATCAAATGGAAAAATTCAAACAGCACGAATGACAACCTATTTGCGAAATCAATCATTCCAAATTTCAAGAAATACAATACTAGGAAATGAAAATTTCCCTTCAGTAGAATAAAAACCAAGCACAAATCAAAAGGTAATTCAAAATGAATTAAAAATAAAGGGACCTTGAGGGCATGCTTATAGCGATGAGACTTGCAGAGTTCCTTAGAAATATCACGGAGGTCGGACATGGTAATTTTCCGACCTTTGCTGACCCATCTGTGGAGAACGTTTGTGACGCTTCTTTTAGGCAGTCTAAGCCTACATATTTTGCTCTTTAAATAATCATTCTCAAATATTCTACACTATAGCTTCCCTTCTCAGCTTCAGTGCAAGTTTCAGCAGCCCTTTCTTCTTCTTGGTAAACAACTTCACTCCTAGAAGTGAAAGATCGCAGCAGAGCCCTCCTCTCTTTACTCCCATTTCTGCCAAATTTTTACATAGAGAACACCGAATTTAATTAGATTGAAGAAATACAGTAGCAATTGAAGAATTGGGGTGTACAAATAGAAAGGAATGGAAACGGTTACCAAGCGAGAGTGAGGAAGATGGAACGCACGACCATTGAGAGCTACTGCCTAAGAGAAACGAGTGAAATATTGGACTCCTGAGTGCTATAATTACTCAAAAGAAGTGAGAAAAATAGAAAAAAGAAAAGAAAAGGATAAAAAGGTGAATATATAAATATTTTCTCAATATCTTCTGCTATATTAAAATTAAACTTTATATATATATATATATATATCAACTTAAAATTTTCTAGTTTGAATAAAAAGATAAAGATCCAATAAAAAATTGTATTTATATTTTTTCAACAAGTGAAAACTCACATAGAAACAAATTGATCAACAAAAATTTTTAGAACTTGCAAAAAAAAAAAAAAAGAAAGAAAGAAAAGAAAATGGTGAGACATCAAATTAAGAAAGAATAGCATATATTTTTAGGCAATTTATAAAGTCCAAAGGGTAAAAAGAAATTTAAACATTTTGAGCAAATAAAAACTATTGATAAACAAAGATGTTGAGAACTTGCAAAGAAGAAAAGAAAAGAAAATAGGAAAGAAAATAATAAAATAGGAAAGAAAAGAAAGGAAAACTTTTTTGAGAACTTGCCAAAAATAAATTGCAAAATTAAAAATATAGGAAAAAATAAAAGAATATAGGAAAGAAAAGAAGTGGAAAGAAAACAAAAAAGAATAGAAAGGAAAAGAAAATAGGGAAGAAAAAAAAGGAAAATAATGAAGAGAAAAGAAAATAAGAAAGGAAAATAAGGAAATGATAAACGAAAAGAAAGATAAAAATAATAACAAAGGAAAGGAACTGATAAAAGAAAACATGAACGAAGGGAAAGTAAAAACAAAGAAAGATAAAAGAAAATAGAAAAGAAAGGAAAAATAAATGAAAAACAAGGAAACGATAAAAGAAAGTAGGGGAAAAAAAAAGAAAATATGGAAGAAAAGAACGGAAACATAAAGGAAATGATAAAATAAAATAGGAAACCAAAAGGTAAGAACAAGAAAAGATAAAAGAAAATAAAGGCAAAACATGGAAAAGACAAAAAAAAAAAAGGAAATAAAAGAAAATGAATGGAAAAATAAATTTAAAAGAGAAAGGAAAGGATAAAAGAAAATAGAGGAAAAGATTGAAGAAAAAGAAAGGAGGCAATAATAAATAAAAAATGTTAGAAGTAAAGAAAAGACAGGAAAAAAGAAGGTTAAAAATAATAAAATAATACATATATTATATTATATTTTAAAGTGGGTGTTTATTTTTCTATTTGTTTCTAAATATTCTACATTCTTTGGTCTTTTTTTTTTTTAAATTCATCCTATTTTCTTATATAAAAAATACCAATTTTATTTTCTGTAGCAAATTTGCATTATTTAGTCTTTTGGTTTCTTAAAAAAAATTTATACTTTTATTAAATATAATTAGATATAATTATCTAAATGAACTAAGTTACAAAATATAATGAATCAAATAATATTTTTGAAAACTTGTAGTCCTAAGGGTTTCTTTTGAAAACTTTAGGGATTTAGATATAATTATCTAAACGAACTAAGTTAAAAAAAATATAAAATTTGAAATAATTATTTTAAAAGTTTGTTTATATATTTTTACACTTGGCTCGTTATTTTTCAAAAGATATTTAAAATAAGTTGTGTTTAAAAAAATTATGGTCGTAAGGGTTTCTTTTAGAAACTTTGGAGACTTAACTATAATTGTCCAAATGAACTAATTTAAAAAATATAGAGATTCAAGTAGTGACTAAATGCGTTAATAATTAACTAATATATGACCTTAAATCTCAATACACATTCACATATAACTTGAAAATATATAAATTTTATCTATAATAATTACAATTTATATATGTGCATGTATATAGAAAAGCAAAATATGATATAGTAATTAAAAGTATGAGATAAAAATAGTAACTTTACTAAGTATTTCTACTTTTTATGCTGAAAATTTGTTATTTTTATAATATTTGCTGTATATGATATAAATTTAAAAGTTTATCAATTTGAATATAAAATAAAAGAATCAAATTTACGAATATATTGACAATTTATATGCATTAATAAAGATAATTCTTATTTAATTTTTTATAATTTATAGTAATTACTATTTATATATATGCATGTATATAGAAAAATATAAATACGATGGAAACACATCCTACACATATACATGATGCTTATATATTTATATTGTCATACAAATAAAAGTAATAATTTTTACATTATGATAAAGATAATAATAATTATATTTATTAATAAAATTATGTGTACAAATATAATATAACTTTTTGATTGTTAAATTTAATACACCTAATTGATAAATTGTTTAATGTCTATTAAAAAATTATGAATTGAGTCTGCTAAATTAAAAAATATTTATTATATTAAAAAAATTATAATTAAGAAATTTGTTGTATAACTAAAGGTATGAAAAAATTGCTTACTTTTATTATTAATTCAAAAATAAAATTTATATCATTTAGGAATACGTGTACAAAATAATTATATACTCTGATAAATAAAAGCAAATTAAAAATGAAAAAATTTTAAAAAAATTAAAAGTGATAAAAAAATTTTACTTTATTTATTTATTAAATCAAAATTTACAAATTTTAAAAGTGTATTTCATATAATTATAATATTTTGTAAGAAGTACATAAATATAATATGTGCTTCCAATTTGTACAAACAACAACATAGCACAGCGGTTGAAACTCTACACCTCCACAATAGAGATGCAAGTTTGACTCTTGTTCGCATAGAAGAGGGGAAGGATTTTCACATGCTAGGCTGGGGAGGCCAGCGTGGCGCCACGTGTGCAGCAATGTGGCATCATGTGACCGCCACGTGTAGCCCCGTGTCGAACCCTTCTGCCACGTGGCATATTTAAATTTTTTTTTAAAAAAAATTATAATCTTTTTGTTTTTGAATTTTTTTTACTGATGACTTATTTCTGTTGTCACTAAATCGTAACCATTTAGTGACAACCTTTTTTTTGTCATTAGATTTTTTTGTTATTTTCTTTTTTTTTTAATAATTGCAAGAGCTGTCACAAAATAATGGGACATTAGTGACAACTTATTGCTGTCACAAATAATTACTGATTAGTAACAATGAAATAGTAATTGTGACAAAATTTTTAGTGAATTAGTGACAAGAAACATTATTACTAATACATGTCGACATTTAGTGATTACTGTTGCTAAGGCTTTAGTGACAACCTATTAATGTTGTCACTGGGAGCCTTTAGTGAAACACTTTTAGTGACAACCTAGTGACAACTTTTTTTTTTTATCACTAAACACTCTTTATTGACAATATTTTGGATTTAATGACAACTTTTTGTTGTCACTAATTGTGCTTTTTTCCCGTAGTGAATCGATTACCAATTGAATATATTATCAATAGATACATTTCAGTTAGTAATCGTTCGGTAAAATTTATAAATTAAAATACCAACTGAATATATTACCAACTGATACAATTTGGTTAGTAATTAATTGGTAAAATTTTTAAATTAAATACCAATCGATTACCAACTGACTAGATTTACTAACCAAAACATTTTGGTTAGTAGTCAGTTGGTAAATTTTTTAAATTAAAATATCAACCGATTACCAATTGACTAGGTTTACCAACCAAAACATTTCGGTTAGTAGTCGGTCGGTAAAAGTTTTAAATTAAAATACTAACCGATTACCAACTGAATATATTACAAACTAATATATTTCGGTTAGTAATCGATCGATAAAATTTTTAAATTAAAATACCAACCGATTATCAACTGATACATTTCGGTTAATAATCGGTTGGTAAAATTTTTAAATTAATATACCAATTGATCACCAACTAAATATATTACTAGCCAATATATTTCAGTTAGTAATCGGTCGATAAAATTTTTAAATTAAAATACCAACCGATTATCAAATGAATATATTACCAATCGATACATTTCTGTTAGTAATCGGTCAGTAAAATTTTTAAATTAAAATATCAACCGATTACCTACTAAATATATTACTAACCGATTGTTATCGGTTGATAATCAGTTCGTAAATATTTTTTCACCAAATTACTGACTGAATATATTACCAACCGATATATTTTGGTTGGTAACCAGATGGTAAATTTTTTTTCGTTAAATTACTAACCGATTACCAACTGATAATATTATCAACCAATTGTTATTAATTGGTAATCGGTTGGTAAATATATTCCTGCCAAATTACCAACCGATTACCAACCAACTATTTACTAACTGATTATGCCTGTTGGTAAGTGGTTGAAAAAGTTTTAAATTTTTTTAATTTTCATTTTAGTTGGTAATTAACGACCGAATGTAGTCAGTTGGTAATAGTTAGTTGGTATATTATATTTTTTTAATAGTTATAAGAAAAATCTAGAAATGCAAACAAGAATGGAAAACCGAAAAAAATAAAAAAAAAACTGGTGAAGAGGTATAAAGAAGAAGAAACGGGGAAAAAAATCTGGAACAACAAAGAAAGAAAAAAGAAAAAGGAAAAAGTAAAAGAAAGGAGACGAAAGTGAAATAAACAAAAGAAAAAGGTAGACAACATCCTGCCCAGGATGTAACCAAAGAAAACGAGCCGTGGCTCCCCCAATTTTTTATTTTATTATTATTATTTTTTTTTGAATTTCAATGAACATCAAAACAAAGCCTGGGGAGGCTTTCATATGATACCAAAATCAAATTCCGGGCATGGCTTTACGAAAGCCGTGCCCGGCTACATACACACACACATATATATATATATATATATATATATATATATATATATTCTTCTTTTTGTTTTTGTTTTTTATATTTTTTGTTTTTGTTTTTTTTAAGAAATTAACATGAGCATGCTTTGCCACCAAAAAATAAATAAATAAACAAATAAAATTTAAAAAATAAAATAAATAAAAATAAACAGACAAGAAAATAATAACCTAAATACAATAATATATTTTACAATTAATTACAATTTCACTTAGTATAGTTATTGATTAATATTAACACAACAAATAAAAATACCAAAATTAGAAACAAAAATTAAAATGACAATATAATATTTTTTTTAAAATAGTATATCGAATTTTTTTTTACAGCAATAAAAACAACAAAATAGTTACAAGCATACAAAAACATTATTGAATAATGATATAGCACATAAATTACAATTAATTAATATTACTATTATTATATGGAATAATTAAACTATTACAATAATATTAAGAAAATAAATACAATAATATATTCTAATTACAGAGTACGAGTACAATTACTATTAGTGGTAGTATTACTAATATCAAATATTTAACAACTAATAAGAGAAAAAAACAACAGAAGAAAAAAACAAAAAAAAAAAAAAGACAAAAGAAAGGCTTCCTGGACGTGAACAAAAGAAAAACATTCAAAAGGGAAAAAGGACAAAGTGACATCCTTGGGAGGATGCAAGGAAAGGAAATAGTGGGAAAAAAAAACTTTTACGCACCAAAAGTAAAAACTTGATGCCTAGGTATTTACGCCCTATGAAGCCCCTTTTTTTTTATTAAAAACTTTTTTTTCTTCTTTTCGTTTTCTTTTTTTAAACGAATACAATACATGTATTCTTAATTATGTATGAATACAATACATGTATTCTTAATTATGTATGAATACAATACAAAACAGAAGAAAATAAAAAAAAACTTCTTTAATCTAAAAACAAAAGAAATACATAATTAAGAATTAATCTTAAGTTAATGCATGGGCACAATACATGTAAAATAAGAATGCATAAATTAAATATTAAAATAAAATTAAAAATAAAGAAATAAATAAAATAATTTCAGTCAGTCTAAAATATCGTATCAGCAAAAGTTCAAACTTAAAAATAAAAAGAGTTAGTATTGACTCAAAATTATATATGTAAAAATCATCAAATTAAAAATACAATTAGTACATAATTTCACATTAACATTAAGTTAGTAAAATTAAATAACTAAATATACAATATATGCAAACATACAAAAATAAGTTAGTAATTGTTAACATTTATCTACATATTTATATATTTACATGGCTAAATCAATGAAATCCAAACTTTCATGATATTGTTCCCCGACAATGGTGCCAAGAACTTGATGCGTTAATTTTGGGTATATAAAAATTATCAAATTTAAATCCATCACTTAGTCAAATTTTAATTAATATATTAATGCCAAAATACACATATGAGCAATTATACTTATCGCAAGTATAGTATATGGAATTAACGAGTATCGATCCTCAAAGGAATAAGTACACACTAGTCACTTTTCTTTCATTATTTAACCGACCCAAATAAAGTGAGAAAATAATATAAAGAAAAATAAATAAATATATACAACTCAATAATGGAAAAGTATGTAATTAGACAAATATTCTTGAAAACATGACCGTGAACTACTTAGCAATTATCACAATCAATTACTATCTTAGCATCATGAAGAATTTAATATAGACTCACTTCGTTTGCAATCTATGGAATCACTATCTTCTAATTAAATTAGTGAACATATTCTGTCTCGACTAATTTACCCAAAAGATGCATTAAAATCAATTCTCATATAAACCCCTATATTCTTGGTGATTTAAAATATGAAATTAGTCAATGAATTTATATTCTAGTAATTATCAACTAACATTTGATTATCCAAATTCTTAACAATTAACCCTTTTTTTCAAGCAAATTAAGAGAAAATAAATATGAAATTCATTAGATTAAAACCATTATCAACCACTTTTTGAAACAAGTTAACAATAAGAATTAATTAATTAATTTTGTAGGAAAGATAAGTAATCAAATACCAAGAAAAATAATTAATTAATCAAAGAAGTAAATTAACTCAAAATCATAAATTCAAGAATAATATCTAAATAAAACTAAAGAATTAAACTCATCATTGTTCAAGAAAAAGAAAACAAAAGAAAGAGATAAATACTCATAGACAAGCCTTTCAATTTCCAATAAAAATTCTTCTCAAAACAATGCTCTTTGAATTATTTCTCTAGAGAAGATATTAGTGGTGCGCTCTAAAAAAATATGTCTAAGTCTCCACATTGAGCACCCACTATAATATACGTGAATAGACAATATTTATAGGCACAAGAACTGCCTAAAAATTCAAAAGAGAAAAGAAGTAATTTCCTAATAGCATTCTCAATAAAAATTAAATAAGGCCACGAGTTAAGTTGCGAAAGAATTGGAAACTCCTGTTTTATCGTTTTGCATTGAAGCACATTCCTTTTCTTGAAATTAGCTTCACCCGAGCTGATTACCAAGTCCCAAGCCATTTTCCATTTGCCATTAGCTCACCTGAGCAGCAAGAACCGAGCTTACCGAAGTTGCTAAAGCTGTTGAGCCGTGAAAACACTTTCTTGAGCTGTGCAGCCAAGCCACCCAAAGCCAACTCCTTTCTTCTCTTTTTGTATCGAGCCATCGAGGTTTTCCCTCTTTTGTTATCTTTTCACTGGGCTGTGGCTTAACTTCATGCATCCTTCCCAGGATGTCTTTCATCCTCCCTATGATAAGTTTTTGTCCTTTTCCTTTTAGCTTTATTTTGTTTCTTATTTCAGTGGCCCACCGTGCTATTTATTTTCTTTTGCCCTTTGGCGAAGCTACAAGCTAAGCCATGAAGCCCGTAAGCCATCTTTCTATCTCTTTTCTTTTTTTTCAATTTTTATTTCCACTTCGCTGTCTTTCCTTTTTTCCTGCTGAAAAACTTTAGAGCGGGGTGAATAAGGTTTTTGGAAAACTAAAAATTTTCAAGTTGTCTTATATACAAAATAATGATAATTTTCAAGTTTCTTGGACCAACTTTATGGCAACAAAGAAAGCAATCCAAGAAAACCTTGAGAACTATCCAGATTCAGACTATAGTAAGATATATAGTGCAGTTAATGTTGTAAGTCGAGAAATAAGACACAAAATGTATAGTGATTCGATCTACCAAGATCTACATCCACTACCTTAAGCTCACACTTAAGGATTTTCAATCAGATTTCATTTACTCAATTTAATGAAATCAAACTGTACCAAATACAAGAGAGGATTACCACACTTGGTTTTTCAAAACCTCTCAACCAAATAATCAAATCAAGGTTTACCCCAAATGGGTTTTATATCATAACCTTAAAATACAAAAGATATTGAATATCAATAGAGCAGTAAAAGCTCACTTGTTTGAGCAGATGTGCACCAAAGAAAAAAGTACAAATATTTTTACCTTTTAGACATAATTTGAATTCACTTTGAAGCACTTGATAAAAGGAGATTTTTGTTTTCTATAGAGCAAGAGTGTTTCTTAGAAGGATGCCACGAAAATCTTATGTCTACTCATGTTTAGAGGCTTTATATAGAGCCATAAAGTGAAGTACCAATGGCTATAAAATGGCTATAATTTTTTTTGTTGAATTTACCCGTGTTTTAGACTCATATTTTAGATGACGATGCATTCAAAAGGTAAGTCCAAAATGGCACCTTTTCAGGTAAAAACGATTTGACACAGTTTACAAGATTTTGGACGAATCTTTTAGATGCAGAATCATCTAAACTACTTAATCCAAAATTCTGTGATTTTTAAACCTTTGAAATATCTTTCTTTGTGTGATTTAAGGTAGAAATCAATTGAATAATAAGGTAAAGAGACATAGGAATTAACAAGAAATACCTTAATAACAATTCCTAATCTAAAGTTCTTCTATAAGGACTTCTTGGTATACAACCTCATAAGCTTGAACTTTATTTTGATCTCCCAAACTTGAATTCTGTTGCTCAAGAGTTGCTTAACAATCTTATTTGAATGCCTTAGAAGAATTGAGGTCAAACATGTCCTATCACATATAGATTACACAAGTTAGTCCACATTATTGTTTGTCATAAGTCAAAATATAGGAGAAAGCCCTTAGGGCTAACAATCTCCCCCTTTTTGAGTGATGACAAAACTTGATGGAATTGAGAGATAAATAACTATATAAACATGTTAGACCAAGAAAAATGAGAATACTTTTCATTGAAATACAATCTCTCATTATGAAACTCAAGGAGTGCTTATGAGATTAAGATATAATATATATAAGCTTCACAAGTATGGCTCAATGAGCCTATAGCTTAACCTACCTCCATATTCTTACGATTATTCCAAAAAGAAATAATGATATAATAAATTTTATAAATGAGATATAGCAGGCAAGTTATATGATTAGATGCTCCCCCTTAATATTTGCATATATGAATATTTCAAAATGAGAGAGAAACTGAAGTCAAATTTGTACATCCAAAACGTACGTCCAAAACATTGGTGAAAGTATATATGAAACCTTTATGAATGTGAGTTTTGGATGTCTAAATGGCGTGTGACCAAAATAGTATGAATCTTTTAAGAAAATGATTTTTGGATCAAGAAATATGAGTCCAAAACTCTCCCTGACATAATGCATAGGATAATAGATTTTTCAGAATCTCAAAGAGTTTTGATCATAAAGGAAGCAATCCATCTGATTGAAATTTTTATCAATGAAATTGTTATAAAATCATATCAATGACTTAAAAACATCTTATCAATCTAGTCTCAAAGATACCTTAATTATGAAGAGAATACTTTTGGATGAAAAAATCAAAATACCAAACTGATGTCCAATTTGGATATCAACAAACTGAAATTAGAAATGATCAATTTGCATATCAAGCAGTTCATCCAAAAAATATCAAATCAAGCATAAAGTTTCCCTCAAGTAAATTTACTGCTTAATCAGTGGAACAAAGAGCATAGTTTCCTCAAGTAAATTTTATCGTTCACAATTATAAGCAGAATTGTATGTAGAAAATTAGTAGAAAATTATCCTAACATTCCAAGCAAAAACTTCCCAGCTAGTTGCATATTCTGTAATCATATCCAGCTTGTCCAAGCAAAGAACTTTCCAATCAATTTCATATTTCCAGTTTGTCCAAGCAAATTCATATTTCCAGGCATAGCCAATCATATCAGTAACTATCCCAACATTTCCAAACAAAAACTTTTCAGTCAGTTTCATATCAGTTTTCATATCTTCAAGCAAATTCATATTTCTAGGCATAGCTAATCATATAAGTAACTATCCCAACATTTCCAAACAAAAACTTTCCAGTCAATTTCATATCAGTTTTCATATCTTCTCCCCATTTGTCATTAATCAAAAAGAGTAATAACAGAAAAGAAGTAGAGGAAATAAAATATAGATAGATAGGAAATATTCAGAATTTAAACAGTTAGCCTAGTGCATAAGTAAGGACAGAAAAGTAAATTGTTCAACTGCAAAAAGTAAATTGTTCACGATATAAAAGAGAATATCAACTGAAGATCATTCTTCCAAACTGGTCTTCTTAGGAAATGTGAATTGTTTTAGCTTTTGATCCTGCACCTTTTGAGAATGTTGACCAGCAATCCTACTAGATTTTCTTTTAACCACAATATACTTCTGTCTCTTTCTAGCTGAGACATGTGGTTTGGAGAAGGCAAAAGGTGCTACAGCTTCCTGAATCAGGGATTTTTCCTTAGGTTGCATAGTAGCAGGCATTTCCTCCGCTGCAAGCAGTTCATGTTCAGTCTCTTTCTTAATGATAGGTTCTTCTCCTGTTGCCTTTGCTTGAGCAGATATTGTAGGTGTAGACACTAAGTCATCTATTTTTGCTATCTTTTTCACTATTGTCAGTCTATTGCCAATACTTTGAAGCTCAGAATTGAGGCTATCCAGTTTGACAACTAATGAGTTGATAACGTCCAAAATACTCTCAGATAGTCCCATGTTCTTTTCTTTTCCTTTAGCAGAGGATTCTGCTTGAGGATCTTCCTCAAGCTTTCTTTTTGTCCTAACAGAAGGGGCAGCCTTTCCTTCTGTTTTTATTTTCATCAATCTTTCTTTTTCCCCACCTTCAGTATCTCAAAGCAACTTCCATTCATTGCCCACTCTTTCATATCGCATTCTCTCAAAAGAATCAAAGCTATAAACATTCATTTTTGACGGATCACAGGGAACTGAATTTAAATCAATATTAAAATATCTGAACACCTTAGTTAATAGATTTCCAAATGGCAAGGCTTTGCTAGAGGTATTTCTCGATTGCAGCATCAACTTAGCAGCTAAAAATCTAATACTAATTTGCCTTCCCTTTGCCAAAGCTAACATAATTATCATTTGCAAAATATTTATGGAGGTCTTATGACCAAAGCTCGGCACCACCATGGTAGAAACCATATGGTGTAAGATCTTTCCAACTCCATTAAGCTATTTTGTATTTCTGTTACTTGAGTTCCCAAAACTCCTTCCTCCAGCAAAAATTTCCTCAAATTTCTTTAACTCAAATATGTCATTTCCCTCTAGAAATTTATTTAACTTACAATATTGAACCCCTCCATCCCTTACTTCACAGATTCTATTCAGCAAACGATGATCAAACTTAATATCCTTTCCTCTAACTCTTGAGATATACCAACGAATCATAAAACCTCCCCATATCTCCTTAAGATGTCCTTTTCTTAGATTGGCATAGAATTCCCAAACAAGTGTATAATTTTTCATCAACAGAAAGAAAACTACCCCAACCAATATGTTCAAACATATCCAATACATTTGAGAGATTCAGAAAGGATGAAGGATTAGCACGATATCTAGAAATAAGGGTTCTGTTTCTAGAAACCCAGTCATTGTAATCAGATTCACATTTAGAGTCAATGAATCAGAGTACTTGATTTTCGAAACTCACTTATTCCGGTGAAGACTTTGATGAATCATAATGTGATGCCGAGAAGTCTGGTTCAGGGTTGACTTCTTTTCCTTTTGCTTTATTCAAGGTTGAACCCATCTTCTTCATTTTTTGAGACATTTTTTGCACCTTCTTGGGTTTTGGTGTAGATGATTTCGTTTTTTCCATTAAAAAGATTAGGGCTTTTAGACTGATGGGTTTTTTGGAGAAGAAGAACACAGAGAGTTTTTGGAAGATGTTGGTTACAGAGATTTGAAGGAGAGAGGAAAAGAAGTCCTTTGAATGTCTGGAGAGTTGTGATATAAAGCACATTGAAACGATAAATTAACACAGAGATTTAGAGAAAAGTGCAACCCCCCCCCCCTTTTAAATTCAAAAATTGGAATATGGAAGTAGTTATTTTTTAAACAAAAAGAAATATAAAGTATAACAAAAAAAAAAAAAAAAAGTTCTGTTTTGGATTTTAACCCAAACCAAAATAATCATCCAAACAAAAATTTTTCAGAAATGCATTTTAGATGTAGGTTTTGGACTCAAATACTGCATCCAAAAATGTTGTTGGTGTGTTTTAGATATAAACACTGTGTTAAAAAACTTAATCTTCACAAATCTTGCAAAATAGAGAAGACCTATCCACTAGGTTAGTTATGTGATTTTTGTAATTCCCAATCCTCTTCTTAGATTGTTGAATCTTTTTTTGGCCAGAGGTTTTGTAAAGATATCTCCAAGTTGTTCATCAGTTAAAATATATTCAACACACACTTCGCCTTTGAGCGCATGATCTCGGATAAAATTATATTTAACTTCTATATACTTTGTTCTAGAATATTGAATAGGATTTTTTGTTAGATTGATAGCACTTGTATTGTCACATAATATAGGCACGCAATTAAAGTTAAGACTAAAATCAAGCAATGTATTCTTCAACTATAAAATTTGTGCACAACAACTACCGGCTGCTATATATTCGACCTCGGCTGTGGATAAGGATACACAAGCTTACTTTTTGTTGTGCCATGACACTAGAGAGTGTCCAAGAAATTGACAATAGCCACTAGTGCTTTTTCTTTTCACTTTGTAGCCTGCATAATCTGTATTAGTATATCCTATAAGATCAAATGTGTTAGTGTGAGGATACCATAAACCATAATCATATGTGCCGATTAGATATCGAAGTCTGCGTTTTACTGCACATAGATGTGATTTCTTTGGACATGATTGAAAATGGGCACAAAGACATACTAAAAACATAATATTAGGTCGGCTAGCAGTAAGATAGAGTAAACTTCCAATCATACTTCTATACTTATGTTCATCTACATTCTTACCCTTTTCATCTTGGTCAAGTTTTATAGAAGTACTCATAGGTGTGCAAATTTCTTTAGCTTCATTCATACCAAACCTTTTGAGCAACTTCTTGGTATACTTAGCTTGATTTATGAAGATTCTATCCTTGGGTTTCTTAATTTGCAGCCCAAGAAAGAAGTTTAGTTCTCTTATCATGCTTATTTTGAATTCTTGCTGCATTGTCTTAGCAAACATCTTGCACAAAGAATCATTAGTAGCACCAAAAATGATATCATCAAAATAGATTTGAACAATTAGTAGATCACCAGAATTATTAGATTTGATGAACAAAGTAGTATCGATCAAGCCTCTTGAAAAACCTTTTGAAATCAAGAAACCACTAAGCCTCTCATACCAAGCTCATGGAGCTTGTTTTAACCTATAAAGAGCTTTGGAAAGTTTGAAAATATGATTTGGAAAGTGCTTATGAATAAAACCAGGAGGTTGTTCAACATATACTTCCTCTTCAATAAAACCATTTAGGAATGCACTCTTAACATCCATTTGATAGAGCATGAAATTTTTGAAAGATGCAAAAGCAAGAAGCATTCTTATAGATTCTAGTCTAGTAACAGGAGCAAATGTCTCATTATAATCTATGCCCTCTTCTTGATTAAATCCTTAGGTGACTAATCTAGCTTTCTTTCTAATCACAATTCCGTTTTCATCAAGTTTATTTCTAAATATCCATTTGGTACCAATAATCGGACAATCGAGTGGTCTAGGAACAATTTTCCAAAATTGATTTTTTTTTTTTCCAAATTAGTTTAATTCTTCTTGCATAGCAATAATCCAAAATTCATCATGTAGTGCTATATTAATATAGTTAGGTTCTATATTTGAGAAAAGAGCAAAGTTATCTATGAAATACCGTCTAGTTTTAATTTCATAGTTTGGATCACCAATGATTTGTTCTTTAGGATAACCTGTTTTATATTTCCAATCTTTTGGCAATTGTTGATTCGTAGAATATTTAGTTTGTTCCTTTCCTTATTCAGCTTGTTGCTATTCAATTTCTTCTTCTTTTGCATAGGTATCTAGTGGTGGAGCTTTGAGTTCGTCTATTCTTACTTCCTTTGAACCTCCTACATCATCATCATCTTTCTTTGGAGCATAAATATTAATTCATCAAACACAACATGTACGGATTCTTCTACACAAAGATTTTTTTTAATTGTACACTTTATATATCTTTTTGTTTGAAGAGTATCCAAGAAATATGGCCTCATCGGATTTGCTATCAATATTTTCAAGATTGTCTCGGGTATTAAGGACAAAACATTTGCAACCAACTACTTTAAAATAAGAGATTGATGGAGTTTTTTCAAACATACATTCAAAAGGTGTTTTTCTCAGAAACAGTCTTAGCATAACTCGGTTTACTATATAGCAAGCTGTATTAACAGCTTCAGCCCAAAAGTATTTTGGAAGGGCATTTTCACAAAGCATAGATCTAGCCATTTCTTGCAAAATTCGATTTTTTCTCTCAACAACACTATTTTGTTAAGGTGTTTTGGTTGTTGAAAAATTGTGAAAGACTCCATTTTCATCACAAAAGTGTGTAAATTCATTGTTACAAAATTCTTTACCATTATCACTTCTAATAGAAATTAGTTTGCATCCAATAGAGTTTTGGACGCGTTTGATCAGTTTGAAAATTCAGAAAAGGCTTCATCCTTTTGTCCAAGAAATAAAGTCCAAGTAAATCTAGAGAAATATCAACTATCACATATGCATAATTTTTACCTCCAAGACTAACAATCCTTATTGGACCGAACAAATCTATATGAATTAATTCAAGAGGTTTTGAGGTTGAAATCATTTTCTTGGGTTTAAAGGAGGTTTTGATTTGTTTTCCAAATTGGCATGCATCACAAAATTTGCTTTTATCTAACTTCATTTTGGGCAGTCCTCTAACAAGCTCTTTTAAGGACAGTTTATTTAGCAAATCAAAATATACATGACTTAATCTTCTATGCCAAAGATAACCATCATTGTCATGTACGGAGAGGCATCTAATACTATGAGCTATAAGGTCATTTAGATAGAATACATACATATTTCCAACACGTTTGGCAACAAAGATTGTTTCAAGATTTGAGCTATCCATTATAGAACAAGAATCTTTTTCAAAAATGACTTTGCAGCTATTATCACATAGTTGGCTAATGCTAAGCAAATTATATTTCAAATTATCAATTAGTAATATTTATTTTATAATGGTTGAGGATTCTTTACCAATGTTACCAAAGCCAAGAATCTTTTCTTTCTTCTTGTCTCCAAAAGTAATAAATCATTCATTTGTGGTCTATATATCTTCTAACAAGGCTGCGTCTCCAGTCATGTGTCTTGAATAACCGCTGTCCAAGAACCACTTGGTGAAGCTCAAAGAATGTACCTATACATGAGAAGGAGGAGGGATTTTTGGTACCCACACTTTCTTGGGTTCATAGAGGATAGTAGCATTTCCTTTGATTTTCCAGAAAGTTGTTCCTCCAGATTCTACTTTTCTTTTAATAAGACATCTCGATGCTATATGTCCCGATTTTTCAAAATATGTGCATACTTTGTGTGTCATGTAATATGAGACAGGTTTAACAAATCGAGGCTTATGACTTTTGTCCTTATTTTCATGTCTATATCCTAAACCATTTTGATTTCCAGCTTGATGTTGAGTCCCAAGTAATTTTTCTAGGTTGCTTTTTCCATTTGTAAATTTTTCAATACATGTGGTAAGGTCATTGATTCTATTTTTCATATTATCAAAAGTGCTAATCGTACTTTAAAGAGTTTGAATTTTATCACACAAATTTCTATTTTCCAGAGATACATATTATAAAGTAGTCATGATCATATCTTTTTCAATAATAGCACTTAAATGTGACTCAAGAGATATTTTGTTCTCACTTAACAATATTTCGTTCTCATTTATCAAACAGTTAATCTTTAACTTCATTTCCTTATTTTTTCTTGACAGTTTTTTTAGTTCATGGAACATATCCATTAACAACTCATTCGGATCATCATGCTTTTTAGTCATAGATATAAGCGAATTAGACATGAAATTAGTTGTAGTAGAGTTTACCTCGTTTTCCATGGCCATGAAGCATATGTTGGCAGTTTCATTCTCAGAATCTTCTTCTTCAGACTCAGTCCCATTTAGGTCTCAAGTCCCCATCAATCCTTTGCCTTTCTTTGCCTTCAAGTCTTTTTTCTTTCTAAGCATTCTACTTTCCTTTCCTTTTGCAATTGGACAATCAGCAATGAAGTGTTCAATGCTTTTACATTCATAATATTGAGGTTTGAATGCTGAGGTTTGTCCTTTCTTTCTCACAAACTTCTTTCCTCTTTTATAGTTTCCTTTGTTGAACATCCTTCTAATTTTTCTTGCTATCATTGCCAACTCTTCATTGTCTATTTTCATACCATCACTACTGTCAGATTGACTAGTTTCATCATTCTCTTTTTCAACTTTCAATGCTATTCCCTTTTTACCTTTATCATGATCATTGGATTCCTGAAACCTTTTGAGTTTCATTTCATGTGTTAGAAGAAAGCCGATCAGCTCTTTGGTTGGTAAGGATTTTAAATCTTTGGATTCTTCCACTGCAAGAGCTTTAGGCTGCCAGATTTTAGGTCAGGCATCCAGAATTTTTCGGTTTTGTTCCCCAAGGGAATAAACCTTCCTATAGGCTTTGAGACCATTTGTGATATTTGTGAATTTTGTGAACATATCAGTGATGCTTTCATTCGCTTCATTGTAAATAATTCATAATCATAAATTAGAAGCCCTAATTTTGATTCTTTAACTTGCTCTGTCCCCTCATGGGTGACCTCAAGTAATTTCCACATGTCATGGGCTAAATTATAACCACTAACTTGATTGTATTCAGTCGCATCTAGTGCACAACATAAGATGTTCATAGCTTGAAAATTTAAAGTCATCTTAGCATTGTCTTCAATACTAAACTCGTCATTCTGTTTAGGCATTTTTATGCCATCAACAACTTTTGACGAAATAAAAGGACCTATCTCTATTAAATTTCACAACTCAAAGTTGATTGAACATACATAAATTTTCATTCCGTTTTTTCAGAATGTGTAGTTATTTCCATTGAACAAAGGAGATCGATTTTTTGAAGATCCTTCAACATATGAAAGAGAGGATGAGCTCATCATAAAGATCTTTTCTACAAGGTTGTTAAACCAAGAATATATAGACCAAGCTCTAATACTAAATGAAAAACCTTAGGGGGGTGAATAAGATTTTTAGCAAACTAAAAAATTTCAAGTCATCTGATATACAAAATAATGATGATCTTCAAGTTTCTTGGACCAATTTTATGGAAACAAAGAAAGCAATCCAAGAAAACCTCGAGAACTATCTAGATTCAGACTAAAGTAAGATATATAATGCAGTTAATGTTGTAAGCTGAGAAATAAGACACAGAATGTATAGTGGTTTGATCTATCAAGATCTACACATACTACCTTAAGCTCACACTTAAGGATTTTCAACCATATTTCATTTACTCAATTTAATGAAATCAAACTATACCAAATACAATAGAGGATCACCACGGTTTTCTAAAACCTCTCAACCAAATAATCAAATCAAAGTTTACCCCAAATAGGTTTTAAACCATAACCTTGTAATACAAAAGAGATTGAATATCAATGGAACAGTAAAAGCTCACTTGTTTGAAGATGTGCACTAAAGAAAAAAGCACAAACACTTTTATTTTTTAGACATAATTTGAATTCATTTTGAAGCACTTGATAAAATAAAATTTTTGTTTTCTATGGAGTAAGAGTATTTCTTAGAAGGATGCCACAAAAATCTTATGTCTAACAATGTTTAAAGGCTTTATATATAGTCATAAAGTGAAGTACCAATGGCTATAAAATGGCTATAATTTTTCTGTTGAATTTAACAGTGTTTTCGACTTATGTTTCAGACGACAATGCATCCAAAAGGCAAGTCTAAAATTGCACTTTTTCAGGCAGAAATGATTTGACACAGTTTATGGGATTTGAGATAATCTTTTGGATGCAGAATCATCTAAACTACTCAATCTAAAATTCTGAGATTCTTAAAACTTTGAAATATTTTTCTTTATGTGCTTCAAGGTAGAAATCAATTGAATCATAAGGTAAAGAGATATAGGAATTAACAAAAAATACCTTAATAATAATTCCTAGTCTAAAGTTCTTCCATTAGGACTTCTTAGTATACAATCTCATAAGCTTGAACTTCATTTTGATCACCTATACTTAAATTTCATTGCTCAAGAGTTGCTTTACAGTCTTATTTGAATTCCTTAGAAGAACTGAGGTCAAATATTTCCTATCACATATAGATTACATAAGTTAGTCCATATCAATGTTTGTTATAAGTTAAAATATAAGAGAAAGCCCTTAGGGCTAACACCTTCTTTTGTCGTGCTCTTCTCTAGACTTGGCCATATACCAGGTCTGTGATAGCCCAATCCCATATGGGATTGGGATAAGAAGTGTGAATGGTATATAAGAATGGGCCTAAGTACTCATTGTCAATTTGGGATATCCATTTTGGCCCAGTGAGGATGGCGGCCAAATAGTTGACCGTGGGTGCTGCTAGGCCCATAATCGCGCTCTTGGGTCCGTGGGCATGGGGCGTGACATTTGGTATCAGAGCAGGTAACCAGCCCCGGTATGGGAACTAAGTGCTACACCGTGTGTGGTGGGAACCACTTCTAGAATTCTATGCCACTTGATTGGTCTTGGGTTTGGCCCCTAAAGTATAGGCCCAATGAGGACGCTTGGGCCTAAAAGAGGGATGAATATGATACCCCAATCCCACATGAGATTGGGAAGAGAAGTGTGAATGGTATATAAGAATGGGCCTAAGTACCCATTGTCAACTTGGGATATCCATTTTGGCCCGGCGAGGATGGTGGCCAAGTAGTTGACCGTAGGTGCTACCAGGCCCATAGTCGCGCTTCCGGATCCGTGGGCACGGGGCATGACATTTGGTAATGTGAAACCCCAACTAAAACCAACCCTAGAGTAAGGGGGTCGGGATGTATATCATATTTTCTTGCATGTAAAAATATATTTTTGTATAATTTTATATACTTTGGATATGTGATTTATAGTCTAGAAGGCTTAATTGTGCTTATTGAGTAAGAAGGGCAAAATGATAATTTTGCTTGAGGTAGAAATAGGGAGATAGCTTGAGGATTAAATAGGAAAAATATTTGAGAGATAAAATAAGAATAAGAGTTGTTGTGGTTTAGTGGTTAGAGCTTTGGAATAAATTCTTGAGGTCTTGAGTTCAAATTCCATCATTTGAGTTTTAGTATGATTAAATTTTATTTTAGATAGGTAGGCTATTTTCGGCCCTTGCATGCCTTAGGGAGAAGTAGGAATGTTATCCTAGGGGAGACATGAAATGAATGTCCTAATCCTACTCTTGTGCCTTACAAAAATTCCTAAGGGATTCATACCTTTTTTGTTCTCTAACTTACCTTAATTCTTGATCAAATAAGTTGCTTAATTTATCTAAGCCATTTTATTTACAGAAAATTCCAGCAAGGTTCTGTGATTTTGAAGCTTCAAAAATGCCTCTTGGAGGATGAAATTTTAACTAAAAATGGGGAAGAGTTATGGAAGGTTCCCAAGAAAATTAATCTCCATGGTTGAACCTTCAAACTCTAACCTATGTGTATTCATCTTCTTCATGTAGTAATCTGAAATTTTTTTTCAGCTTCTTGATCAGTCCAATTATCAAAATCTTCAGCCATCTTTCCCTCTCAAATACTACCAAAACAATAACCAATTTACTCATCTTGAAGACTGAAAACTTTGGCCAAAATTCGGACTGCACAAAGCTGTGCAAACCAGAGAAAATTCTGGGCAGAATTCGCAGCTTAATAGTCCAAAAACCAAGCTGTTTCTTCTAGACTTCAAACCAATATTTCATCTTTGACTTTCTTCCATAAAGAAGGCTGAAAACTAGCCTCACAGTACCCTCCAATACCCCTTCAAACCTGTTGCAAATCGGATGGAGCATGGCAGAAAAAACTGCATGAAATTTCCAACAAAACCTTCAAGCAAGCAACCAGAAATTCCAACTTTGTTTCCTCCTCACCCTTGTCCGAAACTCACATCATTTTTCTGTAAAACCAACCTTAGTCAGCCATGGACTGAACTTCATAATCTCCACCATTGTTCTGCACGAAAAGAGCTCCATGGCTACCCCTTGAATCACTCCATCAATCACTGCAATCAAGCCTTCAATTGGAGTCTAAAATTCCAACAAATTATTTCATCAAACTTCCATAGATTAAGCCTCAACCATCCAGAAAATTCCCTCACTATTGCACTCCATAATTCAGCCACCTTAAAGCTCATTTAAACATCATTCACCTCAGCAAAATTTCAGCCAAACCAATCGGCCATTGAAGCTCCCAAAAGATCTCCTTCAACCAAGATATTCTTACCATATTTGCTACCATAATTCACTCCCTAAATTACTCCTTTTGAATTTCAAAAAACCAGCTTTTATTTTTCTCCCAAATCTGAAAATTCAATTACCAGAATTCTCCAATCCATTCGGCCACCCTTTCCAAGCAAAATTTTGACCAGCTTTCCTCAATTCTCTCCAAACCTCTAAGAACACAAAGAACACCAAGAACACACACCACCATTCTCCAAGACTAAGACCACTCTAAACCCCTTCAATCTTCTTCAAGAACTCTAGATCACATCTACTCACTCTCTTGAATCCATTTATGCAATTTATAACATCAAACGCTGAAATTAAGGTTCTACTTTCGGATAAAAAACCAGAATTTTCTTGAAGGCTCAAGAACACTCTCAAGGTAAACATGATCAATTATCTTCGTCTCCTTTCCTCTTTGAACTTTAATGAAATAAACTAATAAACTCTCTCTTTTCTCTTTCTCTCTCTCTCTCTCTCTCTCTCAGCTGAAATGGTTACTCCAACCATGGCCATTTTTCTTCTTCCTCCTTAGACGGATCAAGCCTTCCAAGCGTGAGGAATCTCTTGAAACGTCCTCAAGGTAGTCATCATTCAAGTAAGTCTCTTCAAACTTCCATGGATTAAGCTTCAACCATCCAGAAAATTCCCTCACTATTGCACTCCATAATTCGGCCACCCTAAAGCTCATTCAAGCATCATTCATCTCAGCAAAATTCCAGCCAAACCAATCGGCCATTGAAGCTCCCAAAAGATCTCCTTCAACCAAGATATTCTTACCATATTTGCTACCATAATTCACTTCCTAAATTACTCATTTTGAATTTCAAACAACCATCTTTTCTTTTTCTTCCAAATCTAAAAATTCAATAACCAAAATTCTCCAATCCATTCTGCCACCCTTTCCAAGCAAAATTTCGGCCAGCTTTTCTCCATTCTCTCCAAACCTCCAAGAATACTAAGAACACCAAGAGCACACACCACCATTCTCCAAGACTAAAACCACTCTAAACCCCTTCAATCTTCTTCAAAAACTCTAGATCACATCTACTCACTCTCTTGAATCCATTTATGCAATTTATAATATCAAACATTGAAATTAAGGTTCTACTTTCGGATAAAAAACCAGAATTTTCTTGAAGGCTCAAGAACACTTTCAAGGTAAACATGATCAATTATCTCCGTCTCATTTCCTCTTCGACCTTTAATGAAATAAACTAATAAACTCTCTCTTTTCTCTTTCTCTCTCTCTCTCTCTCTCTCTCTCTCTCGGCCGAAATGGTTACTCCAACCATGGCCATTTTTCTTCTTCCTCCTTGGACGGATCAAGCCTTCCAAGCATGAGGATTCTCTTGAAATGTCTTCAAGGTAGTCATCATTCAAGTAAGCCTTTTCAATCTTCCTTTAAATTCTAGATTTATGTCTTTTGGATGTTGTTGGAAAAGGATGGATTATGTTTAGAGATTGAGCATGTGTTTATATGATGGAGTTGAGATTGAAGTATGAGGATGAATGCGTTTATATGATGGAGTTGGGATTGATGCATGAGGATGGTTTATCTTGGTTGAATTTTATGATGTTTTAGGGTTTGTTGCATGCCTTCGTGTTGTGAGTAATATGAATGATTAAGCATGATAGATATTATGTCACCTTTGGTGAATAGGGTTTTATGTTCTTGTATCCTTGTTGAAGCCATGAAAATGATTATGTTTAGTGGAGTTTGGATCATGGGTTAGTAGTTATAGATCTATGCTTTTATTCATGATTTGGATGGTTTGTTGATTGGTGTAGAGTGTATGTTCATGGTTAGCAATAGGCACTATGATCATGACCTTGATGTTCCTAATCTATTTAAGTTAGCCAATTTTATTTATTAATAAAAATTAATACTATATTTTCTTCTGAAGATTTCGAAAACCCTAGGAAAATGTGGATTTGGATTGTTATATGAAATAATGATATTTTAACCAAATAAATGATATCTTTTGTTAAAATTAAAGTATAAAAATATTATATATAATAATAATATTAAATAAAGCCTTTTATATAAATAATCATAATAGGTAAAATATTAATCTTCTAAGTCATATGTTCATAAATACTGATAAAATTTATTTATTATCTTTTAATCAAAACATATTAAAATTTACTTATTATTAATTTTATCTACCAAGTATTTTCTAACTATTAATTATTAATCGATTATTATTTTAAATAATATCATCTAGGGCCTAGGACTCTTCATCAAATAAACCCTAATTTATTTATAACAAGATTTAGACCTACAACTTATTAGAAACTATTTCACAAACCCTAGTTATTATGTTATCAAGCTAGATTTATTTTATAAAATCCTTTTTGACTATCTAGCCTTAAAGTTTGGAACACTAGGGTCATGATTGTAGTAAGTTGGGCTAGGATTATTTGTGAAAGCAAATTTTGGCTTGAGTTTAATTATGGCTTATGTTTACCCCAGGTGGGGTTAGGTCAGCTTTTGGAGATCTTTGATTTATCTCGAGCAAAGGATCAGATAAGCTCCCGCATAAAACTTGTTTGTTGTAAAAGGTTACTATGGCAAGCTAAACACGAAGTATGTGAACACTGATTTGGTAAATGCAATTAAGGACTGTTTCCTTACTTGTTTCAGTCAAACCAATTATTTGAAAATTAACAAGCAATTTTACTCAAACACCAAACTGTTTCTAAAACCAATTTTGACACAGATTTTAGAAACCCTTAATTGCCATTTTCAAGTAAAGCTATGTTTTATCAGTTTTCTCCCAAGTGGGATAAACTACGTTAAGTACTCAATAAGGGTAGGCTAGTAGTACTAGTTTTGAAGAACAAGAGTGAGTCTTCTGGTAGGAGGCCATCTCTAAAAGATGAACTCAACTTGGAAAAGTGATAGTACTACTTAGTTATGCCGGTCCGAGCTAGCAAGTTTCAGTCATGTGAACTGTGTTGCTAGAGTGGACAACTGGTTTTGTTTGGGTGTAGAGAAGGAGGAGTATCTTACCAGGTAGGCCGATCACCTACCTTTTGTCAGTCTGCACAAAGTATGGCATTCTGACCGTTGTATGGTTATGTGGTCCAACATGTGGTAACCTATGGCTGCCATTTTGAGTGGTTGATTTTATTGTACATGTATAGTTGAAAAAGCTAAAACGCCACTCTTGATTTTTAACATTGTTTATTGCTTGCCAGTACTTTTTCTTATGAAGTTCTTACACTTTGCATACATGAACTGCTTTCATTGAACACGCAAAGCATACACGGACTTACTGAGATTTTTTTTTTATCTAATCACCCTTTTGCCATGTTTCCAGGTCGGTCCTGCTATGGAGATGAGTAGATAGTTTGTTGCTTGCTTTGAAGGCCTTGTGTTATTTTCTTTATGTATTGCTTTGAGAGGCGAGAGTATTCAATGTATTTGTGGATTTGTCTTGAATTCTTGGATTGTAATAAGTTTTAATTTTAAAGTATTATTTTATTTTTGTTTGTGTGACCTAGTTATAAAGACCCGTTGTCCCTTGGACGGGGCGACATCCTCGGCCCTGTTGGGCCTAGATAGTGGGGTGTTATAAGGTCTATCTTCTTGGCCTGGTGCTAGGTCTGCACTGAAAAATTACTCAATTAACTTCAAATTTCACTTATTTTTTGCATAAAATTACAGAAAAGTATTTTTGTAAGTAAAATACCAAATAGGAAGGAATATGACTAGTTATTGTATTAAAAGTGTCTCAAATTAGCCTCAAATAATTAGAAAAATAATGATAATTTAAGCCCCTATCATTTATTTTTAGGTGAACTTGTACATTAGGAATGAAATAGTTAGATCTTAAGAATTTAAATTAACATTGTTTGGGCTTTGGTAAAAGTAACACCACGTTATTTCTTAGGAATTGATTTAGTGGTTGTGATGAAGTATAAGCATTAAACTTCAGGTTAATCTTTGTTCTATGATTGCTCAATTTGTCCTTATTCCGAGTACGTAATAAGGATTGAGGTAAAACAATGAGAGAATTAAACAAGGTGGTATAAAAGTTGAAAAATCATTATCTACATTTTTAATAGGCTGTTGTACTACCTTGTTTAATAATAAAAAAAAAAGGTAGAAAATTTTCTAGAGCAAGGTAATGTAAAAGCTGAAAAATCTTCATTACACATCTTTACTAGTCTCTTGCATTACCTTACTACAAGAAAAAGAAAATTAGAAAAATTTTAAAAATAAATGAGAGCATAAAGTGAGCTAATAAACTAATCCTTTATTTTCCTTTTTGGACTTTGGTGGTTAGGAGATCATAAAACATAAAATTAACTTATTGGGCCTAACTTATATAAATCACTCTACTTGTTTTTGAAACCCATAGAATCAAAATAGAACACCTTCAATGAGTATAAACTTGCTTAACTTAACTTCGATGGCTTTGATTATTTTGTTCCTACTTTATTAGCCTACACAAAATCGGCTTAGCAAATTAGGTTTTGGACTTGATTCTTAACTCAAAAGGGAAAAAATATCTTGACCATCTTACCTAACTTACGTTCAAAAGTCCCATTTTATCATGTGAAAAATCTTTTTCCTTGTGATACTTTTTGGTTTGCTTGAGGACAAGCAAAGATTCAAGTGTGGGGATGTGTGATCAGGCTTCATTATGTATACATTTTCCACTATTTTTGCACTTTAATAGAGATATATTCTTGTTCAAATCACCACTCAACACTCCACTTTCATCTTCTTTTGCTAGGAAATGGAAATGATGAAGTGAAGAGGAAAGAAGGAAGAATAATGAGAAAACGGAGAAAAATGGAAGAAAATAACACCTCGTGTAATTTTGTCTGAAAAGAAGGCGGCCTAGGGAACCTTAGGTTGCCAGGTTTATGAGCTAAGCTGCGCTTTTATAGAATGTAGGCGGCCAAGGGAACTTAAACAACCCTAGGGTGCTAGAATTTATTCATGTATAGTTATCATTCCAGAATGTTCATGGCCTAAGGAACTTGAACATCCCTGGGCTGTCAGGATTTGTTTGTGTGTATATGTTTGTCCAGAAACTTCATAGCCCAAGGAACTCCAACTTCCCTAGGCTACGCGTGTCCTGTTCTTCTTAGATTATTTTTCCAGAAACTTCACGGCCTAGGGATTTTGAACATCCCTAGACCACCTGTTCATATGTATGTATATAGCGAGTTTTGCATTGCAGCCCAGGGAAGTTGAACTTCCCTGGCTACCCATTTTTGTTGTCTGCCCAGCGTAGTTTTCCAGAAACTAGGTGGGCTAGGAAAGTTCCTTTCCTAGCCCGCCTTGGTTCTAGAAAAATGTGGCTGCCCACTTTCGGAAAAGACATAAGTTTGAGTGTGTTTTTAGATCTTACTAAAAAAAAACTGTTGTAAAAGAACTCTTTACTCACCAAATCTGGGAGGAGAGTTGGAAAAAGTCTAGGGTTTCTCTCAAGAACCCTAGATATTGACAGTTTGAGTGCCAAGAAGAGGGAAGGACCAAGAGATCCAAGAAGAGAAAGGGAGTCTACTTGAAGATTTCAAGAGGAGGAAGAACAAAATCTTGTCTATGAGTTTACCTTTTTACCCATTTTGTTATATTTCTTGTGTTCTTGTACTAAGAATGGATTTTTAATTGTAATAAAGGGTTGTACCCTATTTTTGTTCTTGAGAATGATGTAGTTTTCTTAGATCTATAATTCTTATTCTTAGGTATTTGGTTATTTTAATTTATTTGGTTATCTTTGGTTGAATGGGTTTTAATTGATGTATTTCAATTGATTGTTCTTCCTTAATGATTTCGAGAGATGGGGTTAAGGATAGGACACCCATTTCATTAGGTTAGCATTTGCTATTTTCAATTAAACCAAGAGAAAGGTTGGAAATTAGAGCTAATAACCAAAAAGTTTATGAAATTGCCTAGAGGTAGGGATTTTGTGACCTCTAGATGGTTTAGGATAGTGAGTAATAACTATTAGGATTCGTGGACTCCTAAACGCGAAAAACATTCATGAATCCCTTCTGAGGATCCAAGTAAACAATTAAGAAGATCGTAGGTTTGCAAAATTACCTTTGTTAGGTGTAATCGATATCCTTCGATTCTGATTGTGCTGCTGCACGTGCAACCCGAACGATCACCAGACACTGCAATATGCAAACGTCCTCTATCAGATGCACACCGCAAACTCACTCGTCACCCGGGGAGTGCTAGCACCTAGGGTTTGAGAGGTTTATTTTTCTGGTAGATGAAGGTACGAATATTCTTAACAGAATACCTCTCTAGAGAAGACGGTTAGGATTTTCTTAAAAACCCTTCCGAACCTTTTAGAGTCCAACTCTAATAATATCTTATCGTATTTTAATTTTAATTGAAATTAAATTAAAATTGATATGATAAGATTCTGTCATTATCTCGATAATTTAATTAATTAATTTACCAAGTCAGATTCTTATAATCTAAACATTATCCAGATACATCAAATGTGGACATATTTCCAAATTCATTGTATCTGGTAAATTTTCTAAGTTTGATTAACTTAGACATATTTTCAAATTCATCGAATCTGGTTATCAGAAAAATAACCTAACAAGTTCGCTTATTGTGTGATCCTATAGGTTCATTTAACACTGGTAGTGTCCCAAAATCATATTTAAATGGCGCACAAGTTATAAGCGATTTCTAGCAAAACATTATAACTGT
This sequence comes from Voacanga thouarsii, assembly GCA_026120185.1. Taxonomy (NCBI): domain Eukaryota; kingdom Viridiplantae; phylum Streptophyta; class Magnoliopsida; order Gentianales; family Apocynaceae; genus Voacanga; species Voacanga thouarsii. The sequence continues at coordinate 2,607,276 of JANUWF010001641.1, read as the reverse complement.
CCAAGTTAAATGAAGACCGGTGATCTCTTTGAACCAAACCATAATTTTATATTTAGTCCTTTTGTCACATGATATCCAGATTAAGCATAAGGCACGGAGCATGTCATCCTTATTAAGATTAATCAATTATTTCTTGATTTCATAGTAGACTGTTCAAACAAATGATATCAATATCTTAGATTGATATATTTGAGCACGGCCATGCATTTTTAACAGTCTAACTTATCAATGGGCCCATGGATATCTCTCCCATAACTGAGAGGGACAAATTCCTTCACAATCAATTATATTCCTCTCCTTGATTTATTCTATATCCAACAGTAGTCTAATTTATTATCTTGTTAAAGACAACTTTAGACAATGTCAAAATATAGAATTTATCAAGTAGGAAACAATGATGAATTTAGGTCGAAGGACTTTTAATATTATTATGGCTAGAAAGTACTTATGACATATTCCATGAAGTACTCTCACATTAGGTCATGTCCAATATAATGTTCTTTAACATTTATTTATGTTTTGACTCGATATCACAAATATCCATGACCAGTAAAACATAGTCATCAAGTCACAAACATACTAATCTTAATTTATTATTGTTCCAATAATAATAATCGATTAGGGACAGTTTTAGAATAGTCATTGTATTCATTGTTGGGTTTTACTATCAAGTCACGTACGTGATGACCACAAAACAAAATGCACTATTCATGGAAAGGAAAACCTCATATTATTATATAAAACATAATAACAATAGTATAAGTACAAATTGACTCTAAGGCATATCCCTAACAATAACTAATGCACCCTTGGGCTTGGTTAGTTAGGTAAAGATATTGATCAATCAAATATAGCGGTAGAAGTCTCATAACGCGAGAGAGGGTAAGATTAATTTATGACTCACTCGGGTGCCTAGAATTAAGAATTGTGTATTCAAGAAGTACTCATTTCTTAAGTCTTGAGTAAGGGATTTCCTCTTTGTTGCATGAGTTTTTCTCTTTCTTATTCCTTGGGGGTATTGTGACTCTCTCCTATGTACAATAACATAACCCCTCTTCTCATGTAGTGAGTTTACACCTTATAGTCACTTTTAGCTAAATAATGACGAAAGAAGGAAGTAGGAGTGATAATACCCATTCTCTAAGGTTCTTTGATACTTGCTAACGATACTAAACTACACGATTGGTGCACTTGCCTCTATATGTGTGTGTTTTATGATTCTATTTAGCATTTTAGCTATTAAAACTTATGTGTATATAGAGCATAATGATTAAGAGTTTTCTTACATGTGAAAACACGCACACCAACTGACCCTTCCCATTCTATCACTTTTTCACTGTCCTGAACAATTTTTTATATTATGCTGCAAGTATATATTGTTGCTACAGTTGTTTCTCTATTTTTAATTTATCTCTTTTATCTACTTTTGTTTCTAATTTTTTTTATTGATGACAAAAGGGGGAGAAAAATACGGATTGGTGAGATTTTGTTTGGCTTACAAGTTTGGATTACAGATTTTTGGATTGGCGAGAAAAATACAGAGGACTGAGATTGGGATTAATCTCTAATATAGATTACTGGATTGATGATTAGATTGGTGAGATTTTGTTTGGACCCTGCACAGATACAGGGGGAGTAATTCTGAATCTAAAATCCCACTCCGAAAATGCTTATACAAAGGTTGTATCTAGATTTTTTTTTTTGACACACTTTTTGTGAGTCCAAAATCATAAATCCATTTTTATCTGCTAATGCATAACGTTGTAAGTATATTTCTATCTGCTATTCATATGCACATAGAAAGGGGGAGCATTGATAATATGTTCTATCTTTTACACCTTCACATGTACTGTAACACCCCACAACCTACGTACCCAAATAGGGTGGGATGTTGCCCCATCCAAAGGACCAGGGGTCTTTATAACTAGGCACAAAAAGAAAAATAACTAAATAAAATAAAACAATAATCTTGTTATAGCCAAACTCAAACTTATACAAGTCTGAACTATAAAACTAACAATCGTTTCTTAAAAGAAATACAAAGATAAAACAGAGTAAAGATAAACTTCCAGCTCTTATTCATCTAACCTGCTCATTAAAAGCACTCTCCTAAAAACATGATGTAAAATAGTGTGAGATTGATATCTCAGTAAGTCTCGTATGTGCAGGTGTCATATACAACTATTTTGTGCATGCAGGTTTATCAAAACTATAAAATCACGTTTACAAGACATTTTCATCAATAAATAGTTTTTCAAAGGAGCATTGCTCAACATATCCAAAACAGTCCTCAATAAATCAATGTCTCATCTTAATCATAAGTTTATTAAGAAGGGATTTGCAATGATTCAAACAATAGTAACAAAATCCATATCATGGTTATCACCATGATAGCGTTCTAATGTAACTTTTCAACACTAGGCAGTGGGAGATCCTCCCAGTAGACTGAGATACTCCTCCATCTCTACACCCAACACACCAGCTATCCAACCCAGATAAATAAAATCCGCATAGATCAATATGCTAGCTCGGACCAGCCTGACTAAGTAGTACTGTTGCATCTCCAAGTTAAGTTCATCTTCTGGAGGTGGCCTCTTACTAGAAGACTTACTCTAATTCTTCAAAACTAGTACCACCAACCTATCCCTATTGAGTACTCAACGCTCCCCATTTAAGGGTAGAATTATTTCTCTTGATTTCACAATCGTTGATTATCTTGTCTTTGCAAAATGTGGCTTTTCACAATAAGTTTTTTTTTTAAATGTTTAGTAATAAAGAAAAGAAAAAAATTTCAGTTTCGAATTTGATATTTGACAAACTTATTTAAAGAATAAAATATACACGTTCTCAAATCAAGTATCAAAATACCACAATGCAATTCATCATATTCAACCAACGTTTCAATCATCATATTGACAGCATTTCAAAGATCATTGCACAAAATACTTGGAAACATGTATGATTTAGCAAAATAGTTATGCAAGGACTTACTTGATTACCCAACCAGACAAATCAAAGCCAACCCTTGCACTTTATTCAGATTTCCTCCTTATCTAGAATCAATAATTCTATAGTTAGATTCGAAATACTGCATATAGCCTAACTACTATCATCTCATGCAACAAGAATCCCCATGATCCTAAAGATTATCCATAGCATCCAAACAAATCAATTTAATAAACTATGCTTATTACTCTCCCTTATTACGCTATTTATCATCAAGCATGCATATACTCAATTTAAACTATTAACATGATAACTCCCATGCACAACTATAATCAAATATATATCATGGCCTCATTTAAGTCAAAAGATCTCATCATTAATCAACAAAATATAGATCTAGGTCCAACATAGTATGATATCACAATATTTTACTCCATATTCAACTAGATCAACTATTGCACCATCAAACTCAATAATCCCATCTATTCATGCTTTTCATGCTATAGTGCATACATAATAACTTCTCTATAACATTAGCCTCATTTAAAATAGTAGGGATTAAACCTCAAAATACCTCTTGGATAGACAAGACAACGAAGCAAATGTGGCTCCTTGGTGATCGGTTGAGTTCCCTTGAGAAGAAAATATAGTTGGACTACTTTGATCTTCTTGTTCGAAAATCACAGAAAGTAGGGGAAAAATCAATCTCTTTTGATAGATATTTAGGAGAAGAAGATGAGAAGAATTGAACTTGAGTTGATGAAGAGTCGAAAAGCTGCTTATCTTGTTCTTAGGTTTCGATTTTGGTGGAGATTGGTGCTATTTTGGATGAAATATGGGAGAGGGTTGGCGGCTGGAATTTCTCGGTAGTAGAGGGTGTTTAGAGTTTTCTTAGAAGCTGGTTTGATGAAGGAAAGAGGTTAGGTTGAGGTGTTACAGTGTTCGGGAAAAAATGATAATGTTTTGGTCTCTTGATCACAAGAAGTAAAATGATAGCTTTTGGGCTTTTTGGTTTGGCCAAAATTGAGCAAGTCTTGGGATGTTTTTGTGGCTATTTTTTGCTTGGTATTGTGGCCGAAACAAGAGAGGAAAATAAGAGAAAATAGGCTTCTTTTTGGTTCTTGTATTGGCCAAAAATAGGAGAAGGGAATTGATGGCTTTTTGGTGTTGTTGTTTTGGCTAAACAAGAGTGATTTGGAGAACAATGCTTGCTGGAATTTTCATGCATGCGTGAGGGATAGGGTGGCCAAAATTGTGGAGGAAAGAAGAGAGAAAATCTGGTTGATTAATGGGCTAAAAGGGCTTTGATTGATTAAAACTTCTTAAGGTAAGTTTCCTCCATATTTAGGGAACTTGAATAGAAATAAAAACTCTTGTAAGGGTGGTGGCGAGGGCTGGTTTTAATCCAGAAAATTCAGCTGATAATAATGGAATGTTGATCCAAGATTTAATTTTGGTAATGTCCTAATTTATTTTAGACAAAAACAATTAATACATGAATAATTAATTATATTAGATGACAAAAATCTAGATTCTTGGAATAAAGCTGAAATTTCCTTTCCTTAAATACTAGTTTTCGAAAATGCCATACATCTTGGGAGAATATTTATTTCCTTTAAAGTTTTGGACAAGATCTCTTTATTTCCAAATAAACTTTTTAGAGAAAACAACCTTGGGAAACTTTCCTTCTTTTGAAAATAGTAGCTATAATATAGTTTCCAAAATAAACGTTCCTATAATCTTCTTTCCATAATGAAAACCTTGAGTAAGATCTTTAGAAAATTCTAGATGATTAAATAATTAAACTTCCTAAAAGTTTGGAATAAAACATTAATTAGAGAATAATAGGAATTTAATTTATATTATATCCTTTTTAACAAAACCCAAAATAATCAAATTCCTATACTTTAGGAGTTGGAAACCTAGGGCGGTGGCAACCCTAGAGCAACCGGCCAAGAGAAGGGAAAAAATAAGGAAAAGAGTTTAATTAGAAATAAGAAAGTCAAGGTTTGCAAGAGTTGGGATTCGAACTCAAGTCCACCAAGAAATAAACACCAAGCCTTAACCACTAAACCACAATATCACTTGTGTAAATATTCCTCCTACAAACTCCCTCAATTTCCACTCACATACTTCATTTCCCTTCTAAGAAATTCTACTCAATAAAACAAAAGCTCAACCCACTCAACCAAAACAACTATATTAAAATAAATAAATTCATAAAGTAACAACCTTATGGATCACATATAATCATGAAAAGTTCAAATTCTCAAATGCAATATAAAATGATATACCATGCATGACTTTCCCCGTATAATAAATGTGGTTTAAAATGGGGTCTTACATGTACATATATATATATTTGCATTGTATATTAACATATTTTATATCTAATGATCATTACTTGGCTATTTCCTTGTCAAATAGTCCTTTCAAGGAAGGAAGGAGGATGCGGAGGTTGGTAGGGCTGTAGGCTCATTGAGCCCGGTTTATGATATTATGCTTAAAATTTTCTAATATTATCTCATAATCACTCTTTGAGCTTTATGTTGAGAGATTGTACATCAAGTGAATATAAACTCTTGTATCTCTTGGTTTAACATCTTCATACAAGCTTATACTATTTTCTTTATCACAATCCATCAAGTTTGCCATTATTCAAAAAAGGGGTAGATTGTTAGCTTAAAGGGGTTTCTTCTATATTTTGATTAATGACAAACATTGATGTGGACTAATATGTGTGATTTATATATGATAGGAATTTTCGATTATGGCATGTTTAACCACGGTTATTTAAAGTCTCACAAATGTGATTGCAAAGCAGCTCATAAATGATGAAGTACAAGAAGGATTGATCAAGTCAAGATCCTACCTAAAGGAGTTGCATATCATGAAGACTTTTGAAGAATTATAGAATAGAAAATTATAGTGAATGTATTACTTATACTTCCTATGTCTCTTTAATCTAAGTTCAATTTATTTCATATTGAATCACTCAAAGTCATTTCAAAAAGAGGGTATTTTCAATTTAGGTTTTGATCAAAAGAATAATTTTAGAAGTAAACTTTTAATTTTATAAAAACTTGGTTGAGTGGTTTTGAACGGACCTATAAATCCAAAACACCAATCTAAAGTCTGTTTCCAAAGTGCGTATATCTAAAGTACTTGAAATATACTTCTTCGCATAAAGTACTATTTTGGATGTACCTTTTGGACACACTATTTTTCACCTTGTGAGTCCAAAATCCCAGCAAAAACTGACAGCAACAACTAGCTATTATTAGCCGTTGTAGCTTTGATTTTTGCCCCTATAAAAACTACTTAAACGCGATTTTTAGCAAATGATTTGTACTAACACTTTTAGAAACATCCTAAGACTTTTGAAAAATAAAACTCTCTCTTTTATATTGTGCTTCCAAGTGAGATCTATTGTACTAAAGGTAAAAAGGTAAAGGTACTCTAGTTTGTTTATATATGCTTAATCTGTGAGCTATTTTTGCATTATGTCTTTAAACTGAATTATATCATGGTTTGGGAAGTAAAACCCAGTTAAGGTGAGCCTTGATTGTTGGGTGTATAGAGGTTGGAAGTAAAACCAATTGTAGTGACCGTCTATTATAAGATTGGTATTGTCGACCACCATTAATTTGGGAAAAAAGTTTTAGTGGTTGAGTTAAAACCCTTAAGTGAGTGCTTAAAGCAGTGGATATAGAACATTTGAGAATAAAACTACTATAAATCATTGGGTCTATTCTCTTTCATTAATTTCAAATATTACGACTATGATTTTATTGTTCATAAAATTAGAAAACATTGCATTCCTTCTTGCATTCACTAATTTGGTTAAAGACACTTATGTAGAAGAGTGAATCAATTGATGATGCATTATCTTCCCATCTTTAATATAGTCTATTTTCTCATAATTCAGTATATTTTTTAAAGATCTTTGACTGCACAGAAAATCTGTCTCTTGGCACACACCCATTTTTAGTTTTCTTTTAGGTGTTCAAATGACATTGAAAAATTGTATTTTGTTGCCTTAAACCTAATTCACCCCTCTTCTAAGGTTTATCAACTTGTTTAATTTGGCTTTGATGTTCTAGGTGAAGGATCAAAACAGAAAACATCAAAGAAAATACAACAAAATTTTTTTCAGTTTTTCAAGCCACATCTAGGAGAGAGTACTTACTTTTCTTTATTAGCTATGAATTAACCAACAAGGGCCATGGTTGCACTGGAATTTACATTGGAAGGGGAGAAGGAGGCACCTGTGGTTCGACTGATATTCCAGCTAATCTTTTACTCCTACTCATTAAGCATCTCCAATCTTCCTCTCTTTGTCTTCCGGAGTATGACTCTAACTTATTCTTGGGTAGTTTAGTGAAAGCTCCTTCTTTAGATAATCAAAATATCTCGAAGAGAGAAAGAAGAAAAGGACGAGAACAAGAGCAAGAGACGGCACACCTAGAGAGAGATTAGGAAAAAACCACATTATTTTTTCCCCCTCTCTTGCACCTTAATTTTGGCTAGCCTTAGGGCTTGATGAAGCCCTAATGGCCGAAAACACTAAGCCCTAATTGGCTTAGTGTTATGCTCCGAAACCAATCCAAGATTGGTCTAATCCTCTTAATTAATTAATTATTTTTTCTAAACTTCATTAAACATCCAAGACTAATTAATTAATTCTAATTGGACTCTTAATATATGTCAATATATATCAGCTCAATTAATTAATTTACTCCAGCCCAATCTTCATAATTAATTAATTATCTTTTTTTGTCCTTATCAAAACCCAAAACTAATTAATTATTCTAATTGGACTCTTAGAATAAATTTTGTTCACTTCCAAATAATTATCCATTAAGCTCAGATTATGTTTAAACAACACCAAGGTAACTTGAGATACTCCGTTGCCAAGAGACATTATTCATAGCTACTAAAATGACCAAAATACCTTTACTATTAAATAGCTGTATTTTACTATTTTAAATATTTTCATTTATCACCATATGAAAATATTGACCCAAAGAATAATATTGCTAAAACAATGTCTCTAACCTACATGTGAAATGATAGAAATACCCCTCTATGTAACACCCATTAATGCGACAGGATAAATATACTAACACCCAACTCAAAGACATCTACCATCCTTATATCTCTAATCCAATAATTTATGACTCACTCAAATGTACTTGCTCATCATTAGAAGCTATCCAAAAGCATACATTCTAGAGTCACATTTCTCGGGCCCTGGATTATTAGATTATCCTAGACAATCGCAAGAGGGTGATTTAACTTCACTAAGTGAAGCATAGAAACCTTGTTGCATGAGTACGTCTTAACTAATTAGAGTAATACACCCAACGTACAAGGTTATTGATCTCACAAAAGAAATCTCACCCAATATACATCAAAGTACAAGACCTTAGCTTCGTCAGACCACCAACTCATTCTCAAGTTTGAAGGTATCCGTCCACACTGTAGTAGTAATAGTCTAATCTCTATAATTATAGTACTTTAAGAGAGACCACTATTACAAGTCCAGTTCTACGTATTGGAAATATGCTTATGCCAATGATGTGAGTAACTACTCACTCATGCAAGGTAAGCCATTCCTCATTGGAACTCATGGCATAATAGTCTTACCTTGATGAAATGCCCAGTTCCATCAAACGACTAAGAACTCATTTTTACCTGTATGACAAGTACTCATGGTCTATATCTTACTGTGAAAACGACCCAATACATACACTATTTCTTGTCATACTTAGACCTTAAATGTGCAATAATATAATAAATAAACTAAGTTGAATATATAAACATTTTATTGCAATGTATTTACATAGAATACTTAATCTTTAAATGTATACTTTCCAACAATCTCCTACTTGCACTACAAAGACTAAGAAAGTCCATAAGTACCTATCCCTATGACATCTAAGTGTTTACGAAATACATTTTCTATCAAGGGCTTGGTAAAGGGATCTACTAGATTGTTGACAGAGGAAATCTGATCGACCACAATCTGCCGTTTCTAGATGAACTCACGGATGAGATGATACTCCCTCTCTATGTGCTTGTCCTTCCTATGGTTTCGAGGTTTCTTGCATTGTGATACAACTTCAGTGTTATAACAATAGATCGTGACAGGCCTGTCCATGTGCGGTACTATTCCAAGTTCTATAAGGAACTTTCGGAGCCACATAGCTTCTTTAAAAGCTTCTGAAGCAGCAACGTACTCAACTTTTATAGTAGAATCAGCAATGCTGTATTGCTTGATACTTCTCCATGAAATAGCTCCTCTAGACAAAGTGAATACATAACCACTAGTGGATTTTCTTTCATTTATATCCGCCTGGGAGTTTGAGTTTGTATAATCGGTAGGAACAAATCATCAGCATGATATATAAGCATATAATCTCTCGTTTCCTTGAGATATTTTAGTATATGCTTGACGGCTTGCCAGTGAACTTTTCTTAGGTTTGACTGATATCTACTAACCATGCTTACTGTAAAGTAGATATCTGGCCTAGTACAAAGTATAACATACATGAGATTTCCCACAGCCGAAGCATAGGGGGTCCTACTCATTTTCTGCTTGACTTCCTATGTCTGAAGACACTTCTTGGAAGATAAGGATAATATATGTCTAAAGGGTATAATAACCCCTTTACATTGATCCATATTGTACTTGACCAATATCTTGTCAATGTAAGAAGATTGGGATAAGCTTAACATTCTCTGTTTCCTATCTCTAAAAAGCTTAATACCTAGAATGTAGCTAGCTTTCTGCATGTCTTTCATGCTATACTGACTAGATACCCAAACCTTAATTGATGATAATGTCCCTGCATCATTTTCAATGAGTAGAATGTCATCTATAAAAAGTACCAAGAAAATCACTTTGCTACTGTCTGATTTCCTATACACATATGGTTCGTCTATGTGTTGAATGAAATCATAAGCTTTCACAATTTCATCAAAACGTATGTTCTATACTCATGATTCTTGCTTAAGTCCATAGATGGACTTTTTAAGCTTACAGATCATTTGTTCTTGACCTCTAGCAAAAAAATCTTCTGGCTGGGACATATAGATGTCTTCTCTAAGATAGCTATTTAAGAAGGCCGTCTTGACATCCATTTGCCATATCTCATAGTCATAATGACATGTGATGGCTAAGAGAATTCTGATAGATTTAAGCATGGCTACTAGTGAAAAGGTTTCCTCATAATCGATCCCTTCTTTCTGAGTATAACCTTTAACAACCAACCTTGCCTTTTAGGCTTCAACCATTCCATCCCCACCTCTCTTCCTTTTGTATACCCACTTACATCTATTGTGTTTTATCCCATCAAGTGTAGTGACAAGATCCCAGACCTGATTGAGGTACATGGACTCAATCACGACATTTATAGCTAGCTTCCATTTATCTATATCAGCATCAACAATGGCCTACTTGTATCTAATGAGATCTTATTTCTGATGATCAAAGACTAGATCATAAATCTCTCTAGTTCACCTTTCTGGAACTCTTGTGATCCTCCTACTATGATGAGGCTCAAATTGTATAGGAACATCCAGTAGTGTTTCTCTTGATTTCTCGATTAGGGTGTTGAAGTACCTAAAGTTAAATCAGTAACCAACTTCTCTTCTAACTCTATTCTACTTAAACCCATGGTAGAAATAACTTTGTCATCCTCTAACTAACTAGCATTAGAACTAAAAAGTACTTTATGCTCTTGAGGATGATAGAAATATCCACCTCTTGTTCTTTTTGGGTACTCAATGAAGTAGCACAATTCTGATTTTAGTTCCAGCTGCTTCCTTTTTCCAGCACAAAAGCTGGACAACCCCAAATCTTGAGATGGTTCAAACTGGGCTTTCGTCTAATCCTAATCTCATAGGGTGTCATAGGTACTATTTGGAAAGAACTAAGTTCAAAATATATGCCACTGTTTCTAAGGCATACCCCCAAAAAGAAATAGGAAAAGACGTATGACTCATCATACTTTTGACCATTTCCATCAAAGTTCTATTTCGTCTCTTAGCTACTCTATTCTACTGGGGAGTCCTAGGCGCAGTTAACTAAGATACTATTCCATGATATACCAAGTAATCCTTAAACTCATCGAGGAGGTACTCTGCACCACAATCTGATATCAGAGTATTAATTAATTTACCTATTTGACACTCCACTTCAGCCTTAAACTCCTTGAATTTATTAAAAGAGTCAGACTTGTGCCTTATTAGATAAATATAACTAAAACGAGTGTGATCATCTGTGAAAATGATGAAGTACTTGTAGCCTCCCCTAACTGGGGTAGTCATCGGATCACAAATATCTGTATGAACTAGTGCTTGTATTTCCATGGCTCTATTCACCTCTTTGGTAAAGGACCTTTTGGTCAGTTTACCTTTAAAACAAGATTCACATTGAGGCTATTCTTCCAATCTCAATGAACTTAAAGGCCTATCATGAATTAGTCTTTGAATCTGATTGGGATTTATATGTCCCAATCTTAGGTATCACAAATATGAGTCATTTGATATGGCATTTCTCTTTAGGTTCAATTTGAATATTATTTACTTGATTTCTAATAGGATGTATACAAAATAGATTTCTATACATGTTTTCTGTACAAATTAAATTACCATCTCTACTAATGGAAACACCAGAATGGAAAGAAATATAATATCCTTGATTCAACAATTTGGAAACTGAAATCAAATTCTGTTTAAAATAAGAAACATATAAAATATCTTTTAAAATTAACTTCCTATTACAATAAAAAATAAGCTCATGATCTCTCACTACTTCAGCCTATATTCTTGCTCCATTACCTACTTGAAGTCCATGCTCATTCATGCAGAGTCTCTTTGTCCTTCTAAACCCCTGCGAAGAGTTACAGATTTGGTCAGTGGCTCCAGAATCCACTATCTAGGAAGATATTCATCCAACCATCAAAATAAACTCTAGGTATAGAGTAATACATAAAGTAGCCTTGGTTAAGAAGTCCGACAATCTTTCTTCCAATACCCCTTCTTGCCGCACTTGAAGTATTTACCTTTGGGCTTCCCATTGGGCTTAGCCTGACCAGTTGCTTTAGGCTGGGCCCCTATATTGTTCTGGACCTTTCTCTTCTTAAATTTCTTAGGATTTGCCTTAATTCCAAAAAAGAAGCAGAAAGAGAGACCAAAACCCTTGACACGGGTTTCATGATCTTCTCTGCCACTTGAAGCTCTTTCATAAGCTCCATGAGATTTATATCCAACTTGTTCATGTTATAGTTCAACTTGAACTAAGAATATAAATCAGGTAGAGTTTCAAGAACCATGTCAATTTGGCTCTCAGGATCTATCCTTGTGCCTAGGACCTCGGCCTCCTCAAAGTAGGCAATCATTTTGAGCAGATGCTCTTGAACCGATGCCCTCTCAGCTATTCTAGTGTTCATGATTGCCCTAAGAGCTTTTTGCCTTGTGGTTCGGCTCTTGTTAGCAAACATGGTATGGAATGACAAATCCATATCGTATGTAGTAGCCATGTGCTCATGTTTAGGAGCACACTAGATATGGAAGCCAACATATAGCACTTAGCCATCTCATAAGTTTTCTTCCATACATTCTCGGCCTCTCGCTCCTAATCATGGATTCTTATCCAATCTTAGGAAAGGGATTCGTGGGAACATACTTGTACTCCTCGGTGTTGAGTACTATGTTCAGATTCCTTTTTCAATCCACATAATTTAGGCCTATCAACTTATTCTCCTTGAGAACGATTGATAATGGATTGAAACCAGACATTTCTGAAAATATTGTGAAAAACATTCATTTAGTTTGCAAGAAATAAAAATGAACATTCTTTATATTATTTCTTTGATAATAGATAACTCTTAAAACCATTATAAATAATATAAATAGTTTGGCTATTAGAAAAGCTAACAGAGCTTCGTAGAAAGATTAATAGCATTCTAAGTTAAGTGTATAACCATCACGAATCAAAAACTTCCTTAATATGTGATGGTGTAGAAAAAGTTCCACATTTCGGATGGCCACTGATTCACACCATCTACAGGCAATCTAGTGCTAAAAACCTCCAACGTAGGTTGGTTGATCCTAGCAAATACACTAGGCTTTTAATTTTACTCTTCCATAAGTTCTAGATACTTGTGAAAATCCATCCTATAGGAGGTCATGCTTAGAAAGACATGAGAAAATTCACAATCTCTAATGAGAGTTGTGATGGAAACCATGGGGTCGTTGGAACCCCTCTCCCACTTAATCTTTTATTGAAAATAGAGTTTTAGGCCCAAAAATATTTTCTATAATCTTATGGTTACATTAACTTTAGTAAAAAACTAAAATCCAATATTATTTTCTATGTCATGGATTAAATCCTTTGGGAGAATAAACTATGAATATATTTTACTATTCTAAGTTAATAACCTAGTAAAACTTTATTAAATAACCTTAAGTTCAACATTATTCTCTATGTCAAGGATTAAACCCTTTAAGAGAATAAACCATGAACTCTTTTATTTTAAAGTTTCTTAGATTAAAACTTTTTATAAAAAAAAAAAAATCGTTCTATCTACTGAGACTTTGGTCTCACAAGAACTTGCACATTTGATCACAAAAATAAAATAAGCATGATAAAAAAAAGTAAACTTTTCCGTCCTTTACTACTCATTTTCATGCAAATTATTCATCCATAGGTAAATAAAACTATTTTAGAAAATTAACCTTATACAATGGTTTCAAAACATGATTACATCAAGGAAAATTTGTCAATGTTGTGACTTAGAGGCAATCACTTGTACTATCTATATTACATAATAATTAATAAAAAAGGCATTCTATCTTTCAGTTTGATTGTTATATCTTAATATGCGTATAAACTGTTTGATAAAGTCCTTAGTACAACCCAGTGTTAAGGAAATCATAATAGAAATCATGATGTGAGATTTCTACTACACTATATAGTGTTTATGCTTGAATAATCCCTAGTCATAGTATTAATGAGATGATACATTATTTATACGCCAAGACTAGCATATGTTATATCCCTTGATTGGATCAAGTGGTGGTCCTCATAACTGTGAGTATTGTGATATTCAGGATTAATATATGGATGCTTGTTATATGAGAAAGTTCATTGGATGACCTAGGTATGAGATAATCACTTGGATAGTTATTGAGTGTCAGTGATAGAATCTCATTATAGCAAGGGTGCAAGTATCTTTAGACTTGAAATCTCTAAGGTATTTTTTTTATCGAGCGTTGTACTTTGATTCTAATCTTTGGAGTCTTACAAGGACTGCCTTTTGGATGGATATTGGGTACAATATAAAGTAAACAAAAATAGTTGAGAGGGTTAATAAAAGATTCATTACTCCTAATAGTAGGAGAGTATATCTTAGGGCCACTTGTAGATATCATTACTCATGAAGTCCTTGACCAAGGCGACTATATGTTGGATATAGTTTCAAATTTGATACACATATCGAGTAATGAATTTCTTGAACATGTACTAAAATATTCAAGCCAAAATTAATAATATTTTGGATGGAGTTGACACTAATTCCATGCTCTAGACTGAATGAGATATAGTATGGTGAAAGGAGTTTATTGCACTAGTTATTTTCTATTAAAGGTTCATGTTAAACTGCTTGACTTTCTGGACTTTTGGGTGATCAAGAGTTATTGCTAGATGTCACTCTTGATCTGCTAAAGATGAATTTATTAATTAGAGAATTAATAAATTAACCATATATTTTATTTAGGGTTATTAATTCTAAAGATGTTAGAATTAATTCATATTATACTACCAACAAGACTATGAAATCTAATGGGTCACACATAATAAAGGTTTGAATTCTCAATATATATTATTTGATAATATTGTGGGGTTAATTAAGAGAAAAATAAATATATAGTTGAATTATACGTTTGTTATGATTTATGGGACTTTGATTGCAATTATATAAACTTCAAGGGCCTAATTGTAGACATTAGTCTTGAAGGACTTAATTGCAATTAACACAAATCTTAAAAACTATAAATATGGAAATTTGTTCCTTTTGCACACGTGAGAGTTGAACGATAAAAAACAGAGGATTTTGGACATTCCTTCTTTTTCTTCTCTATTCTTCTCCAATTAAAACCTAGCCTCTCTCATCTTCTACTAGCATAGTTTGAGCGGCTTTGCGGGCAATTCAACCTTGTGTGGATTGCTACTAGAGATAATCATACTCTTGGATTGTAGTGGTGTTAGATGGATGATCAAAACAAAGGAATTAGTTCCTTGGTTGGCACAAGAAAATTTTTATTTTCTGCTACATAAGGTAATCTCCGTTTCCTTCATCTATTCCCGTTTTAAATGCAAACACGTGATCCTTAGGCTTGGATTTCATGGTTATTTTCGCTGTGTTCTTATTTGATAAGCATGAAGAAATCCCAACAGTGGTATCAGAGCTTTTGTGTTTGTGTTTTAATGGGTCTTTAATTGCTTTGAAATCATTTTTGAGCATGTAATTGTATGATCATGGCTATTATATGTCTATTTCTTTGTATGGCGTGTCTGTGTTTTCTGGTTTGAAGAGTCTCTGGGTCATTGAAAAATAGTTGGGAAGTTGTTTCCATGTGGGTCTGTTTTTTACGTTAGATTCTTCCTGTAATCAGGCTTTTGATTCAACAATTTGGATTGTTGTTTAAACTGTGATGTAGATTTCAGTTGATTGTTAATATTGATTAACAATGCTTGATATCAAAATTGTTTTGAATGGTCTGAAAAACACTTTGAGATTCATGGAAAAAAATTGCAAAATTTGGGGAAGAAGATGAGCAGTGGTATTTTTCCGCCTCCAGAGCATACCTGGCACTGGGTATGTTCAACCCACCTGGCACCAGGTGCACTATGTTCTTCCCCAACTGCGTGCCTCTAGAGCATACTTGGCGCCGTGTACCTTCTAACCACCTAGCGCCAAGTGCACTTTGTTCTTCCCCAGCCGCATGCCTCCAGAGCATACTTGGCACCAGGTACCTTCTACCCACCTGGCGCCAAATGCACTATGTTCTTGCTCTGTTTTATATAAAAAGAAATAATAAGTTTTTTTTTATCTTTTATAATTTTGAGAATAAGTTCTAATAATGATTAGAATTTATTTTTTGATAAAAATATTTTGAAAATTACATATAGGACCCTTCAATTTTCTAAAATTTAATTTTGGCCCAAAACTTTCCAAAATTTCATTTTGGACCTAAATTTCTCCAAAATACTAATTTTAGATGATTGTACATTGAATGTATTATGCTGTATTTAAAGAACACTTTATTGGCATGGTGGATGGTTATGGACTAAGACCAAATTTATCTGTTCATACATCTTTATTGCTTTGTTTTAATTAAATAGGGTCGCGCGTCCTACCTTATCTCAAATTCTTGTGTTATTCTCTTCTCATCTAACTCCCCTCGAATGTAACTCGATATTTCTTCTTTTAGAAAATTATATAATTAGTTTATGTAGGTTAGATTGAGGTAGAATTTTATTTACAAGATTTTGAAGATGACAATCAAAACAAAGAGAGATGGTAAGACATTCTACTTAAATCATGCATGAACACATAGGATTGACTTTTGTTGGCTCGAGAAAATTAATTTAGAGAGTCCATAATCATGCCACGTAATTGTTTATTATTGCATTTATCAATTTATGATGCTTATTGATAAATTGTATGCATGCCAAACGATGAGATAAGTAAAAGGAAAAAATCCCTCAAATAATATTAAATCTAATGCCTTCCATTAATATAGTAAGAACGAGAGTTCTTTTTCGAGACCAGGTTGTTGGACATACCCAAGCCTACTTGACATTGAGTATGTTCAAGCTATGGAATTTAATTACTAATTAATGGGTTGGGTTTAACAAATTTCTTTATCCTGGTTAGGCTAATCCAAGAATAAAGAATAATAGAGGCAATGTTGGGATAGTATTAAATACTTTAATGATTAAATGATTTTAATCACCCAATGATACAATAGTTACATTTGATGTAATTAGTAATGCATACCTACCACTGAACTTAAGAGTGGTTTGTTGGGCTAACCCAAGGTCATTCTTAAGGAATTTGGATGCTGGTCCACTAGGAAAGTTTCTAATGGGCTTTCCCGAGTTAATAGTGAGCGCTATTGATTTGAGTAAAATAGTGGAATAGAAATGCATTTAATTAAAGACCTAATTACTTGCATATAATGAGCATATACATATTCTAATTACTCTATCTTTACATCTAGGTCACTTGTATGATGTCGACAAACCTAAACCTACGTAGCATCTTGAAAACAAATAAGCTCACCGAATCAAACTATTTGCACTAGTATAGAAACTTGAGAATTGTTCTTAAGTCGGAAAAGTTGCTCTACGTGCTAGATGCTCCAATTCCGCAACTTCCAGACTAAGATTCTCCTATTGATGAGCATGCTGTCCACAAGAAGCACAAGGAGGACAGTGACACTGTATCATGTATTATACTGGCGTCGATGATTCCTGAGTTACAAAAACAACAAGAGCATATGGATGCTTAAACCATTATTTTCCATCTTAAAGAGCTGTTACATAAACAAGCTAGAACTGAGAGATATGAGATCTTTAAGCAATTGTTCTGTTCTAAGATGGTTGAGGGTGCTTCAGTGGCCACTCATAGGCTATAGATGTTAGGCTACATTGAAAAGTTTGGGTCTTTTAGTTTCGTAATAGATCACAATTTAAGTACTGACTTAATTCTACAATTATTACCAAGTAGTTTTCACAATTTGTGATTAACTACCACATGAATAATATTGACATCGCCATACCTGAGCTTATCAATCTACTTAAGACTGCTGAATCATCCATGAAGAAGGATAATAAGGCGATCTTGCTAGTAGGTTCTTCGTTTTCTAAGAAGAAAATTCCCAAGAAGAAGAAGAAAAATCCTACCAAGCCCAAATGAGGCGTGAAGAAGAAGGAAGCAGCCACTAAAGGCCTATATCATTATTGTGGCAAGATGGGCCATTGGAGGCACAACTGCAAAGCTTACTTAGAGACTGTGAAGGAAGGAAAAGAAGAAGCTTACAAGAACTTCTACTTCTACTCTTGGTATGTTTATGATTGAGATTAATACTACCTTTAATAATGAGAGCTGCAAATGGAGCAAAAGTTGCAGCACTAGCTGTAGGGACTTATCATCTTAATCTATCTTCTGGATTAATTTTAAAACTTCAAAACTGCTATTTTGTACCAGTTTTATTAAAAAACATTAACTTAGTTGCTTGTTTAGACTTATTTAGATTTAATTTAAATTTTAAGAATGAATGTTGTTCTTTTTCATTAAATAATATCCATTATGGTTCTACAACGTTGGTTAATGATTTATATGTTCTAAACAAGGATAATCCAATTCTCATAATAAATGAAAAGAAACAAAGAAAAGATAACTCAATCTCATCTTACTTATGGCATTGTCGTTTAGGCCATATAAATGAAAAACGCGTGTCTAATTTATACAAATTGGGTGACTTGGGGTCATTTGACTATGAATCATATGACATATACAAATCTTGTTTACTTGGTAAAATGACTAAAACTTCATTTTCTAGAAAAAGAGAAAGGGCTAAAGAGTTATTAGAACTAATACATACAGATGTATATGGCCCAATGTCTATACAAGCAAGAGGAGGTTGCCACTACTTTATAACCTTCATCGATGACTATTCATGATATAGGTATTTGTATTTAATGAAATAAAAGTTTGAAGCATTTGACAAGTTCAAAAACTTCAAGAATGAAGTAGAAAAATAACTTGGCAAAAGTATTAAAACTCTTAGATCCGATCGAGGAGGTGAGTACTTAAGCCAAAAGTTTCTAAGTTATCTTAGAGATAATGGGATATTATCTTAATGGAATCCACCACATACACCTCAACATAATGGTGTATCTGAGAGAAGAAATTGAACCCTTCTAGATATGGTACGGACTATGATAGCTTTTCCAGAGTTACCAAAATTGTTTTAGGGATATGCACTGGAGATTGCTATTTATGTATTAAACAGAGTTCCGTTAAAAACAGTTGATACCACTCCTTATAAGTTGTTCTTTGGTAAGAGACCAAAGTTATCTCATTTAAGGATTTGGGGTTGCCCTTCCTTTGTTAAAAGGGTAATGTCAGATAAACTTAAAAGTAAGTATGACAAATATTTATTTGTTGGATATCTCAAAGAATCATTCGGATATTACTTCTATCTTCCTTCTGAAAATAAAATTTTTGCTTCGAAACATGCTGTCTTCTTAGAGAAGAAGTACATATTTAAAGGAGATAGTGGAAGCAAGCTTGAACTTAGTGAAGTTCAAGAAGAACAAACAAATATTGATCAACTGTCTGAACCCACACCTATTGATGAACCTTTTAAGACACAAGAGCCTCGTAGGTCAAGTAGGATACGAGTGGCGCCTGAGAGATATGGATTTCTCATAAGCGACCACAATGACATATTTCTCATAGAAGAAGATGAGTCTACTACTTACACGGATGTTTTGAATAGTTTAGAATTGGGCAAAATATGTCAGTCACCCTTAAACTTTTACAAATTTTGATTTTCACCCTCGAACTTTAAAATGTGTGATTTTAGTACTTGAACTTTTAAAACACCTAAAAAATAGCCCTTTCAACAATAAAAGCTTAAGTACAATACAAAATCACTAAATTTTAGCTCTCATTCTCCCGTTTTTAATTTCTAAAATATTATTCTACAATTTTAATCTCTCTCTCTTCTCTTTGAATTTCTTCATTTATCAACAATAATTTTAAGATCTAACTTGAAACCTTTTATGCGACTCAATAATCTTGAGATTACTCTTTCGCACTTTTTCGAATCTAACCATATAACAAAAATAACATATTTTACCCTTTAATAAACAAAATTAAGACATAAAGATGAAGAAGAAAAAAAATCGATTCAGTTCTTGATGATTAGTAATTTTCTTGGCAGAATAATACATTTGAAAGTAGAAGTGAATTATCAAAAAAAAATCTAAAAAGCGAAGTGAGAGATACGCAAGTCGCAGTAGTTTTTTTCTGTCATATATAGAAGTTACTTTATAAGAATTAGAAGGATGACACCATATTGTGAGAGTTGAGTAAATGAAAATACATATAAAATAGGTCATGTGGAAGTCATGTGATGAACTTTTGTGAGCACTTAATAGTTTTAATTGATGGAAATGCTAATTTGAAGAGAAGAGAGTGAGATTAAAATTACAGAATAATATTTTAGAAATAAAAAATAGGAGAATGAGCGCTAAAATCTAGTGATTTTGTAATGTACTTGAGTTTTTATTGTTAAAAGGGATATTTTTTATGTGTTTTAAAAGTTCGAGGGCTAAAATTAAGCATTTTAAAGTTTGAGGGTAAAAATAAAAATTTGTGAAAGTTTAAGGGTGGCTGGCCTATTTTGCCCTTTAGAATTTGACAAATGGCTTGAAGCCATGAAGTCAGAAATGGATTCCATGTATGACAACCAAGTAGGGACTTTGGTTGATCCACCTGAAGGAATTAAGCCTATAGGGTGCAAGTGGGTTTTCAAGAAGAAAATCGACATTTATGGTAATGTGGTTACCTATAAGGCACGTATGGTTGCAAAATATTATTGACAACAGTTAGGTATTGACTATGATGAAACTTTTTCATCAATCGCTATGCTAAAATCTATAAGAATATTCCTAGCACTTACCGCTTATTATGATTACGAGGTTTGGCAAAAGGATGTGAAAATTGCTTTCCTTAATGGAAACATGATTGAGGAAGTGTATATAACACAATCTAAAGGTTTCACATCTAAAGATGACACAAAAGTATACAAGTTGCAAAGGTCCATCTATAGACTTAAGTAAGCATCCAAGAGTTGAAACATCTATTTTGATAAGACAATTAAAGAATTTGGTTTCATTCAAAACATGCATGAACCTTATGTGTGTAAGAAGGTTAGTGAGAGTGCAGTTATTTTTTTATTGCTTTATGTAGATGACATATTGCTAATAGGAAATGATGTTTTCGTTCTTCAATTTGTAAAGATTTAGTTTTCCAAGATATTTTCCATGAAAGACCTTAGAGAAGTAACCTATATTTTGGGAATAAGGATCTATAGAGATAGATCAAGAAGGTTACTAGGTCTTTTGCAGTTTACATACATAGATAAAGTGCTGAAGAGGTTCAGCATGGATCAATCCAAAAGAGAATTCTTACCTATAACACATGGAGTAAGCCTTTCAAAGTTGATGTCTCCAAAAACACAAGTTGAAAGGGATTATATGAGTAGAATTCCATATGCTTCGGCAATTGGGTCTATCATGTATATTATGATATGTACTAGACCTAATGTAACATGTGCTCTTAGCTTAACGAGCAGATACTAATTTGACCTTGGAGAGAGTCATTAAGCGGCTGTAAAGAATATCCTCAAGTACTTATGAAGGATTAAGGATTTATTCTTGGTATATGGAGATGGTGATTTGCATATAAGAGGGTATACTGTGCCAGCTTTCAGTCTAATAAGGACGACTACAAATTACAATCTAGCTACGAGTTCACATGAGGTGGTGGGGCAATAAGTTGGAGAAGTACCAAATAAGAAACTACTGTCGATTTGACAACTGAAGCAAAGTACATAGCAGCTTCCGAAGTAGCTAAAGAAGTAGGGTGGATCAAGAAGTTCGTTATTGAACCTGGAGTGGTGCCTAACATTATAGATCCGATACTTTTGTATTGTGACAATAATACAGCCATTGCACAAGCAAAGCAACTACGGTCTTATTAACGATCTAAGCATGTACTTAGATGCTATCATCTGATTAGAGAGATCATAGATAGGCAAGATGTAAAGATATAGAGAATTCCCATGTATTAGAACATAGCTGATCCACTCACAAAATCACTTTCCTATAAGAAATATGATAAATATATTGAGTCATTCAGTATTCGATATATGAATGATTGACTTTAGTGTAAGTGGAAGATTATTAGTGTTGTGCCCTAGAGGCAATCACTTGTACTATGTACATTGCATAATAATTCATAAAAGAGGCATTTTTTTAGCTTTCAGTTTGATTGTTACAACTTAATATGTGTATAAACTATTTGACAAAGTCCCTAGTACAACTCAGTGTTAAGAAAATTATGATAGAGATCATGATGTGAGATTCCTACTACACTAGGTAGTGTTTGTGCTTGAATAATCCATAGTCATAGTATTAATACACCAAGACTAGCACATTTTATACCCCTTAATTAGATCAATCGGTGGTCCTTATAACCGTGAGTATTGTGATACTCAGGATTAATATGTGGATACTTGTTATATGAACAAGTTCATTGGGTGACCTAGTTATGAGATAATTACTTGAATAGCTATTGAGTGTCAATGATAGATTTTCATTATAGCAAGTGTGTAAGTATCCTTAGACTTGAGATCTCTAAGGTATTTTGTTTATCAAGCATTGTACTTTGATTCTAATCTTTGGAGTATAATCTTTGAAGTCATACAAGGACTGCTGGTCGAATGGATATTTAGTACAATATAAAGTAAACAAAAGTAGCTGAGAGGGTTAACAAAGGATTCACCACTCGTAATAGTAGGAGAGTATATCTCAGGGCCACTTGTAGAAATCATTACTCATGAAGTCCTTAGCCAAGGCGACTATATATTGGAAATAGTTTCAAATTTGATACACATATCGAGTAATGGATTTTTTGAACAAGTACTAAAATATTCGGGTCATAATTAATAATATTCTGGATAGAGTTGGTACAAATTCCATACTCCAGACCGAATGAGATATAGTATGATGAAATGAGTTTATTACACTAGTTATTTGCTATTGAAAGGTTTATGTTAAGCTACTTGACTTTTTAGACTGTTGGGTGATCAAGAGTCATTGCTAGATGTTGCTCTTAATATGCTAAATATGAATTTATTAATTAGAGAATTAATAAATTAATCTTATATTTTATTTAGGGTTATTAATTCTAAAGATGATAGAATTAACTCATATTATGCTACCAACAAGATCAGGAAATCTAATGGGTCACACACAATAAAGGTTTGAATGCTCAGTATATATTATTTGATAATATTGTAGGGTTAATTAAGAGAAGAATATATATTTATAGGTGAATTATAAGTTTGTTATAATTCATGGGATTTGGTTGTAATTATATAAACTTCAAGGGCCTAATAGTAGACATTGGATCTTGAAAGACTTAATTGTAATTAACACAAATACTAAAAACTATAAATATGAAAATTCATTACTTTTGCTCACGTGAGCGTTGGACGATCAAAAATAGAGGATTTCAGACATTCTTTCTTTTTCTCTATTCTTCTCCAATTAAAACCTAGCCACTCCTCTTCTACTAGCATAGTTTTAAGCGGGCTTTGTGGGCAATTTAACCTTGTGTGGATTACTACTAAAGACAATCCTACTCTTGGATTGTAGTGGCACCGAGTGGATGATCAAAATAGAGGAATTGGTTCCTTGGTTGGTGAAAGAAAAATTTTGTTTTCTGCTACATAAAGTAATCACTATTTCCTTCCTCTTTTCCCGTTTTAATTGCAAACACGTGATTCTTGGGCATGAATTTCATGGTTATTTCCACTGCATTCTTATTTGATATGCATGATGAAATCCCAACAAAATTGAGGTACAAAACTTCATTTGTGCTCTCCATTTTCTTGGACAAAATTGCGCGCATCCGCCTCTGGACAAAATGGACCTGGCGCCAGGTCTATTGGGCCCTCCTGGCATTGGGTCTACTCTATTTCTCCAAAACCTTTGGCTGGGTAGAGTGGACCTGGTGCCTGGTCCGATCGGGCCACCGGGCGCCAGGTCTGTTCTGGAGTTCACAGATTTTTGAAAACATCCTGCTTTTTAGCTATTTTTCGCCCCTCAACAATTCCATCAATCACGTTCTTCAGTCTCCAAAACTTATAGATTAAAAGAAATGTAAAACCAAGCATAAAAATATGTCGTTTCAAGTACCTATGCCTCTAACTATGAGGCGTACATCACATCTATTCAAAACTAGAAAAATAATGGGGAAACCATTAAAATACATGATCCTATACCTCCAATCGCGAGCTGTATACAAACTCTAGAAACCAATGTATGAGGGATCAAATAAAATCACAAAATATTCATTTTTAATAGTAAAGGAATCATATTTTCTAGTCTGGTACATGCTCCTAGATGAAAACGGCGGCTCTGATACCACTTGAAGGATCAAAATGGAAAACATTAAAGAAAACATAGCGAATTTTTTTTTTGATTTTTCGAGCCACATCTTGGATAGAGTACTTAATTTTCTTTATTGGTCGTGGATTAACCAACAAGGGGTAGGGTTGCACTAGAGCTTGCATTGGAAGGGGAGAAGGAGGCGCTTGCGGTTCGAACGGTATTCTCACCAATCTTCTACTCCTACGCATTAAACATTTCCAAGCTTCCTCTCTTTGTCTTCCGGAGTATGACTCTACCTTATTCTTGGGTAGCTTTTTGAAAAATCCTTCTTTAGATAATCAAAATATCAGAGAGATATTTTAGCTACCTAGGGAAATTCTAATTCCTTACGCTGCTTAGGGAAATTCTAGTTCTTTACGCTACTTCGGAGCCATTCTTGGGCACTTGAAGAAAGAATAAGGGTGGCCTAGTGATGCGTATTTATTTTGGGTATAAAAATCATATAAAAATAAGCACATTCCCAATCAAGTTTAAATTAAAACGTTAATCCCAAATTATACATATGAGCAAGCGTACTCATCATTAACATAGCATAGGATTCAAACGAGTGTCGATCCTCAAGGAATAAGTATGTATTAATCACTTTTTTTTTTATTGTTTGACTGACTCAATAAAGTGAAAAATAAATAAAAAGAAAAATAAAATAAAATAAAATAATATATACATGTCAATGATGGAGAATTATGTAACTTAAACCATTATTTTGACAAACATGATCTTAAAGTACTCAATCATTAACATAACTAATTATTTTTTTGGCATCATGAAGTATTAAACTAGATTCACTTCTTTTTCAATCCATGAAATCACTATCTTCTAGACAAATTAGCATCACATATTCTGTCTCAACTAATTCACCAAAAAGATGCATTAAACACAATCATTAATTAAATCTCCATATTCTGACAAACTTAAAACATAAAATTAACCAATGAATCCATATTCTGGAAGACATCAATTAACCTTCAATTACTTAGTTCTTAGCAATTAACCTCTTTTTCAAGCAAGTTAAGAGACAACAAATATGAAATTAATGAATTGAAACTACCATCAATCTCTTTTTCAAGCAAGTTAATGGAAAGAAACAATCAACCAATCTCTTAATTAGCACAAGTAATCAAATTTCAAGAATAATAATTAATTAATCAAACGATCAAAGTAACTCTAAAAATCATGAATACCTAAAACAATGTCAAATTACAATAAAACAATTAATACATCATTATTCAAGAAAAAGAAAATAAAGTAAAAGAAAGCACTCATAGATAAGCTTCATTCTTCCTCCTTTGTAGATCTCCTTGTACAGTCCTCCTTGATTTGGCAGAATTTCTCCTTGATTTGAGTGATTTTCTGTTTAGATCTATGAATTCTCTAATTTCTCTTGTGTTTTTCCTTTATTTATAGGCTTTAGAAGTGCTTAAATTCGTTGGTGTAGGGTTCTTAGCTGATTAGAAGTCAGAAAATACTAAAACTCTGCGAATTCCCAAAAACCACACACGAAAATCGAGGCACCGCCTTAACATCAAGGCACAGCCGGTGCCACCTACAGCCTCACAGCCGGCGCCGGTTGTGATCTGCTTATCTTATCTGTTCACCGATTTTTTTTTAAATTTTCGTGCAACCTTTCCAGAGTACAGCTGGCGCTGGTTCGGTTCTGTTTCGGACGTTTCACTGATTTTTTTGTCATCTCAAAGTGCGTGCCAATAGCACGTGTCTAGCACCGGTTCTTCTGCTATAGCCGGCGCTGCTTCTGTTCTGTTTTGCGACGTTTTTGTCTTGTTTTACCCCTAAAATCTAAAATAATACACAAAATATCTTTTCAAGGGTAAAATCTCAAATATGAAGGAATATATCCAGTTATTGAACAAAATGTATTACAAAATAGCCTCAAATAACTAGAAAAAATATGACTAATTTAGGTCGCTTCACCTAGGGAAGTTATTATTACCTATGCTGCCTAAGGGTTGCTCAATGATGCAAGGAAGAGAATCACTAGCAAGCTGGTGGCTTAGGGAGATTTTACTTCCCTTGGACACCTATTTACTAAAGAAATAAGGCCAAGGAAAGTAAAATCTCCCTAGACCTCCTAGAATATCAATTTGTGCCAAAAGCTTAGTAGATTTGCATTTTTCCCAGAGGACTTCCCTAGGCCGCCTAGGAGCAAAGCATGAAGACATTTCCTAGAATAAAGGGTGGCCTAGGGAACTTCTATTTCCCTAGGCTACCTAGAAGAAAAAGTATTACCATTTTCATTTGTAACTTGGCGGACTATGGAAGTGAACTTTCTCAGATTCGTGCTTTGCAGTTAATTTTTTCTAATTTTCTTCCATTGGTCACTATAAATACCCCACTAGAAGTCCTAAAAATGCATCTTTGGTTAGCTAGCAACCAAAAGATCCCTTATAGAGCTCAAATGAAACACCAAGAAAGAGTAGATCTTTGATAAACATGGAGAAGAAGAAGAGGTTGCTCAAGAAAATCCATGGAAGAAGAAGATCAAGAACTTATCTATGAGTGATGTTCTCTCTTTTTCTTTGTATTATACTTTAACAATATTGAGACTTATACGATTTTAGTTGTATTTTAGGGATGACCCCTATTCTATGAGTTACTATTATTATTATTTATTGAATTCCAATTTCTTGTATTAGATTACTTAGCTATTCTTGTGTTAGATTAATTATTTAGGCTCGATTGATTTATTCAATTGATTGGTTCACTCTTAATAAATTTTAGAGATGGAGTTCAGAGTTAAACACCAAATTAATTAGTATAATGTGTTAGTGTTATGCTCTAGAGGCAATCACTTGTAAATTGTATATAGCATATTTAGTAATAAAAGGCATTTTATATCTTTCAGTTTAATTAATCATTATGCGTATATGTGTATAAAATTGTTAGATAAAGTCATAAGCACATAATATAGTGTTAAGAAAATTATGATAGAGATCATAATGTCAGATTCCTACTACATTATGTAGTACTTGCGTTTAAATTTTCCCTAGTCATAGTATTAGTGAGATAGGATATTATTAATGCACAAAGAGTAACACATATTATACTTCTTGACTTTTTCAAGTAGTGATTCTCACATCCACGAGTATTAGGATACTCAAAGTTAACACATAGACGCTTGTTATGTGAACAAGTACATTGGATGACCTAACTATGAGAAAATCACATGGATAACTATTTACTGCCAGTGATAGAATCTCACATAGCAAATATACAAGTATCCTTAGACTTGAGATCTCTAAGGTACTTTATTTGCTAAGCATTGAACATTGATTCCAATCTCTGGAGTTTCTAGAAGACCGCTTATAAGATTGATATTAAGTACAACATAAAATAAAGGAAAGTAGTTGAGAGAGTCAATAAAGAATTCATCACTCCAAATAGTAAAGGCATACATCTCAAGGCCGCTTGCATGGAATCATTACTCGAGAAGCCCTTAGCCAAGGTAACTATGTGTTGGAAATTGTTTTAGTTGATACACATGTTGCGTAATGGATTTTGCAACAAGTACTAATAAATTTGGGCTAGAATTAATTATATTCTAGTAGGAGTTGGTACTAATTCCATACTTTAAAACTGAATGAGATGTAGTATGATGAAAGGAGTTGATTGCAATGATGTTTTGTTATTGAAAGGTTCATGTCAAGCCACTTGACTTTTTAGACTTTTAGGTGGTTATGATATATTGCTAGATGCCGCTCATTATTTGCTAAATATGAATTTATTAATTAATAAATTAATCCTAATTAAAATTAATAAGTTAATTCTAATTATTAAGAATTATTAATTCAATAATGATTAGAATTATTTCATATTTTGCTACTAATAAACCGAAAAACCTAATAGGACACATATAATAGATGAATTGGTACTTAAGATATTATTTGATAATATTATGGGGTTAATTTATGAGAAGAAATAATTATTACGGATTAATTATAAATTGTTATAATTAATTGGGTGAAATTATAACTATTTAAAAGGGTTGTTGTTGAATTAAAAATTTATTATATTTCAAGGGGCCTAATTGCAATTATATGAACTCAAACCCATAATTTGAGAAGGCTAATTGATGCTTCTGGAAATCTTCAGGGAAAAAGGATGAAGGCTTTTGAAAAGGTTTATGGAGTAATGAGATCATTGCGTTTCCGAAGCTAGTTTGAGAAAATTGAGGTGGTGGTTTTTTTTAAACCAAAACACGCCGTCCTTTAAGTGTGCTTCATGAGTCAGTTTTTCCTTCTTTTCTTTACCGAAAATTATAGAAGCCTTTTCCCTTTTGAAAACATGAAAGTCGTGTTGTTCGAAAAATCAGTTTTTCCAATTTTCTTTTCCAAAATTAAACCTTATCCACCATATTATTCTCCTGCAGAAAATTTGGTGGTTCTTGAGTACATCCTCGTATGGATCAATATTAGAGAAATTCCTATCCTTTGAATTTAGTGGTTCATGCTTGGACAATCTTTCAAAAAGGTTTCGTGCACTAAAGAAAATTTTTATAAGTTGCGTTTACAAGGTAATTAATTTTCTTCCTTCTCATAACCCATTTAATTAAATATGAGTGATCCTATTGCGTGAATTTTGTTTTATTTTATATTAATTTTGCATGATCGAAATCCAACACAATGTTTGATTCTCTTTGTTTAACTCAAGAGAATGATTGAAAGATTAAAACTTGGTAGTCAATGGGTTTTCAAAATTGCATTGAGATAGGGATATTGGAGCTTTTGGGTGGATAATGAGTGGGTGTAATGCTTTATTAGGTTAGATTGATTACTTAGAGATACCAATAAATTGGTCCTTAAGAAAAGAATCTCATAACTTGAGATAGAGTGATGTTTATTATTGAAAACTCATGCCGATGCTCGAATTGGGATTTGATAAATTTAGTGGTAAACTCTTTACCTGGCTTGTTTTTTGAGGAATTTCTTCATTTACATGGTCTTTCCCTTTTTCTTACTCCTTGATGATCCTAGTTACTTTTCTTGAGTGGGTTCGACATACACTCTATTGTAGTAGTTTGACAAAGTTAGCTTTATTTTCTTTATCTCTTATATTTATTTTAGCTAGAAAATGAGATTAGAACAAAGTTGTGGCAATTGCTAAGTTCCTATAGATTTGATACTTGTTATTCCCTATACATATGATGGATATACTTGCTTAATTGTGTGGTTTTAGTGTTCAACATTTTAATTTAAAACTTGATTATTTGTGGTTTACGTTATACTATTTCTAGTACACGAAAAATTCACCATCACTCCTAAGGTTTAAATTTAAAAGTAGAACTATTAGAATAGAAAGAGAGAAGGGTGGTCCATGAGACAAACATTTAACAAGAAAAGTCTATAAATATCCTAAAGTTGTTAGAAGGTAAAATTCATTATGAAAAGAAATAAAATTTGAGTAATAGGGAAATTTACACACACACACACACACACACACACACATATGTAATGGTTAGAAGGGAGAGAAATTAAAGTAATTGTTTACCTAGGTAAGTTGAAATTCAAAAGAAATATATTCAAGATTTTGTTTTTCTTATCAATGATGAATCTTAATCACATCCAATTCCACTTCTAGGTTCATTCTCAAAAACAAATTTCTTAAGCTCCTATTGAAATACAAAAATCACGTTCTTGCACACATAAAATCATATGAATAATTAATAACAAAGAATCAAACATCACTATTAAAACACATTTTTTTTTTTAGATTTCGATCGTGCAACCAGTTTAAATGTAGCAGAAAATAAAAATGAAATCCATGCCAAGGATCACTCATATGTAATTATACGGATTATGAGAAGGGAGAAAAATTAATTACCTAAAAAATGCACATTTAAAATTTTTCCTTCCATGTGAATTCCCTTAAAAATTGATCCAATCAAGCCACCAAATCTAAGTATAGGAATTCTCTAATAGTAATCCACACAAGGAATTGTACTCAAGTTAGGCACCAAATCCCTATGCTAGTAAGTAGTATATGGTGGCTTTTGGACTAATTTAATTGGAGAAGAAATTATTTTTCTTTTCCTTCGAAATGAAAGAAAGAAAAAAATCTATGTGTTGTGCGTTCTATCTTCTTTTCCTTATGGACGCCAATGTTTTTCTTATATATCCACAGGGAACAAATTCCCTATATTTTTATAGGAAACTAATTTCCATTTTCAAAAACAACCGCCACCAGAAGGCAAAAAAGAACACGTACAGATTTTTAAAATTCTTTTGGAAAAAAAAGTATTTTGTTCATCTTTTTCAATTATGGGCTTAGGATTTTCAAGAATTGTAATTAGGTCCTATAAATTATAACAAGTTTATAATTCACTTATAGGGATTTAATAATTGCAATTCAACCTTGACTAATTATAACACTTTTTAATTATCTAATAATAATAATTTTTTCCCACAAATTAACCCTATAATAGTATCAAATAATGTCTTGAGTACTAATTCCTTTATTGTTTGTGAACCATTAGGTTTTTCAGTCAATTGGTAACTAATATGAATTAATTCTATCATAATAGTAATCCTTTTAATCATTAGAATTAATTTATTAATTCTAATTTATCATTAAATTTATTAATTTTCTAATTAATAAATTTATATTTAACAGATTGTGAGTGGTATTTATCAATACATCATGACCATCAAAAGGTCTAGAAAGTCAAGTGGCTTGACATGAACCTTTCAATAGCGAAATATTAGTGCAATAAACTCCTTTCACCATGTAATATCTCATTCAGTTTGGAGTATGGAATTAGCATCAACTCCCTCTATAATATTAATTAATTCTGGTCAAAATATATTAATACTTGTTCCCGAAATCGATTACTCAACATGTGTATCAATTAGAACTATTTCCAATACATAGTCGCCTTGGGTAAGGACTTCTTGAGTAATGATTTCTACAAGTGGCCTTAAGATATTCGCTTAAATGTCACACCCCGTGCTCGCGGACCCGGGAGCGCAACTATGGGTTTGGTAGCACCCACGGTCAACTACTTGGATGCCATCCTCGCTGGGCCAAAATGGATATCCCAAGTTGACAATGGGTGCTTAGGCCCGTTCTTATATACTATTCATACTTCTCATCCCAATCCCATGTGGGATTGGGGCATCACATTCACCCCTTATTTAGGCCCAAGCGTCCTTGCTGGGCCCATACTTTAGGGGCCAGACCCAGGACCAACCAGGCGGCATAGGATTTTAAAGGTGGCTCCCACCGCGCACGGTGTAGCACATAGTTCCCATACTGGGGCTGGTTACCTGCTTTGATACCAAATGTCAAGTCCCATTCCCGCGGAATCGAGAGCACGACCATGGGCCTGGCAGCACCCACGGTCAACTACTTGGCCGCCGTCCTCGCTGGGCCAAAATAGATATCCCAAGTTGACAATGAGTACTTAAGCCCATTCATATATTCCATTCATACTTCTCATCCCAATCCTATGTGGGATATCACATTCCCACATGGGATTGGGATGAGAAGTATGAATGGTATATAAGAATAGGCCTAAGTACTCATTGTCAACTTGGGATATCCATTTTGGCCTAGCGAGGACGACGGCCAAGTAGTTGACCATAGGTACTGCCAGGCCCATGGTCGCGCTCCCGAGTCTGCGGGCACGGGGCTTGACATTTGGTATCAGAGCAGGTAACCAGCCCCGGTATGGGAACTATGTGCTACACCGTGCGCGGTGGGAACCACCTTTAAAATCCTATGCCGCCTGGTTGGTCCTGGGTTTGGCTCCTAAAGTATGGGCCCAGCGAGGACGCTTGGGCCTAAAGGCCCATAGTCCCACCCATAACCAAGCAGATAAAGTACATTACATAGTCCAGGGATTGGCGACTTACCCATTCAGTGACTTTGGCACTGGACGTTCCCAAAATGGGTACTATCGGGTCGGGTGAATTCAATAATAGACGCCTGTTGACATTCCAGCCTTCCTTCTCCTTTCAGGGCCTATCCGAAAGAGAAGAGAATCCAGTACTTCTTGGTCGTGAATATCTGAACTGGTTGTTCGCTGTTCAAGAATTCTTGTTTAGGCAGTTCATACCATCCATACATAGTGTTTTGATCTACGATTTAAATTCTTTCGTGATTAAAAGTGGCGAATCCTTTATTGATCCTCTCAACTACTTTTTTATACTTCACATTGTACCCAATAGCTATATTATTGGATGCTCTCGATTTGACTCAAAAGATTAGAATCAAAGTACAATGTTTAGCAAATAAAGTACATTGGAGATCTCAAATTCATGGATACTTGCACATTTAGTATAACAAGATTTTATCACTGCCACTAAACAGTTATCCATGTGATTATCTCATTGCTAGGTCATCTAATGTATTTGTTTACGTAACAAGCATCCACGAGTTAATTTTGAGTATCACAATACTCACAGATGTGAGAACCACTGCTTGATCAAATCAAGAAGTATAACACGTGCTAATCTTAGTGCATTAATGATGTCTCATCTCATTAATACTGTAATACCCCGCCCAAAACCACCTTTGACTATAGGGAAAAGTTATGCATTGCATAGCATTTTGCATTT
Organism: Voacanga thouarsii; assembly: GCA_026120185.1. Classification (NCBI taxonomy): domain Eukaryota; kingdom Viridiplantae; phylum Streptophyta; class Magnoliopsida; order Gentianales; family Apocynaceae; genus Voacanga; species Voacanga thouarsii. The sequence goes on along the minus strand of JANUWF010001641.1, from coordinate 2,574,432 downwards.
TATGTGGTAGCTTAGAATTATTTTATTTGCATGGATGCATGTGAATTTTTCCGTTGCTCTTGCATTTGAATTAATTGATGTGAAATAGTTGTGTTGTTAAAGATTTGGATAAGGGAGGTTTGGTGGAAGATTTGGAAGGAAGAGTATTGGGGGGGGGTGGTGAGAACTGATTGTAGAAAAATTAGTATTGGAGTTGTTTTGGAAGAGCGGGGAGGTTGGTGATTTCCTTTGGTGACTTGAGTTCAAATCCTACCTTTTGTGAAGTTAGTTTCTCTTCTTGAAAATTCCTTTCCTTAGAGTTTCCATGTCTTGGGCAAAAAAGATTTAGCAAACCTAGAGAAATTTTAGTATCATTATTCGAAGGAAATAAGTTTCTATATTTATTTCATAAATTCAAGGACCTTGATGTCAATAAAGTTCACTTTTAATTTTCAACTTTTATTCCTTAGGATTTTCGAAAAACCCCTTGCCATGGATAGTTGGAATTAATGAAGCATTTTTCTAGAAGGAAACCTTGTTGATTTTAACCCTAGAACCTAAGCTAAAAATCTGGAAAAAATTTCCAGTAAGTGCCGCCACTTCTTAGAGGAATTTTAGCTCAACTTAAACTCTTCCAAAGCTAGGAAATCTTATCCTAAATCCTTTAGCAAATCAGATTTTTATTGCAATCCTAATTCCACTAAGATTTTCTTCCTAAACCTAGCAGAATTTCGGCAGCTTTGTGTTAACACAAGCTGTCCGAAATTCCAGCACCTTTAAGTACAATCCAACCCTTCAAACCCTAGTTCAAATCCCCTATAACATCTTCCATCAATTCAGATTATCAATGCTAAGTAAAACTAGATTTTACTCACACAAATTCTAGAATTTTGGCCAGCTAGGAAACTAGGATTTTCGACAGTTTTGTACAGAAAATTTTGGCCAACCTTGTACTCCTATTCCAACCAAAATTCTGCACAAAAACACACCGAAAAACCCCAGCTGATCAAGCTATTTTTCAGTGCCTAAAACCCTCATTTTTTCTTTGGAAATTTCGGCAGAACAACAGCTAAAACAGTCCAGAAATTCTTCCTCTCCTGTTTAGCAATTTCGCACAGCAAAACTACTGCACGCGCACAGAAATTTTAGCCCTAAAAACCTTCCCAAACGCTTCTTTGTTTGGCCCAAAATTCTGAACACAATCAGCCCTTCTCTTGAGCAATAGTTCGACCAGCACAAGGGAGCAAAATTTCAGAATATTTTCTCCCTTAAACCCTCTCAAAGTCGGCAGCAAGAAGGCACTCGTGAGCTGTAATTTTTGGCCTTGCTGTCCAAGAAACCTAAAGCCATTGGGAGTCTTTCTAAACATCACCATCTAACCCTAAGCCAATCTTCTCTAACTCTAAATCATAGAAGCCGTCTATTCACTCCATTCTACACAAAAATTCCAGCAAGAACTCCACAGCAAATTTTCGAAAACCTCAAGAACAACACCTAGCAAAAACCGATCACCCTCCAAGGTAAGCAAAAACCATCTCAACTTCTTGATTCTTTTCTTCCATCAATTCTCTTCCTTTTCTTCTTTGGAATCATGCCATCTCAAGGCTAATTTCATCTATTTATGCATTCTCAGCCATAAGGAAGGAAAAAGGAGACAACTTTTCCCTTCTAATCCAACAAACTCGGGACAATCACCATAGGAGTATCGGGATCTTGCTACCCAGTTGTTGTAAGGTACGAAAATACTTATCCTTAATGCCGGAATTAAGGTTTAAGGTAGTAGATGATGTCTATTACCTTGTTGAATATATGGTCATAGTATATGATCTTAGGGGATTGTGAATTGTTATGAAAATAAATGAGTTTGGCACATGTTCGAATTAGTTGAAACCCTGATCATGATATTATATGGTTTAGATCAGGAGGATAATTGAGGAAAGCAAGCTGTGAATTTATCTCGTTTATCTGAGGCATATCAAGTAAGTCCTTGCATAAACTCTTTTGTTAAATGTTGTGATGGCAAGTCTATGTTGTGAAGCTTTGTAAAGTTATTGTTGAACTATGTTTGCTTGGGTTGTAAACATGGATATTTATTCTTTAAACGGTTTTGTCAAACTAATGATTTTATCAAGAAAACTATTATTTTCCTTAAACTTTTAGAAATCTCTTTTAAATAAAACCACGTTTTACAAAGCCAAGGTTAGGAAATGTTGTGAATCAGGAATTGACGGATATGTTCGTTGAGTACTCAATAAGGGTAGGCTAACAATACTAGTCTTGGAGGGCTAGAGTAAGTCTTTTGACAGGAGGCCACCTCCGGAAGATAAACTCTGCTTGAAAAGGCGATAGTATTAGTTGGTCAGGCCGGTCCGAGCTAACATATGTACCTGGTAAGGTATTATTTATTTTCCCGGCATGGACACCCGGATGGTTTTGTTGGGTGTAGAGAAGGAGGAGTATCTCACCCGGTGAGCTGTACACTCACCTTGATCAGAGCGCCCAACTTGTGGTAATCTGGTCTGGACAAAATGCACAAAGTGTGGTGCCTTGGCCATTTTGTTCTCATGGAGCCCAACATGTGGTGGCATGACTGTTTATTCGAGTGAATGATTGTTTTGTGTAAAGTATGATTATGGAAAAACCCACTCTTTGTGCAAGAGAAATTATTTATGACTTGCCAAATATTTCTACAAATGTTTTTCACATTGCATACACGTACAGTTTTAAACACCATGTGCACACACAGGACTTACTGAGATTTATTCTTACACTGTTTTACATCATGTTTTCAAAAGATAGACTGTGCTGAGTCAGTGGGGCATTGATAGTTGAAGCTTTTCTAATTATTGTCATCTTTGCTTAGGAGACATTTGTTGTTTAAGCTGTTGAACGATTAATTATTTTTATTTCGTTTTGCTCCAAGTCGAGCCTGATGTAATAAGAGTATTTCTTTATTTATCTAAGTTGAATCTCTTGGAGGTTACCTTTGTATTTTATACCTCATTTTAAAGACCCCTTGTCCTATTGGACGGGGCGACATCCCCGCCCTTTTAGGGTACGTAGTCGTGGGGTGTTACAAGTGGTATTAGAGAACAAGGTTTAGGCAATTACTTGACTTATGGGGTTCTATTTTCTTAAGTATTTTGATCTGGTGCTAATTTTTATCTTTTGTTTATAGGATGGTCAAAAGAGTTGTATCGGCTGTCAGAGACTGGCCCGCTGGCTGCGGGAATCCACCTGCCCCACTACCCGTAGCTGATCCACCCGTGCCCGATTCAGAGAGAGAGCTTGAGCCGTCAGTGCTAGACGACTCGGTGGTTGAGGTGGAGATAGAGGTCGAGGAGAACTTAGGGGAAGATGAGGGAGATGAGAAGATGACGGAGTTGAGTGAGGGAGAGGTAGATGAGCTAGGGAATGAGGGAGATGATGAGAACGAGGAAGAGATGGCTAGGGTAGAAGGTGAGGAGGTAATGGAGGTTCCCCGGACCCCGTAGATAGGGGAAGTTGATAGGACCCCTGCTTGCCATAACCCTAAAGGGGCCAGTGGTGAGGGATATACGCTGAGAGATGGGGTTGCCCCGGGAGAGAGAGACCTTAGGCAGTCAGTTCTAGGAGGGGTAGATAAGGGGAAGAGGAAGCTGGAAGAGAGTCCTAAGGGGTGTGGACTCCGATATAGACTGGGCATAGATGCCATGCTAAGAAGAGAGGGGTTGTTTGATCCGGTTGATTCAGGGAGTGAGAGGCCTGCGCCTAAGGGTGCGGTTAGATTAGCATTGGATGAGCTCTATGAGACGGCCATGAGAGCCAAGAGAGGCCGAGAGGGTGAGTCAAGGTAGCCAAGTGGGAGTGTTGGTTTCGCAAGGGACTACATAGGGAAACCCGATAGTTCCGTGGGGTGGCTTGTGGAACCGGCCTCTGACAACTCCGATGCTTCTGTTAAAACTAGAGAGAGTCAAACATAGAAGACCAGCAGCTTTTACTTTTCTTTCCTTGGGATTTGCATACCTTTGTTTGTTTATTTCTTTTAAGGGAGCATGTTGCTCATATGGCTTATTTATCATTTTAAATAAAAAGGGTGTCATATGGGATAACCCCTTCTTTTCTACAAAGAATGGTTTATATGAAAAGCATGAGTTTCGTTTATTTCTTGATTTACCCTTGCACGATATCATCACATTCTCTTTTAGATAAGTACATTGCTATCAACTGATCATGCATCTAAGCATATTCTTTTCCCCTTGGTAACTAATTGACCCTGAGTGAATGTGATTAAGATGGCACCAAGACGCAGAACAGTTGTGCATAGCAGAACTGTGCAGGAGAGTGTATCCTCCACCCCGAAATATGAGCAGATGCATCGTTCCACCCCTGACATGGAAGAGCACCTGCCACGTGAGCAGGAATTGGCTTCGGAGAGGTCACGAGATGTGACCATGGGTCAGGCCTTCGACAAGATGGCCTCGATCCTATAAAATCTGATGGAAAGAGTGGATAAGGTGGCCAGGAAACCACCGCGGGGAGAGGATGAAGCCCTAGAGCGTTTCCTAAAGTTCCAGCCTCCCGCATTCCAGGGGGAGGTGGAGCAGGACGAGAAAGTCAAGCAGTGGATTGAGCAAATGGAGGACATCTTCGCTACTTTGTAGTACTTGAAAGAGAGGACGGTGAAGTTTGCTGCTTTTCGGCTGAGGGGACCGTCTCGAGCATGGTGGCAGCGGGTACGGAGTGATTGGGATAGAGAGGAGTAGGAATGGACGTGGGACGACTTTACGGAAGCCTTTCGGGCTGAGTACATTCCTCGATGGGTGGCTGAGAAGAGGGAGGATGAATTCCAGACCCTCAGGCAGGGAGGCATGACCGTGGCCCAATATGCAACCCGATTCATGTAGTTGTCCAAGTACTGTAAGTACTTGGTAGATACGGAGCAGAAGCACACCCGAAAATTCATGAAAGGGCTTAGGCCAGAGTTGAGGAAGGCATTGGCTCCATCACCGCCTACATCGTACACCGCTGTCGTGGACACAGCTTCCTGGACAAAAAATGAAGATCGGCATCGACCGGTGAGTAGACCCTTCCAACCGAATCGTTTACCTATGAGGCCTTCAAGCAACAAGCGACCCGCGACCTCTATGCCTTGGGGAAATTGGGGCAAGCAGCCTCGAGTGCTAGTAGCAGGATCGATGCAAGGCAGCTTGAATTGCCGGCTGTATGGGAAGCGAGGCCATACCGAAAGAAACTGCTGGGGTAATGGGGGTGTGATGAGGTGCTTCAATTGCAGAGACCTGGGACACCTGAGAAATGTCTGCCCTAAACCCTTAAGAATTGAGCAGACTGCGCCGGCCCAACCAATGGGAGGAAATAGAGGTGACACTGCTGGACCAGCTGGAGTGGGAGGCCAGAAGCCTCAGGTGAAGGCCAAAGTTTTTGCCTTGAACCGAGAGGAAGTCGGAGCGGACGACGCCGTGATTGAAGGGAACCTTTCTATTTAAGGTTGTCTTGTTAATGTTCTGATAGATCCAGGATCCACACACTCTTATGTAAGTAAAGTATGTGTATCACATCTGGGTTGGGAAGGAAAGGAGCTACCTTATACCCTAGTAGTTAGTTCCCCCTTGGGAAGGTGGTGGAAGCAGGCAAGAAAATGGGAAGTTGTGGAGTTGAGGTAGGGAAGAAGATTCTGGAGGCCGCCCTTACAATCCTGCCTATGGATGATTATGACTTGATCTTGGGCATGGACTGGTTGTCGACACACGGAGCTCATGTGGACTGCAAGATCAAGATGGTGCAGTTTGTGAGACCTGGACGGGATGTAATTGAATTCAACGGCAAGCGAATGAAGGAACTGAAATTTCTTATTGCTGGTGCTAAAGCCCGAAAGTTACTCAAAAAAGGATGTACGGGATATTTGGCATACCTCCTGAACAAACCTAAGGACCAGTGTACCTTGGAAAGTACGGAGGTAGTAAAAGACTTTTCGGATGTTTTCCTTGCTGAGCTCACTTCCCTACCCCCTGAGCGGGAAGTTGAGTTCACCGTGGATCTGATTCTCAGAGCGGAACTGGTGTCAAGAACCCCCTACCGGATGGCACCGACAGAGCTGAAGGAGTTAAATGAGCAATTGGAGGAATTGGTAAGGTAATACTACATTCGGCCGAGTACGTCACCGTGGCGAGCCCCAGTGTTGTTTGTCAAGAAGAAAGACAGAACCTTGAGGCTATGCATTGACTATCGGGGATTGAACAATCTAACGATAAAAAATAAGTACCCTCTACCCTTGATCGATGAGTTGTTTGATCAACTGCAAGGCGCCACTTGCTTTTCGAAGTTGGACCTACGGCAAGGATACTACCAGGTGAGGATCAAAGAAGAAGACATTCCTAAGACTGCTTTCAACACGTGGTATAGCCACTACGAATTTCTAGTAATGTTGTTCGGTGTAACCAACGCATCGGTAATATTCATGAATTTGATGCATCGCATTTTCCAACCATACCTGGACAAGTTCGTGGTTATATTCATCGATGACATTTCAATCTACTCCAAAAATCCAGAGGACCACACAGAACACTTAAGATTGGTCCTAGAGAAGCTGGGGGAATTCAAGTTTTATGCCAAGTTCAGTAAGTGTGAGTTTTGGCTGAGCTCGGTGTCTTTTCTTGGTCACGTGATATCCAAAGAGGGGATCAAAGTGGACCCTGCCAAGGTGGAAGCCGTAGCTAACTGGAAACAACCGGAGAACATTACCAAAATACGAAGTTTCCTTGGGTTGGCCGGGTACTATCGGCATTTTATTAAAAATTTCTCTACTCTGGCTTCACTAATGATGCGACTATTGAAGAAGGATGTCGCTTTTGCTTGGAGTGAGAAGTGCTAAAAGAGCTTCCAAGAACTTAAGAGGAGGTTGATTACAGCACCCGTGCTGAGTCTGCCTGAGGCTGATAAGCCCTATGCACTCTATACAGATGCATCCAAGGAAGGACTAGGAGCTGTGCTGATGCAGAAAGGGAAAGTCATAGCTTAAGCATCTAGGAAGCTAAAGCTGCACAAAGCTAATTATCCCATGCATGACCTGGAGCTAGCAGCTATAGTGTTCGCCTTGAAGAAATGGCGACATTACTTGTACGGTGCGCAATACGAAGTTTTCACTGGCCATAAGAGTTTGAAGTACATCTTCATGCAAAAGGACTTGAATCTCTGGTAGTGTAGGTGGATGGAGTTCCTGGAAGAGTATAATTGCCCTATTAACTATCATCTGGATAAAACGAATGTGGTAGCAGACGCCCTAAGTCGGAAGGAGAAAATAGCACACTTGAGAATACAGGAGGTGTCGGCAGTCCAGGATATCCTGGAGAAAGAGGCGCAAGTGCAAGAGAGGAAGATCTGCGTGAGCAACTTGACCCTGAAACCTGATCTGGACCAGGAAATTGTATCAGGTCAACAGGGCAGTGCAGAATTTCAAACTTTCAAGGAGAAAGAGATCGCGAGAGGAGGAAGCGATTTCTGGACCGATGAGAATGGCGTATTATACTTTCGGGACCGGATTTGTGTACCAGACATCCAAGACTTAAGGAAGAGGATACTGGACGAAGCGCACAAGAACAAATATACCATACACCCTGGGGAGGTAAAGATGTACCAAGACTTGAAGAGGAAACATTGGTGGGCTGGAATGAAGAGGGATGTAGTTCAATATGTGTCAACCTGCCTGACGTGCCAGAAGGTTAAAATGGAACATAAGAAGTCTGTGGGGTTACTGCAACCGTTATTGATTCCCGAATGGAAATGGGAAGAGATGACCACGGACTTTGTGACTGGCCTTCCGATGACCAAGTCACACAAAGATGTGATCTAGGTGGTAGTGGACCGATTGACCAAGACAGCGCACTTCATACCGATAAACGTAAGGGACTCGATGGAAAAGTTGGCTCAGACATATACCCGAGAAATTGTAAGGTTACATGGTGTACCGTCGAGCATGGTGTCGATAGGGACCCTAGATTCACTTCAAGGTTTTGGGGTAAGTTCCAGGAGTCCTTAGGCACAACCCTAAAATTCAGCACCTCTGCTCATTCGCAGACAGACGGTCAATCCGAAAGAGTCATTCAGATACTGGAAGACATGCTCCGAGCATGTATCTTGGACTTTGGAGATAAGTGGATTGAGTCTTTACCGCATGTGGAGTTAGCATATAGCAACAGCTATCAAGCGTCGATCGGAATGGCACCATACGAAGCATTGTATGGGCAAAAATGCCAAGTACCGATATACTGGGGATGGACAGAAGAGGGGAACGTTAAGAAGATTGGTGAAATATGCATTCAGGAGATGACGGACAAAGTCAAGGTAATCCGAGAAAGACTAAGAGCAGCGCAAAGCAGACAGAAAAGCTATGCAGACTCTAGGAGAAGAGAACTGGAGTTCCAAGTAGGTGACCGTGCATTCTTGAAGTTGACTCCTAGTAGAGGAATCCTGAAACATCCGAGAGGAGGGAAGTTAAGTCCTAGGTATTTGGGACCATTCCCGATATTGGAGAAAATTGGACCGGTTGCCTACCGATTGGATCTACCTGATGGTCTAACTGGGATGCATGATGTATTCCATGTCTCTCAGTTAAAGAGGTACATCCCCGATCCGAGTCAAGTACTCAATGAGGACCCGTTGGAGTTGCAACCAAATCTAAGTTATGTGGAGAGACCCATCAAAATTTTGGAGCAGAGTATTAAGACGCTTCGAAACAAGCAGATACCCATGGTGAAGATACTTTGGGATCATCATGGAGCACAAGATGCAACGTGGGAAACGGAGGAATGGTTAAGACGGAAGTATCCGGATATGCTCGAAGGGTATGAAATTTGAATTTCGGGACGAAATTCTCTTAAGGGGGAGGGGATGTAATACCCCGCCCAAAACCACCTTTGACTATGGGGAAAAGTCATGCATTGCATAGCATTTTGCATTTTATGTGGTAGCTTAGAATTATTTTATTTGCATGGATGCATGTGAATTTTTCCGTTGCTCTTGCATTTGAATTAATTAATGTGAAATAGTTGTGTTGTTAAAGATTTGGATAAGGGAGGTTTGGTGGAAGATTTGGAAGGATGATTATTGGGGGGTGGTGAGAACTGATTGTAGAAAAATTAGTATTGGAATTGTTTTGGAATAGCGGGGAGGTTGGTGATTTCCTTTGGTGACCCGAGTTCGAATCCTGCCTTTTGGGAAGTTAGTTTCTCTTCTTGAAAATTCCTTTCCTTAGAGTTTCCATGTCTTGGCCGAAATTTTAGTGTCATTATTCCAAGGAAATAAGTCTCTATATTTATTTCCTAAATTCAAGGACCTTGATGTCAATAAATTTCACTTTTAATTTTCAGCTTTTATTCCTTAGGATTTTCGAAAAACCACTAGCTAATAATTAAAATTTCAGCTTGAATTTAGCTAGATAGATCTTGCCACGAATAGTTGGAATTAATGAAGCATTTTTCTAAAAGGAAACCTTGTTGATTTTAACCCTAGAACCTAAGCTAAAAATCTAGAAAAAAATTTCCAGCAAGTGCCGCCACTTCTTAGAGGAATTTTAGCTCAACTTAAACTCTTCCAAAGCTAGGAAATCTTATCCTAAATCCTTTAGCAAATCAGATTTTTATTGCAACCCTAATTCGACTAGGATTTTCTTTCTAAACCTAGCAGAATTTCGGCAGCTTTGTGTTAACACAAGCTATCCGAAATTCCAGTACCTTTAAGTACAATCCAACCCTTCAAACCCTAGCTCAAATCCCCTAAAACATCTTCCATCAATTTAGATTATCTTTGCTGTGCAAAATCAGATTTTACTCACACAAATTCAAGAATTTCGGCCAGCTAGGAAACCAGGATTTTCGACAGCTTTGTACAGAAAATTTCGGCCAGCCTTGTACTCCTATTCCAACCGAAATTCTACACACAAACACACCGAAAAAACCCAGCTGATCAAGCTATTTTTTAGTGCCTAAAACCCTCATTTTTTCTTTGGAAATTTCGGCAGAACTATAGCTAAAACAGTCCAGAAATTCTTCCTCTCCTGTTTAGCAATTTCGCACAGCAAAACTACTGCACGCGCACAGAAATTTCAGCCCTAAAAACCTTCGCAAACTCTTCTTTGTTTGGCCCAAAATTCTGAACACAATCAGCCCTTCTCCTGAACAATAGTTCGACCAGCACAAGGGAGCAAAATTTCAGAATATTTTCTCCCTTAAACCCTCTCAAAGTCGGCAGCAAGAAGGCACTCGTGAGCTGTAATTTTCGGCCTTGCTGTCCAAGAAACCTAAAGCCATTGGGAGTCTTTCTAAACATCACCATCTAACCCTAAACCAACCTTCTCTAACTCTAAATCATAGCAACCGTCTATCCTCTCCATTCTACACAAAAATTCCTGCATGAACTCCATAGCAAATTTTTGAAAACCTCAAGAACAACACCTAGCAAAAACCGATCACCCTCCAAGGTAAGCAAAAACCATCTCAACTTCTTAATTCCTTTCTTCCATCAATTCTCTTCCTTTTCTTCTTTGGAATCATGCCATCTCAAGGGTGATTTCATCTCTTTATGCATTCTCAGTCATAAGGAAGGAAAAATGAGACAACTTTTCCTTTCTAATCCAACGAACTCGGAACAATCACCATAGGAGTATCGAGATCTTGCTACCCGGTTGTTGTAAGGTACGAAAATACTTACCCTTAATGCCGGAATTAAGGTTTAAGGTAGTAGATGATGTCTATTACCTTGTTGAATATTTGGTCATAGTATATGATCTTAGGGGATTGTGAATTGTTATGAAAATAAATGAGTTTGGCACATGTTCGAATTAGTTGAAGCCTTGATAATGATATTATATGGTTTAGATCAGGACGATAATTGAAGAAAGCAAGCTGTGAATTTATCTCGTTTATCTGAGGCATATCAAGTAAGTCCTTGCATAAACTCTTTTGTTAAATGTTGTGATGGCAAGTCTATGTTGTGAAGCTTTGTAAAGTTATTGTTGAACTATGTTTGCTTGGGTTGTAAACATGGATATTTATTCTTTAAACGGTTTTGTCAAACTAACGATTTTATCAAGAAAACTATTCTTTTCCTTAAACTTTTAGAAATCTCTTTTAAAGAAAACCACGTTTTACAAAGTCAAAGTTTGGAAATATTGTGAATCAGGAATTGACGGATATGTTCGTTGAGTACTCAATAAGGGTGGGCTAACAATACTAGTCTTGGAGGGCTAGAGTAAGTCTTCGGCAGGAGGCCACCTCCAGAAGATAAGCTCTGCTTGAAAAGGCGACAGTATTGGTTGGTCAGGCCGGTCCGAGCTAACATGTGTACCTGGTAAGGTATTATTTATTTTCCCAGCATGGACACCCGGATGGTTGTGTTGGGTGTAGAGAAGGAGAAGTATCTCACCCGATAAGCTGTACACTCACCTTGATCAGAGCGCCCAACGTGTGGTAATCTGGTCCGGACAAGGTGCACAAAGTGTGGTGCCTTGGCCATTTTGTTCTCATGGAGCCCAACGTGTGGTGACATGACTGTTTATTCGAGTGGATGATTATTTTGTGTAAAGTATGATTATAGAAAAACCCACTCTTTGCGAAAGAGAAATTATTTATGACTTGCCAAATATTTCTACAAATGTTTTCCACATTGCATACACGTACAGTTTTAAACACCATGTGCACACACAGGACTTACTGAGATTTATTCTCACACTGTTTTACATCATATTTTTAGGAGATAGACTGTGCTGAGTCAGCGGGGCATTGATAGTTGAAGCTTTTCTAATTATTATCATCTTTGCTTAGGAGACATTTGTTGTTTAAGCTGTTGAACGATTAATTGTTTTTATTTCGTTTTGCTCCAAGTCGAGCCTGATGTAATAAGAGTATTTCTTTATTTATCTAAGTTTCTTTATTTAGTTGTATTTTATACCTCATTTTAAAGACCCCCTGTCCTATGGGATGGGGCGACATCCCCGCCCTTTTAGGGTACGTAGTCGTGGGGTGTTACAAATACTATGACTAGGGATAATTTCAGCACAAACACAGTTCAGTGTAGTAGGAATCTCACATCACGATCTTTATCGTGATTTTCTTAACACAGTGTCGTACTTGGGTCTTTATCTATTTATTTTATACACATAAACATATGAAAAAAAGAAACTGAAAGATTAAGAATACATTATATAATTTAATGTACAAAATACAATATACAAATAATTGCTTCTAGGGAATAATCCTTACAATCTCCCACTTGCACTAGACCCAATTATTCATGTATCTAATACTAAATGATTAAACATGACCATTATGTTACTTTTGGGGTATTGCCTTTGTAAGTGGATTAGCTATGTTTTGATTAGTGGGAACTCTCTCTATCTTTTACATCTTTCTTATCAATGATTTCATAAATCAAGTGATAGTGCTCAAATTTAACACGTAGCATGATTGTGATTTATACTCATCATTATCAGTTTGGAAACTGGCATCAGTATGCCATTTTAACTCATGCTAAACCTTTTAGCACTTTGTCTATGTATGTAGACTACGAAAGACTAAGCAAATTCTTTTGATCTATCTCTATAGGTTCTTATTCCCAACATATAAGCAGCTTCTACAAGGCCTTTCTTGGAGAATTTCTTTGAGGACTAAACCTTGACTGATTGAAGAATAGAGACATCATTTTCTATTAGTAATATGTCATTTATATTGTAAAACCCCACCTAAACCAACCCTAGAGTAAGAGGGATAGGATGCATATCATATCATCATACATAACATATATCTCTTGAATGATTTTGTGTGCCTTAGAATTATGGTTTATGGGTTATATGATTTATTTGTTCTTGTTGAGTAGAAAGGGTAAAAAGATAATTTTACTTGAGGTCGAAATAGGAAGATGACTTGAGGCTTAGATAAGAAAAAGATTTGGTTGGGAAAATAAGAACAAGAGTTGTTGTGATTAAGTGATTAGAGCTTTGTGATTTTATCTCTAAGGTCTTGAGTTCAAATCCCATCACCTAAGTTTTATTCATTTTTAGCTTAACCAATGTTTGAATTTTCTTCTTTATTTCATTCTTTAAAGTTAGGAATGTTGTTTTAGGGAAGATACAATGGTAATGTCTTAACCATTGATCTTGTCCTAAAAAGAATTCTAGAAGAATTCTTGTCTCCATAATTTTTGCAAGCCTTGTCCTAACCTCTTTGAATTTAAACTACTTCTAATTCTTTAATTCATTTTTATATCCATAAAATTCTTGGATAGTTCCTTGCTTGGAATTTCAAAAAATTATAGCTCTTGTGGGATAGGAGGTTGGCTAAAAATGTGAAGGAAGAATAGGAAGAGGTTTCAATTAAATCACCATAGCTATTTGTTCAAGAACTTTATCTTCTTCTTATTCTTGTTTTGGTTAAAATCTGAAAAGCTTTTCAAATTTTCTTCATGGTTGGTTTTCAAAATTTGCAGCAAGCATTCTCTACCTAATTCTTGCAAAGAACTGACCATCTTGTGTAAAGATGAAAGCTGAAACACTTTAGAATTTCGCAGCCATACAAACTACACCAAACCAGAATTTTATTTTTATTTTTTTCTAGCAAACAAGCAATCCTTGAACATGATCATGGAGCCATTCTTTAGTACTCAACAACACCTTAAACTTTCTCCTTTCTTTTTCATGATGGTGGCTAAAAAACCACCCTTAATGGACCTTCAAACACCGCTAATTTCCAGCTGCAAAATCGTTCCAAAAAAGACCAAAAATTCTACACAAAACAATTTCAAATCCTAAGAGTTCTTTAGCTTAAATTCCAGAATTTTTTTCCAACTTTGCCTATTCAATGCTAAGGCCGATTTTCTTCATCAAACTTCACGATGTCTCGGCCATAATGCAGCTATTGACAGAACCTCTTGGCTTCTCCATCTACCTTGATCATTAGGACTCCATTAACATACCTTAAAACACTCATATCTACATGTTAGGATTCGTGGACTCCTAAACGCGGAAAACATCCACGAATCCCTCCCGAGGACCCAAGTAAACGATTAAGAAGATCTAAGCTTTAAGAATTACCTCTGGTTGCTGTAATCAAAATCCTTCGATTCTGGTTGCGCTGTTGTACGTTCAACCCGAACAATCACCAGACGCTGCAGTATGCGAACATCCTCTATCGGATACACACCGCGAACTCACTCGATACCCGGGGAGTGCTAGCGCCTAGGGTTTGAGAGGTTTTTTTTCTTTCTGGTAGAGAATGGCACGTACGTTCTCAACCGAAAAATTGGACTATTGAAAAGACGGCTAGGGTTTTCTTAAAAACCCCCGAACCTCTTAGAGTCCAACCCTCATAATATCTTATCATATTCTAATTTAAATTCAAATTAAATTAAAACTAATATGATAAGATTCTGCCATTATCTCGGTAATTTAACTAATTAATTTACCGAGTCAGATTCTTATAATCTGGATATCATCCAGATTCATCGAACCTGGTCACCAGAAAAATAACCTAACAAGTTCGCTTATTGTGTACCCTATAGGTTCATTTAACACTGGCAGTGTGCCTAAATCATATTTAAATGGCCCACAAGTTATAAGCGGTTTCTAGCAAAACATTATAACTATCCAGGTTAAATGAAGATCGGTGATCTCTTTGAACCAAACCATAATTTTATATTTAGTCCTTTTGTCACATGATATCCAGATTAAGCATAAGGCACGGAGCATGTCATCCTTATTAAGCTTAATCAATTATTTCTTGATTTCATAGTAGACTGTTCAAACAAATGATATCAATATCTTAGATTGATATATTTGAGCACGGCCATGCATTTTTAACAGTCTAACTTATCAAGGGGCCCATGGATATCTCTCCCATAACTGAGAGGGACAAATTCCTTCACAATCAATTATATTCCTCTCCTTGATTTATTCTATATCCAACAGTAGTCTAATTTATTATCTTGTTAAAGACAACTTTAGACAATGTCAAAATATAGAATTTATCAAGTAGGAAACTATAATGAATTTAGGTCGAAGGACTTTCAATATTATTATGGCTAGAAAGTACTTATGACATATTCCATGAAGTACTCTCACAGTGGGTCATGTCCAATACAATGTTCTCTAACATTTATTTATGTTTTGACTTGATATCACAAATATCCATGGCCAGTAAAACATAGCCATCAAGTCACAAACATACTAATCTTAATTTATTATTATTCCAATAATAATAATCGATCAGGGACAGTTTTAGAATAGTCATTGTATTCATTGTAGGGTTTTACTATTAAGTCACGTACTTGATGACCAACAAAACAAAACTCACTATTCATAGAAAGGAAAGCCTCTTATTATTATATAAGACATAATGATAATTGTATAAGTACAAATTGACTCTAGGGCATATCCCCAACACTACACTCCATTCAAATTTATTCAAACTTCAAATTAAATTTCAGATTTTTGTTCCATTAAACACTCACCTAGCTAGATAATAAAACCAGAAATTCCTCTGCTATTCCACAGCCATTTTCGGATAACCGAAAGCTGAAACTCACTATCTCCTTCCTAGATAACCGAAAGCCTCCCCTGAGCTAGGCCATTTGGCCATCATTCGCACACACATACGAAATCACTCTCGCTCTCTCAATTTCTCTCAAAAACACCAAGAACACCAAGAATACATACTAAGCTTTTTCAACCTTTAATCACCTCTATTCATCCAAAATCATTTCAATAACCTTCAAACCAACTAGGATTCGGTCATTACTCACTCCTAGGCCACTCTATAACATAAAAAACACCAAAGTTGATCTTCCATTCGGATCAAACACACCTTGTCATTCAAGAACAAGAAGAATATAAAGAAGGTAACTTTAAACACTTTGGACCTTCTTCATGTCATCATCACCATTTCAATATCATCCCGATCTTTTTCTCTCTATTTCTCTCTCTCTCTCTCTCTTTTGGCAAAAACTTGGATGGCCATTCTTGGACAAATTTCAACCAATGAAGGACTCTCAAGCACTTAAGGACCTCCATTAAGAAAGGCAATACCTTCATCTAACATTCATCAAATCAAGTATTTCTCTCTTGATCTTCTCTTTAAATTCTGAAACTTAAGACTCTTAGATGATGGATTTGATAGGTTGATAGGATAATGTGGGGTTGAAGATATGTATGTGGGTGAAGGGAATTGATTTAAGACATGAGAATTGGAATGAATATTGTGACTTATAGATTATGCTTTAGGATCGCTATATGTTCATTATGATTAAGAGCTTCAAGGATGTTTTGATGTATGATAGTCATTATGCCACCATTGTTGATTAGGCCTTCAAGATATTATTTTTCAATAAACCCATTGATAATATTATGCCTAGTAGAATATCATCCTTGCTGTGATATATGTTAATTCAAGTCCTTTTTTGGATAAATCAACATGTTATTTGTTAAATCCATGTATGTATGAGTATGTGTATGGATTTTCTCTAGCAATAAAATTATTATAAGAACTGCCTTAATTATTTTTAGAATTATTCTTGCTATTATAATTATTATTAATATTATTAATATTATTAATTTATTTAATTTAATAAATTCAAAAAACACTAAGTACTTTCGAAATTGATGATTATTTAAAATATTATTATTTTATTAAATAAATAAATAAATAGAATATTTTTATTAAATATAAATAATAATATATTAGAATTAATTAATATCAAATGTCTTTTGTATTCATATTATTATTAGTTAGCCTTATTAAAACTTTTATTTTCACTCATAAATATTATTTATATTGGAATAATTTATTTATTATTAACTTTATTTGTTATTTGTTATTTATTATTTAGTACTAAAAACAAGTATAATTTATTATTAATGTTACTTATTATTTATAATAGTATTATTTATTACCAATATTATTTAATATTTATTATTGATAATACTCATTATTTATTTCTAATTTCATTTATTATTAATATTACTCAATATTTATTAATTGTTAATAAATAGTTAATATTATAATTTATAATTTATAATTTATTTATAACACTTATTTATTTTAACTTATCAAATTAATTTTATTTTATAAAATACTTTATCAACTAGTATCAAAGCTTAAGGCATTGTTGTCATTGTTAGATATTGGTGTAGCTAGTTGACCTAAGAATTATTTATTTAAGGAAAGTGTTGTCGGATGTTGGACTTATATACACTGTATTTACCTCAGGCGGGGTTAGGTTGCCTTGAATTATCTTGGATGGCTTTTGTACCCAAGAAGAGCAAAACATCAGGTAAGTTCCTACATAAAGTTGTTTGAAGATCAAAGTTCCTTGGCAAGTCAAACATAATTTATACGAGAATTTATACAGTAAATGCAATGATGGGCAATTTTCATTTTCTTTTCAGTCAAGCAAACTATTTAAAATTGAACAAGCAATTTTATACAAAATGCTAAACTTTTCTTAAAAACCAACTTCAACAAGAATTTTGGAAACTGTAATTGCTATTTCAAAAAGAAATCATTGTATGATCTTTCTTTTCCAAAGTGGAACGAACACAATGTTGAGTACTCAATAAGGGTAGACTACTAAGACTAGTCTTTGAATGGTTATGGTAAGTCTCTCAATAGGTGGTCACATCTGAGAGGTGAGTCCTTTCCAGATAGGGTGCCAGTTTTGTAGATCGTACTGGTCCGAGCTAGCAAGTTCAGTCAAGTGGATTGTGTATTTTTGGAATGGATAGCTAGTAAGTTTGGGTACCTTGTGTCAGTATGCAAAAAGTGTGGCATCCTAAACGTTCTTTTGTCATGATGCACAAAGTGTGGTGCCATGGCTACCTCTTTTGAGTGGTTGTATTTATTGTATACATGCATAATTTGAAAGGAAAACACCACTCTTCATTTGTGAAATTTGTTTGAGGCTTGCCAGCACTTTTTTTTAATGAAAATTTCTCAACTTGCATACATTAACTATTTTACTTGAAGCACTCAAAACACACATAGGCTTACTAAGATTTATGTCTCACCACCTTTTATACCATACTTTTAGGTTGGTCCTGCTGTGAAGGTTATTGATTAGAGATTGCTTTGTTTTGAAGACTTATTTCTTTCCCTTTGTATTTTATTCGAGAGACTCTAGCAGACATTTATTTATTTTTAAAAATTGTTCATGTATTGCTTGGGTTGTAATAAGTCTAATTTTGAATTATTTTTTTCCTTTCTTTTATGAGTCCTAGTTATAGAGATCTCTTGTCCCATGGACGGTGCGACATCCCTAGTCCTAATAGGGTATGTCGGTAGTGGGGTGTTACAAGTGGTATCAGAGCCAAGGTTTAGGCAAATATTGATAGCATTTGCTTTATTTTATTAAGATTAAAATCTTTTAACTAATCTGGATTGTTCATGCTATAGGATGGTTAGAATGTATAAAACTATGAGGAAGGGGCAACAATGGCATCCTCCAATCCCTATCTACCCAGAAGACTTACTAGTGCCACAACTTGTAGCACAACCCGCACCTCAACCAGTTATACCTTTGGAGGAAAGTAGTGATGATGAGGTTTAGATTATTCAGCCACCCCCTATACCTGTAATAGACATAATTATTGATAGTGAGGATGAGGATATTGACATGGAGTATGTCCAAAATCCACCTAGCCCCGTGATTGATTTAATTGCTGATAATGATGATCTGGGGGAGATAGACTATGAATCTCTACCTAGACCCTTTTTTGTATCCCACCTAACCATGTTGAAACTGGGGAGATTTCTAAGAGATTCGGCAAGGAACCAATAGACTATGAGTTTGTGAATGGTGCAGGGATAGACCTTTCTAAAAATACTAGAGGTTGGTTGAATAATGCTGACACTGAGAGTTACGATGAGGATTAGGGGCTAAGTTTTGCCATGCTTAGGAAGTTGTTATTTACTATTTACAATAAACTCCTGTGCTAGGAGTTCATTTATGTTTAATGTTTTATTTCAAAATTTATGGAAATAAGAGTGCCTTGGTGTACTCCAATCTTGGAAAATACAATTATTTACGCAAAGCTTGCATCCACTTTGCTTTTACTTAAGTCTAAATGTGAATGCATGCTTGATTTAAATATTTTGAACTTGATGCATAACTCATTATTTGGGGGCAATGGTTTAGAATGGCACAAAAGCGTCGTGTAGCAGTATCTAATAGAAGGGTTTCTGAAGCAGAACCCGTGACTTCAGAATTCGATGCAATCCAATTTTCATCGCCAAATTTGGGGAAAGGGGAATGAACCAGAGCAAGAAGTGGGGTCTGAAGAGCTTGCAAGTGTGAACATGGGGCAAGCATTCCACAAGATGACAGAGCTATTGCAAACCTTATCCGAATAAAGGAACCCAAAGAAGGAAGATGAAGCTTTGGAGAGGTTTATGAAGTTTCAACCTCCCATCTTCTTGGGAGAAGCTGAACAAGATCAGAAAGCGGAGCAGTAGGTAGAGCAGATGGAGGACATCTTTGCCACACTCTAATACTCTGAGAAGCGGATGGTAAATTTTGCTGTGTTTAGGCTAAGAGGCCTAGCTGGGGCACGGTGGCAGTAAGTCCAAGAAGACTGGGAATTAGTGGATCCAGACTGGATGTGGGCTAACTTTGTGGAGGCATTTAGAGTGGAATATATCCCTTAGTGGATAGTGGAGAAAAAGAAGGACAAGCTCTAGAATCTAAAGCAATGAAGCATTACCTTGGCTCAATATACTGCTCATTTTACTTAGTTGTCAAAGTATTGCAAGAGGCTGGTAGATACTGAGTAGAACCAAACTAGGCAATTTGTCAAGGGATTGAGGCAGGAGCTGAGAAAGGCTTTGGCACCTTCTCCATTGACAACTTATTATGGGGCAGTAGACGCAACGACTCGAATAAAAAATGAGGACCGAAGCAAGATGGTACCGAAACTGTTCTTGCCACCAAGGCAACCATTGAGACCCTTTCAGAGGCAGTAAACTAATAAGCAACCTGCCCACTAGCAATGGCACAACCGAGAAAAGCAAGCACAAACAGCACCAATTTGTCCTGCGCAGAATCTCCCGTCATGCCGATATTATGGGAAGAAGGGTCATGTAGAGAAGAATTATTGGTCCAAGGGAACTGAATAGAAATACTACAATTGTGGAAATCTGACCCATCTATGAAATGCCTACCTAAAACTCCTTCAAATCAGGCAAGAAAACCTGACCCAGACTGCGGGAACTAATCGGGTCAATACTGCAGGAGCCTCCGGAAGTAGAACTTAGAAGCTGCAAGTGAAAGCAAGGTTCTTGCTCTTAATTAGGTGAAAGTTAGAGTAGATGTAGCGGTGGTGGAAGGTACATTTACTATCCAAGGTCGTTCAGTTAATGTATTGATAAACCCTGGATCTACCCATTCCTATTTAAACAAGATTGTGTATATCATTTGGGTTGGGATAGAGTAGAACTACCTTTTACCTTATTGGTAAGTACGCCTTTGGGAAAAATAGTGCAAGCGGATTGGTACGTGCAGAATTGTAAGATTGAAGTGGGGAAAGAGAGCTTGGAGAGAGACTTGGTAGTCTTGGCTATTGATGACTACGACCTAATTTTGGGTATGGATTAGCTAGCTAAGCATGGAGCTAAAGTAGACTGTAAAAATAATTCTGCCTAGTTCATGAGACCTGGATGTGATGTGCTAGAATTCAATGGCAAGCGAGTAAAAAAGTTGAAGTTTTTTATAGTTGGAGCAAAAGCCTAGAAGTTATTGAAGCAAGGATGTCAAGGATATTTGGTTTATGTGATAAATAAGCCAAAGGATCAGTGCATCCTGAAAAATACTGAGGTGGTAAAAGATTTTTTCGATGTGTTTCCTATAAAACTCACTTCTCTTCCTCCCAATTGAGAAGTTTAGTTCACTATAGACCTAATTCCTGGAGCGGAACTTGTATCCCGACCCCATATCGGATAGCACCAGCAGAATTAAAAGAACTAAATGAGCAGCTAGAGGAACATAAGACCTAGTACGTCACCTTGGGGAGCTCTAGTGTTATTTGTAAAGAAGAAAGATAGGACCTTGAGGTTGTGTATCAACTATCGGGGTTTGAATAATTTGACCATTAAGAATAAATACCGTCTACCGTTAACTGATGAGCTATTTGACCAGTTACAAGGCTCCAGTTGTTTCTCAAAATTGGATTTGAGGCAGGGATGCTATCACGTGTGGATAAAGGAGGAGGATATTCTCAAGATGACCTTCAATATGAGATATGGTCATTACGAGTTCATAGTAATGTTTTTTTGAGAGACTAATGCACTAGCAGTATTTATAAATTTGATGCATCGTGTTTTCCAACCATACCTAGATAAGATTGTAGTGATATTTATCAACGATATACTTATATACTCTAAAAGTCTAGAGGATCATGCAGAGAACCTCAAACTGGTATTGAAAAAGTTAAGAGAGCATAAGCTTTATGCCAAATTTAGCAAGTGAGAATTTTGGCTAGATAACATGTCGTTCCTTGGCCATGTGGTGACCAAGGATGGAATAAAGATGGACGCAGCAAAAGTTGAAGTGGTTTTAGATTAGAAGCAATCGAAGAACATCACTGAGGTTAGCAGCTTCTTGAGATTAGCCAGCTATTATAGGCAGTTTATTAAAGGGTTCTTAAAGCTAGCATCATCTATGACCCAATTGTTAAGAAAGGATGTACCCTTTGTCTGGAATAAGAAATGCGAGAAGAGTTTTCAAGAGATGAAGGGAGGTTAATGACGGCCCTAGTGCTAAGTTTGCTAGAGGGAGATAAACCCTACGCTTTGTATATTAATGCTTCTAAGGAAGGTTTGGGAGCAGTATTGATGTAGGATAGGATGGTAATAGCCTATGCCTCTCAAAAGTTGAAGCCTCACGAAGTTAATTATCCGGCAGATGATTTGGAGTTGGTTGCTATTGTATTTGCTTTGAAGAAATGGTAGCATTACTTGTATAGAGCTGAGTATGAGGTGTTTATAGATCACAAAAATCTGAAATATATTTTTATCTAGAAGGACTTAAATTTGAGGCAGCGAAGATGGATGGAATTTTTGGAAGAATATCGTTGCCCTATCAACTACCACCCCAGAAAGGTCAACGTTGTTACTAATGCCCTAAGTCGTAACGTCAAAATGGCCAGACTGAGAGTACAAGAGATTCAAGCAATCTAAGAGGTGGTGGATAGAAGGATAGAAGTGCAAGAAGAACGGATTATCGTTAGTAATCTAAGATTGATACCGGATCTAAGGCAGGAAATCATCAAAGCACAGCAAAGCAATATGGAGTTTTAACTTTTCAAGGACAAAGAACTTAAATGAGAAGGCAATGAATTTGGGGATGACGAGTCGGGAGTGATGTATTTTCGAAATCGTTTGTGTATACCTGATGAGCAACAGCTGAAGGATAAGATTTTGGAAGAGGCGTTTAGAAGTAAATACACTATTCATCCAAGAGAAGTAAAAATGTATCAAGATTTGAAAAAAACTTATTGGTGGCCCAGAATGAAGAAGGACGTGGTGAAGTATGTTTTCACATGCCTAACTTGTTAGAAATTTAAAGCAGAGTACAAAAAGTCAGTAGGATTGGTGCAACCTTTACTGATAATAGAATGGAAATGGGAAGAGGTGACCATGAACTTCGTTACCGGACTCCTATGGCAAGAACCCAAAAAGATGCCATATGGGTAATGGTAGACAGATTAACTAAGTCAGCACATTTTATACCGGTGAACATAAGGGATGCAATGGAGAAGTTAGCTTAAACATATGTGCGGAAGATAGTCAGATTGCATGGAGTACCTTCAAGTATCATGTCTGATCGAGACCCGAGATTTACATCCCGATTTTGGGGCAAGTTCCAAGAATCGATGCGTTTTAATCTAAAATTCAGTACGACAGCACTCCCACAAATTGATGGTCAATCAGAAAGGGTTATTCAGATATTGGAAGATATGTTAAGAGCTTGCGAATTGGATTTCAGGGATAAGTGGATTGATTGTGTACCGTATGCGGAATTGGCTTACAATAATAACTACCAATCTTTGTTTGGAATGGCCCCATATGAAGTGTTGTATAGAAGTAAATGTCAAGTACCTCTGTACTAGAGTTGGTCAGAAGACGGCCACATAAGCAAGTCGGGAGAAGTCTGCATTCAAAAAATGTTAGATAAAGTGAAGCTGATCAGAGAAAGGTTAAAAGCAGCTCAAAGCCAACAGAAAAATTATGCGGATAATAGATGTTGGGAGTCAGAATTTCAGGTAGGAGACAATGTGTTTTTAAGGCTGACTCCGAGTAGAGAAATTTTAAAGCATCCAAAAGGTGAAAAGTTGAATCCGAGATATTTGGGACCGTTTCCAATAACAAAAAGTATCGGACTGATGGCGTATCGACTGGATTTCCAGGATGGTTTGACGAGAATACATGATGTATTCTATGTATCTTAGTTGAAGAAGTATAATGCCAACGCTAGACATAGTTTGAATGATGAACTGTTAGTTTTGCAACCCAACTTGAGCTACATGGACAAACCTATTAAAATTTTAGATCGAAGTATCAAGACTCTCCAGAATAAGTAAAATCCTATGGTGAAGGTACAATGGGAGCATAATAGCACTTAAGAAGCCATGTAGGAAATGAAAGAATGGGTGAAGCAGAAATATCCCGACTTGAGATAAATGTACACCTGAATTTTGAGAAGAAATTCTTCTCAGGAGGGGAGGATGTAAAACCTCACCTAAACCTACCCTAGAGTAAGTGGGAAGGGATGCATATCATATCATCATATATAAAATATATCTCATGAATGATTTTGTGCGCCTTAGAATTGTGGTTTATGGGTTATATGATTTATTTGTTCTTGTAGAGTAGAAAGGGTAAAAAGGTAATTTTACTTGAGGTCGAAATAGGAAGATGGGTTGAGGCTTAGATAAGAAGAGGATTTGGTTGAGAAAATAAGAACAAGAGTTGTTGTGGTTAAGTGATTAGAGATGTGTGATTTAATCTCTAAGGTCTTGAGTTCAAATCCCATCAACTAAATTTTATTCATATCTATCTCAACCAATGTTTAAATTTTCTTCTTTCTTACATTCCTTAAAGTTAGGAATGTTGTTTTAGGGAAGGCACAATGGTAATGTCTTAACCATGTAATCTTGTCCTAAAAAGAATTCTAGAAGAATTCTTGTCTCCATTATTTTTGTAAGCCTTGTCCTAACCTCTTTGAATTTAAACTACACTTAATTCTTTAATTCATTTTTATGTCCATTAAATTCTTGGATAATTCATTGCTTGGAATTTTGAAAAATTATAGCTCTTATGGGATAGGAGGTTGGCCGAAAATAGGGAGGAAGAATAGGAAGAGGTTTCAATTAAATCACCATAGCTATTTCTTCAAGAACTTCATCTTCTTCTTGTTCTTGTTTTGGTTAAAATCTGAAAAAATTTTCAGATTTTCTTCATGGCTGGTTTTTGAAATTTGTAGCAAGCTTTCTCTACATAATTCTTGCAAAGAACCAATCATCTTGTGTGAAAATGAAAGCTGACACCCTTTGGAATTTCACAGCCTTGCAAACTACACAAAACCATAATTTTTTTCCAGCAAATAAGCAATCCTATGCAGCCATTCGTTAGTGCTCAAGAACACCTGAAACTTTCTCCTTTTTTTTTCAAGCTGGTGGCTAGAAAACCACCATTAATGGACCTTCAAACACCCCTAAATTCTATTTGCAAAACCGTTCCAAAGAAGATGGAAAATTCTGCACAAAACCATTTCAAATCCTACGAGTTCTTTAGCGTAAATTCCAGAATTTTTTTCCCAGCTCTGCCTATTCAATGCTAAGGCCGATTTTCTTCATCAAACTTCACCATGTTTCGGCCATAATGCAGCTATGGATAGAACTCCTTAGCTTATCCATCTACCTTGATTATTAGGACTCCGTTAACATACCTCAAAACACTCATATCTACACTCCATTCAAATTTATTCAAACTTCAAATTAAATTTTAGATTTTTGTTCCATTAAACACTCACCTAGCTAGCTAATAAAACCAGAAATTCCACTGCTATTCCATAGCCATTTTCAGCCAGCCCAAAGCCAAAACAACACTCTTTTCCATGGTCAAATCATAGCTAGTTCAGCCGTACACTATTGAAGGACTAGAAACCTTCCAAGTGCAAACACTATTATCCAATCCTATACCTCAAACATCTCCACTTTTCTCTCAATTTGAATTTTGAAAAAAGCTAAAACTCTCTCTCTCTGCTTCTTGGATAACCGAAAGCCTCCCCTAAGCTTGGCCATTCAGCCATTATTCACACACACATACACGAAATCACTCTCTCTTTAAATTTCTCTCAAGAACACACACTAAGCATCTTTAATCTTTAATCACCTCTATTCATCCCAAATCATTTCAAGAACATTCAAACCAACTAGGATTTAGTCCCTACTCACTCCTAGGCCACACTATAACATCAAAAACACCAAAGTTGATCTTCCATTCAGATCAAACACACATTTTTGGTCAAGAACAAGAAGAACATCCAGAAGGTAACTTTAAACAACTTGGACCTTCTTCATCGCATCATCACCATTTCAATATCATCCTAACCTCTCTCTCTCTCTCTCTCTCTCTCTCTTAAAACTTGGGTGGCCATTCTTGGACAAATTTCAACAAAGGAAGGACTCTCAAGCACTAAAGAACATCCATTAAGAAAGGCGATACCTTCATGTAACCTTCATCAAATCAAGTATTTCTCTCTTGATCTTCTCTTTAAATTCTCAAACTCAAGACTCTTAGATGATGGATTTGATAGGTTGATAGAATAATGTGGGGTTGAAGATATGTATGTGAGTGAAGAGAATCGATTTAAGACATGAGAATTGGAATGAATGTTGTGACTTATGGATTATTCTTTAGGATCGTTATATGTTCATTATGATTAAGAGCTTCATGGATGTTTTGATGTATTATAGTCATTTTTCCACCATTGTTGATTAGGCCTTCATGATATTATTTTTCAATAAATCTATAGATAATATTATGCCTAGTAGAATATCATCCTTATTGTGATATATGTTAATTCAAGTCTATTTTTGGATAAATCGACATGTTATTTGTTGAATCCATGGATATATGAGTTTGTGTTTGGATTTTCTCTAACAATAAAATTATTATAAGAACTGCCTTTATTATTTTTAGAACTATTTTTGCTATCCTTATTATTATTAATAATATAATTAATATCATTATTTAATTTAATTTACTAAACTAAAAAAACACTGAGTATTTTTGAAATTGAAGATTATTTAAAAATTATTATTCTATTAGGTAAATAAATAGAGTATTTTTATTAAATATAAATAATAATGTATTAGAATTAATTAATATCAAATGTCTTTTATATTCTATTATTATTAGTTAGCCTTACTAAAACTTTTATTTACAGTCATAAATATTATTTATATTGGAATAATTTATTTATTATTGATTTTATTTATTATTTATTATTTATTAGCAAAAACAAGTATAATTTATTATTAATATTACTTATTATTTATAATACAATTATTTATTACCAATATTATTTAAGATTTATTATTGATAATAGTAATTATTTATTTATTACTAATTTTATTTATTATCAATATTACTCATTATTTATTAATTGTTAATAAATAGTTAATATTATAATTTATTATTTATTTATAACACCTATTTATTGTAACTTATCAAATTAATTTTATTTTATAAAATACGTTATCTACAAGTGTTAAAGCTTAAGGTATTGTTGTCATAGTTAGATGTTGGTGTAGCTAGTTGACCTAAGAATTATTTATTTAAGGCAAGGGTTGTCTAGATGTTAGACTTATACACCGTATTTACCCCAGGCGGGGTTATGTTGCCTTGAATTATATTGGAAGGCTTTTGTACCCAAGAAGAGCAAAAGATTCAGTAAGTCCATGCATAAAGTAGTTTGAAGATTGAAGTTCCTTTGCAAGTCAAACACAATGTATACGAGAATTTGTACTATAAATGCATTTATGGACAATTTTCCTTATCTTTTCAGTCAAGCAAATCATTTAAAGTTGAACAAGTAATTTTATAGAAAATGCTAAAATTTTCCTAAAAACCAACTTTGATAAGAATTTTGGAAACCATAATTACTATTTCAAAGAGAATCATTGTATGATCTTTCTTTTCCCAAATGGAAACCATAACGTTGAGTACTCAATAAGGGTAGACTACTATGATTAGTCTTTGAAGAGTTAAGGTAAGTCTCTCAGTAGGTGGTCACCTCCAAGGGGGTGAGTCCTTCCTGAATAGGATGCCAATCCTGTAGGTCATACCGGTCCAAGCTAGCACGTTCAGTTAAGTGGATTATGCATTTTCGGAATGGACAACCAGTAAGTTTGGGTGTAGAGATAGAGGAGTGTCTCACCCGGTAGGCTGTACACCTATCTTATGTTAGTATGCACAACGTATGGCATCCTAAACGTTCTTTTGTCATAGTGCACAAAGTATGGTGTCATGGCTACCTCTTTTGAGTCGATGTATTTATTATATACATGTATGATTTGAAAGGAAAATACCATTCTTCATTTGTGAAATTTGTTTGAGGCTTGCTAGCACTTTCTTTTATGAAAATTTCTCAACTTGCATACGCTAACTATTTTACCTGAAGCACTCAAAGCACACACTGACTTATTGAGATTTATGTCTCACCACTTTTTATACCATACTTTCAGGTAGGTCCTACTTTGAAGGTTATTGATTAGAGATTTCCTTGTTTTGAAGACTTATTTCTTTTCCTTTGTATTTCATTTGAGAGACTCTAGCAGCCATTTATTTATTTTTTGAAATTGTTCATGCATTGCTTGGGTTGTAATAAATTTAATTTTGAATTATTTCTTTCCTTTCTTTTGCGAATCCTAGTTATAAAGGCTCCTTGTCTTGTAGACGGGGCGACATCCCTAGTCCTAATAGGGTACGAAGGTAGTGGGGTGTTACGTATATAGTAATGGGAAAACAATTGTACTCACACTAACTGTCTTGTATACGCAAGGTTCATCCATGTTTTGTTTGAAACAAATTCTTTAATTGTTTCATCAAAATGGACGTTCAAC
This sequence comes from Voacanga thouarsii, assembly GCA_026120185.1. Lineage (NCBI taxonomy): Eukaryota > Viridiplantae > Streptophyta > Magnoliopsida > Gentianales > Apocynaceae > Voacanga > Voacanga thouarsii. The sequence goes on along the minus strand of JANUWF010001641.1, from coordinate 2,546,294 downwards.
TCTTAGAAACTTGTTTTAGTCCATAAATAGACTTTTGCAGCTTGCACACTTCAGCGCGATCCTTGGACATGAAACCCTCAAGTTGTGTTATATACACTTCCTCAGTCAAATTTCTATTAAGGAAAGATATTTTCACAACCAATTGCCAATTCTCATAATCATAATGAGCGGCTAGTGCTAGGAGTATCCTAATAGATTTTAGCATTGCTATAAGTGGAAAGTTTTGTTATAGTCAATACCTTGTTTCTGATGGTAACCTTTTGCAACTAATTGCACCGTATAGGTAATCACTTTGACATTCATGTCAGTTTTCTTCTTGAAAACCATTTACACCCTCTGGTTTTTATCCTTCAGGTAGATCAACCAAAGTCCAAACTTGTTTATAATACATGGAATCTATTTTTGACTTCATGGCTTCAAGCCATTTGTCAGATTTAGAACTATCCAAAACTTCTTCGTAAGTGGTAGGCTTATCTTCTTCTATGAGCGATATGTCATTATGGTTAGTGATGAGAAATCCATATCTCTCAGTCATACGTATCCTACTTGACCTACGAGGTTCTTGTGTATTAGATGGTTTATCTATTTCATTAATAGATTCGGGATCAAATGGTTGATTGTTTATTTGTACTTCTTAAACTTTACTAAGTTCAATTGTGCTGCCATTATCTCCCTTAAGCGCGAATTCCTTTTTTTAGGAAAACAACATGCCTTGAAATAAACACTTTTTTTTTTCAATAGAGAGATGGAAATAATATTCATGAGATTCTCTTGGATATCCAACAAACAAACACTTGTCATATGCATTCTCTAATTTGTCTAACTTTGTCCTCTTTACATAAGTAGGACATCCCCAAATTCAAATAGGGTAGAGTCAACCATTTTTTATGGAAGTTTGTTTAAAATATAAACAACTATTTCCAATGCATATCCCTAAAACGATTTTGGTAGATCAGCAAAAGCCATCATGGATCAAACCATATCTAATAAAGTTTGATTCTTTCTTTCTGATACACCATTATGCTGAGGTGTATGTGGTGGAGTCCATTGCGATAATGTCCCATTATCTCTATGATAATTTAGAAACTCTTAACTTAAGTATTCACCTCATCGATTGGATCTTAAAGTTTTAATACTCTTTCTAAGTTATTTTTTTACTTTATTTCTAAATTCTTTGAACTTGTCAAAGGCTTCAGATGTGTATACCCCAATCGAGAATAATCATCGATGAAGGTAATGAAGTATTGATAGTTCCCTTTTGCTCACAATGTCGTTGGTCCACATACATCAGTATGTATTAGTTCCAATAATTGCTTAGCCCTTTCCCCTTGCTTAGAAAAAGAGATTTTAGTCATTTTTCCTAGTAAGCAAGATTCAAAAGTCTCACATGATTCGAAATCAAATGAGCCTAAGTTACCACACTTATGTAACTTAAAAATGCGATTCTCATTTACATAGCCTAAACGACAATGCCATAAGTGATGTGTTCGTGTTATCTTTTTTTTGACCTTTTATTGTTTATATTGAGAACTTGATTTTCCATTTCTAAAACATATAGACCATTTATCAAAGTTGCAATACCATAATAGATGTCATATAATGAAAAAGAACAATTTTTATTCTTAAAATTTAAATGAAATCTAAGCAAATCCAAACAAGCAATTGAGATAATATTTTTAAATAAAACTGGTGCAGAATAACAGTTTTGTAGTTCTAGAATTTATTTGGACAGCAATTGTAGATGAAAAGTCCCCATGGCAAATGCAGCAACATTTGCTTCATTTGCTATACAAATGTCCACATCACCTTTCTCCAGGTTCCTATTGCTCTTTTGTCCTTGCAAATTATTGTACAAATGAGATCCACATCCAGTATCCAATATTCATATCTTATTATTAAAGGAAGTATTGATTTCAATCATAAACACACTAAGAGTAGAAGTAGAAGTGCTGGCAAGCTTCTCCTTCTATTTCTTTTCTTTAATAATTTCCAAGTAGCTTTTGCAATTGCATCTCTAATGGCCTATTTTCCCACAATGGTGACATGGGCCTTTGGTAGCTGTCTCCTGCTTCTTTACACCACCTTTAGGTTTAGTTGGATTCTTCTTCTTTTTTTTAGAAATATTTTTCCTTTTAGAAGAGGAATCAACCAATAAGACTGCAATATTTTCTTTCTTTATAGAAGACTCTACAGTTTTAAGAAAGTTGATCAACTCAAATATTGTGGTCGCAATCTTATTCATCTAGTAGTTCATCATAAATTGTGAAAAACTAGTTGGCAAAGATTGAAGAATTAAGTGTATACTCAACTCGTGATCCATAGTGAACCCAAGTGATCCAAGTTTCTCACTTAGCCTCAGCATCTTAAGTCCATGAGTGGCCACTGAAGTTCCTTCTATCATCTTAGAATGAAATAACTGTTTAGAGATCTCATATCTCTCCCTTCTTGCTTGCTTATCAGGAAGCTCTCTTAGATGGAAGATAGTAGTATGAGTATCCATATGCTCATGCTACTTTTGAAGCTCAGTGGTCACTGATGCCAGCATGATACAAGATGCTGTGTCACTATCCTTTTTATCTTTCTTATAGACTTCTTACTCTTTAGCAAGAGCATCATCAGCTGGTGGTGGTGGTGGTGGAATTAGAGTATTAAATGCACGGAACAACCTCTTCGATTTGAGAACGACTCTCAAATTTCTATACCAATCCAAGAAGTTTGATTCGGTGAGCTTGTTTGTTTCCAAAATGCTACGTAAGTTCAAATTTGTTGTCATGATGCAAATGACCTAGATGAAAGATAAGAGATATTAAACTATGCACATGAAATGTATTTAGTTAGGTATTTAATTAAATACGTATTTAACCCACTATTTTCTTCAAATCAATAGCTCCTACTATTGACTTGGAAAAGCCCGTTGGAAGCTTTCCTAATGGATCGGTATCCAAATTCTTTACGAATGACCTTGGGTATACCCAATAAGTCATTCTTAAGTTCAATGATAGGTATCCAATACCAGTTACATCAAATGTAACTACTGGATTGTTAGGTGATTAATATCTTTTAATTTTAAGGTAATTTGTGCTACCCTAACTTAGCCTCTAATATTCTTTATACTTGGGTATGCCTAATCATGATAAAGATATTAGTTAAATCCAACCCATTAATCCATAATCATATTCCATAGCTTAAACATGCTCGATGTTGAATAAGCTTGAGTATGCCCAACTACCTAATCTAAAAAAAGAACTCTCATTCTTGTTGTATTAATGGAAGACTTTTGATTTAATATTATTTGAGGGATTTTAAATATTTAATTAGTTGTCTCATCGTTTGGAATGCAAAATATCAACACATTAACATAATTGCAAAAGACTCAAATACACGACTTGATTATGAACTTTTCTAAATTAATTTTCTTGAGCCAAGAAGGAAATTAAATTTGGTCAAAACGTATGTGTTCATGCATGTTTTGAGAAGAAAGTCCTACCATCTTCTTGCTTCGTCTTGGTTGCCATCTCCATAAATTCGTAAAATAATTTCTATAATTATGAAATCTATGTAATCTAATTACATAAATTCCTAATGAAAAAATCACGAGTTACATTCGAGGGGAATTAAATGAAAAGAGAAATTACAAAAGAATTATAGAGAAAGATAGGACACGTAGACTCTATTTATTCAAAACAAAGTGATAAAATGCATAACATAGTTTAAATTAATCAAATTAATTTGATCTAAATCAATAACCAAGCTAACATACCAATATCATGCTTAAAACATATTAAGCAAAAAATAAATATACATAAAATATTAAATTCTAAAACCATTATTTTAGAAATTTAATTAATTAGTCCCAAATCAAAATTTGAGAAAAATCTTAGGGCTCCTTTTGAAAAACAAATATTTTTAGTGGGTCTTGTGGGAATTTATAGGAAAACCGGTGGTTAAAAAGCAGGGAAATTGATTTTTTTTTTTTTTTAATAAAAGAGAATCCTGCCGCGGCTATACTTTAGCCATGCAGGGATTCAATAAGGAAACTTCCTTTAATTTTTTTTTTTTTTAAATGGATTCCAATCAACCACCCGCGGCAATCACACAGCCATGCACGGATGTCAATTGTTTCAGTTGACAATTGAAACAATATATTAAAATAATATATATATATATATATATATATTAATATAATATTGTTCATATTATATATATATATATATATATATATATATATATAATATGAACAATATTATATTAATATATATTAATTGTTCATTGTTTTATATATTAATATATTATATTAATTTGGAAACAATTTCCAATTATTCACGCAACATCCAATTTGAAACAATTTCCAATTTCAATCAATATAAATCGATCAATTTCCTATTGGTTTTTCCGGCTGCTTCTTTTTTCAATTAAAAGACAATTTCGCTGGAATTGCAAACAATCACAATTTTTCATTCTTTCCCTCGTTTTTCTCCGCTGAATTGTTTCAGATTGAAAACAATTTCTGCAATTTTTCTTGCGGAAACAATTTCTTGTTTTTTTTTCACTTGTTCATACAAGAACAATGCCATGCTCAGGATTTCGTAAATCTTTTTTTTTTTTTATCGAAACTAATTTTAGTAATTAATATTCAATAGAAAAAATATACACAACTCACTGAAAAACAAATTATCCAAAATCAAGACATTCGTGAAATAATTTTCATGGAGCCGAACTTAATTTTAAAGCAATTTCAAAATTTTGAATATTTATGAAACAATTTCATATTACCAAATTTATTTTAAAACAATTTCAAAATAATAATAAACCTATAAAACACATACGAGATGATTGTGATACTACTGTTGGATTTCAATCATACAAATTAGTTTACACACAGATGATAATTAAAATTGTACTAAAAAAAATAGCTTTAAAATTTTCCATTCCACGTGCATTCCCTTCAAAAGTCGATTCAATCAAGTCACCAAATTCCAAGAATAGGAATTCTTTAATAGTAATTCACACAAAAAATTGTACTCAAGTTAGGCACCAAATCCCTATGCAAGTAGGTAGTCTATGGTGGCTTGTGGATTAATTTAATTGGAGAAAAAATTGTTTTTCTTTTCTTTCGAAAAGAAAGAAGGAGAAAAATTCTTTGTGTTGTGCATTCTATCTTCTTTTCCTAACGGAGGCCAATGTTTTTCTTATATATCCACAGAGAACAAATTCTCTATATTTTTATAAGAAACTAATTTCCGTTTTCAAAAACAACCACCATCGAAAGACCAAAAAGAACACGTACAATTTTTTTTTTTAATTCTTTTAGGAAACAAATATTTTGTTCCTCTTTTTCAATTATGGGTTTGGGATTTTCAAAAATTGCAATTAGGCCCTATAAATTATAACAAGTTTATAATTTACTTATAGGGATTTAATAATCGCAATTCAACCCTAACTAATTATAATACATTATTATTAGCTCATAATAATTACGTCTTCTCACACATTAACCCTATAATATTATCAAATAATCTCTTGAGTGCCAATTCATTTATTGTGTGTGACCTTGATGCATAAATTTTGAGTGTATAAAAATCATTAAATTTAAATCCATCACTTAGCCAAGTTTTAATTAAAACATTAATACCAAGTTACACATGCGAGCAAGTATACTCATCGCAATGATAGTATAGGGAATTAACGAGTATCAATCCTTAAGAGAAAAAGTACATACTAATTACTTTTCATTCATTGTTTAATCGACCTAATAAAGTAATAAAGTAATGAAAAGAAAAAATAAGTAAAATATACAAATATAACTCAAGGATGCAATTTCATGTAACTAGACAACTATCTTGAAAACATGATATTTAATGACTTAGCATTCATAACAATCAATTGTCATCTTAGCACCATGAAGGAACTTAAGTAAAATTCAATCATTTTCTAAGTCATGAACTCACTTTTATAGATTCCACTTCTTTCCCAATCTATGGAATTATAATCATTTGATTAAATTAGCAGATTTTCCAGTCACACTAAATGATGCGTATGGATTTGGGTATAAAAATCATATAAAAATAAGCACATTCCCAGTCAAGTTTAAATTAAAACGTTAACTCCAAATTACACATATGACCAAGCGTACTCATCATTAACAAAGCATAGGGTTCAAACGAGTGTCGATTCTTAAGGAACAAGTATACATTAATCCATTTTCTTTCATTGTTTAACCGACTTAATAAAGTGAAAAAGAAATAAAAAGGAAAATAAAATAAAATAAAAATATATACATGTCAAGGATGGAGAATTATGTAACTCAAACTATTGTTTTAACAAACATGATCTCAAAGTACCTAATCATTATCATAACTAATTATTCCCTTGGCATCATGAATGATTAAAGTAGATTCACTTCTATGGTCAATCCATGAAATCACTATCTTCTAGATAAATTAGCATCACATGGTCTGTCTCAACTAATTTACCAAAAAGACGCATTAAACACAATCCTTGATTAAATTTTCTTTGTCTGGCAAATTTAAAGCATGAAATTAATCAATGAATCCTTGGTCAGACAGACATCAATTAACCTTTAATTACTCAATCCTCAGCAATTAACCCCCTTGGTCTAGCAAGTTAATAGCCAATAAATATGAAATTAACCAATTACAACTACTATCAACCTCTTTGGTCTAACAAGTTAATGAAAAGAAATAACTAATTAATCTCGTAATAAGCCTAAGTAATTAAATACCAAGAAGAATAATCAATTAATTAAAAGATCAAATAACTCTAAATATCATGAATATCTAAAACAATGTCAAATTACATTAAAATAATTAATATATCATTGTTCAAGAAAAAGAAACCAAAGTAAAAGAAAGCACTCATTTGCAAGCCTCCTCCTTCTTCCTTTGAAAACCTTCTTGCATAACCCTCCTTGAATTGAAGAATTCCTCCTTTGGTTTGAGTAATTTTCTATGATAATTTATGAATTCTCCTTTTCCCTTGTGTTTTCCATCTATTTATAGGCTTAAGAAGTGCCTAAACTCGTTGGTACAAGGTTCTTGGCCTAGTAGAAGTACCAAGATACTAAAATTCCACAGATTACCAAAAATCGCATACAAAAATCAAGATCCTGTCTTTTTCTCAAGGCACAGCCGGCGCCGCCTTAGCTACTGGAGCTGGTGCCGATTGTGTTCTGTTTCTTCCATTGTTCACTGATTTTTCTCGATTTCAGCACAATGTAGTCCAGAGTGTAGCCGACGCCGCCTTGGCTACTGGAGCCGGCGCCGGTTTGGTTCTGTTCCGATCTCGTTTCAACAATTTTTCATCACTTCGAAGTTCATGTCATCAGCATATGGCCCGCGGCAGTTCCTCTGTCCTGGCTAGTGCCGTCTTGGTTCTATTTTGCGACGTTTTTCCTTCGCTTTATCCCTAAAATCTGAAATAATGAACAAAATACCTTTCCAAGGGTAAAATCTCAAATATGAAGGAATATGACTAGTTATTGAACAAAATGTATCACAAAAGAGCCTCAAATAACTAGGAAAAACGCTACTAATTTAGGCCCTTTCATATTCCCCCACACTTAGCTCTTTGCTTGTCCTCAAGCAAAATATCAAAGACAAGTAGGAAAACACAAGGTTTCATCAATCACTCAATCAATTTCAAAACAATATCTTCAATGCTTCCTTCATTCAAAAACACATGCTACTACATCTTTCACAACAAATACAAGACTTGTGTAAGTGAATAATGACTTAGTAGAACCAACTCAATACTTAATAATATTCTCAAACCATTGGAAAGAATTTTTAGTTAAAAAAGAATATGCATTCCATAAACTTACTTTTCATACACTCTCTCCACTAATCCGAGACATATCAAGATTCTACTTAGGTCAAGTAGGACTTTCAAGCTTGTAATGTATCTTATCAAATGAAGGATATAGGAGAATCAAATATCAAAGAAGCTGAGAGTTCACAAGAAAAGGATAAATAAAATGTATCAATAATTTTCAAATTCTTCTTGCTCTCCTATTCCCAAAATCAATCAAACCCCATAACCTTATTTGGTAATTACAATACAACTCACACAAATCTTGCAATTTCACTCTTTTTATTTTCTTCTTCTCATATTTTCACTTCCTTCATCAACTCTTCTCTATTTTTCACAAGATCACTTGACTTTTCAGCAATGGTGTCATGAACTTGATATGAACTCAACTTTTACAGCTAATCACCCTTCCTCTTGTGATCTTTCTTATCTTTCTCTCTCAATTTTCTTTTATCTTTCTTTCACTCATCTTTTGTTTTTCACTGCTGCTTTTCTTTTCTTTCTCAGTTTCTCTTTTTCTTCTCTTTCTTTTAGCAACTTTCTATTTTTCTTTCTTGTTTTCAATCTCTCTTTTCTCTTTCTTCTCTTTCTTTTCTCTTTCCTGCTCAACACAACTATTGATACATGACTAAAAGCAACGAGTCATGATCTTTCTCCCTTTTATTCTCCCTCAATATTCTCCTTCATATACTTTCATCCATTAAGAGCATAAAGATTTGGAAAATTATTCAAACTCTTAGAAACAAGCAATGGACAAAGTATGATAACGGGTTTTAAAGAAAGAAATTAACAATTTAAGCTCAAAATAGGCATTAGGGATACTATAAAAATAGGTAAGCTTGAAAAGCTCAAACTATCCAAAAAAGGCCTATTACCGTCATCCCTAAGTTAAATCATGACTATCTTTCTTATTTCGCCTTGAGAGGTATTTAAGTAAGTTCTAGAATGCTCCATGAATTTTAGTAGAAAAACAGGTTTAAGAACAATGTAAAGCATTTGATCAAGAACTACTTAGTTCATATGTGTGCAAAAATTCATGCATAAGCCATAAATAATATAGAACATATGCTCTATAATCCATCATTAAGACATGCATTAAAAATACAGCTTGAAATCTCAAAGAAAATCAGAAAAAATTTTACAACTTTTGCTCATAAGAAGGATAAAGTATATCCATAGAAGAATTTTCAATCAAATCACTCCCCTACACTTAAATTGGACATTGTCCTTAATAGCCAAATAAATATAACAAGGAATAAACAATTCCAAGAGACAAAAAATATAAAGGAGAAGAGATAAGAAAGACGATACTTCCATTCATTGTGCAATGCGCTATACATGAGCTGAATTCTTGAAGAACGAGGCATTGGAAAAGTACCTAAAAAAAATTTCAAAAGAGCACACCAAAACATAAAAACTAGAAAATAAAAATAAATTAAAAATAAAAGAAAGAAAATAATACAATAAACAACCGCCTCACGATTAACCAAAAAGTTCTATGCGGTAGCGTCGAATAGCATCTCCACTTGCTCGGGGTTGGGAAGACCTTCACCCACATAGCATTTCATGCGATTGCCATTGACTTTGAAGGTGCCTCGAGTGGGATAAGTGATTTCAAGGGTGCCAAAATGGAATATCTTACTCACCGTGCATGGTCCCCACTATCGTGATTTCAATTTCCCTGGAAAAATTCTTAAATGAGAATTGAAAATCAACACTTGATCGCCTTTCTTAAATTCGTGTTGTTGAGTGGTATGCTTATCATGCCATCGTTTGACCCGCTCTTTATACCGCAGTGAACTATTATAAGCTTCCGCCCGCAATTCTTCCAAGGCGGCTAGTTGAAGCAACCTAGACTTTTCAGCTGACTCAAGATCAAGGTTAACAAGTTTAATAGCTCAATAAGCTTTATGCTCAATTTCAACAGGTGAGTAACATGCTTTGCTATAAACTAACTGAAACGGAGTCATGCCAATTGGTGTCTTAAAGGCTGTCCGGTATGCCCAAAGAGTGTCGTCTAATTTTAGGCTCCAATCCTTCCGAGTGTGGTTAACAGTTTTTTCCAAGTTTCTTTTGAGTTCTCTATTAACCACTTCAACCTGTCCACTTGTTTAGGGATGATAGGGGGTGACAAATTGATGGTTCACACCTAGATGTTTGAGAACTTTTTCCAATTGAGCATTACAAAAATGAGTCCCCCTAGTACTAATAAGCACCTTAGGCACACCAAAACGGGTGAAGAGTTTTTTCAAAAATTTTACCATACCCCGTGTATTATTAGTTGGCAATGCTTGTGCTTTTACCCATTTAGAAACGTAATCTACCGCTACCAAAATATACTTGTTACCTAAAGAACTAGGAAAAGGTCCAATGAAGTCGATCCCCCCAACAATCAAATATTTCACAAGCTTGAAAAATTTGTAATAGCATCTCATTAGATTTGGATATGTTACCTGTGCATTGACACCTATCACAACTTTGAACAAACTTGCGAGCATATTTGAACAACGTAGGCAAATAGAATCCAGACTTAAGCACTTTTCGTGCAGTGTTGTAGGCTTGGCAGTGGCCTTCAATAAGTTCGTCATGACAATGTCTTAGAATATCCTCTCCTTCCTTAGAGTCCATGCATCTTCAAATGATTTGGTCCGCACAATACTTAAACAAATATGGGTCTTCCCAAAAGGAATGCCGTACTTCAGAGAGGAATTTCTTTTTTTGTTGCATCGTGACATCTTTTGGTGTAATTCCTACAACAAAGTAATTAGCAAAGTCAGCGAACCATGGGGTGTTCGAAATCTCACCTTCTATGGGCAAGAGTTGCTCATCCAGAAAAGTGTCATCGATGTCTTCTTCTATCAGGGATTCCAAATTCGGATTATCCAATCTTGACAAGTGATCCGTAGCCAAGTTTTCTGCACCCTTTTTGTCCCTAATCTCCAAATCAAATTCCTGCAATAATAGAACCCAGCTTATCAATCTTGATTTGGAATCATGTTTGGTTAGTTGGTACTTCAGGGTCGAATGGTCTGTATAAACAATGACTTTGGACAGAATAAGATAAGAATGGAATTTATCACAGGCAAACATTATGGCAAGTAATTCTTTCTCCATTATTGTGTAGTTTTCCTGTGCATCCGTTAAAGTCTTGCTCGCATAGTATATAGGTTGGAAGTGTTTATTCCACCTTTATCCTAGTACTGCACCAACTGCAAAATCACTTGCATCACACATTAGTTCAAAGGGAAGAGACCAATCAGGTGCAATTAAAATAGGTGAATTAATCGACTTCTCTTTAAGTATGGTAAAATCGTTGTGACATTGCTCATCAAAATTAAACACAGCATCCTTTTCAAGTAAAAATATAAGAGGTTTTGAAATTTTTGAGAAGTCTAAGATGAACCCCCTGTAGAAACCTGCATGACTAAGAAAGCTTCTTATAGTTTTTACCGAAATGGGGGGAGGTAGCTTCTCAATTATTTCAATTTTTGCTCTATCAACCTCTATACCCTTCCTGGAGATTTTATGCCCTAACACAATACCTTCTTGCACCATAAAGTGGCATTTTTCCCAATTGAACATGAGGTTAGTTTTTTCACACCTTGCTAGTACATTTTCAAGATTAGATAATCACAAGTCAAATGAATCACCAAAGACTGAAAAATCATCCATAAATACCTCCATGATGTCCCCCATGAGTCCTTCAAATATAGCTGTCTTACACCTTTGGAATGTTTCGGGACCATTGCAAAGACTAAATGGCATCCAACGAAATGAAAAAGTACCATATGGACACATGAAAATGGTTTTTTCTTAGTCTTCCAGAGCTATGGGGATTTGTAGCTAGCCAGAAAACCTATCCAAGAAATAATAATACTCATGTCCGGCTAACCTTTCTAATATTTGGTCAATAAAAGGGAGAGGAAAGTGATATTTCCTAGTGGCTTTGTTTAGCATCCCATAATCTGTGCAAAACCTCCAACACATGACCAATCTCATAGGAACTAGCTCATTTTTATCATTAGGACTCACTGTCATTCCTCCCTTCTTTGGTACTACTTGAGTAGGACTCACCCAAACACTATCAAAAATAAGGTAAATGATGCCTGAATCTAAGAGCTTAACCACCTTACCTTTTACCACTCCACTCTTGTGCGGGTTTAACCTACGCTGGGGTTACACTACGGGTTTTGCACCTTCTTCCATCAAGATCTTGTGAGTACAAAAGGATGGACTAATGCCCTTAATATCAATGATCTTCCAAGCTATAACTCCCTTATATTTTCCCAGCATACTTACCGATTTGGTCTTTTATTCTGTATTGAGATATTTGGCAATGATCACAGGTAATTTACATTCTTCAGCCAAGAACACATATTCCAAATGCTTAGGCAGGTCTTTTAAGTCTAATTCGGGAGGATCTTCTATGGAAGATTTCATCCCCCCTAAATTGCTTTTCTCAATTTCCAAATTCTTCACCCCATCCTCATTATTAACGTCCTCCGAATATGCCATTGATGTTTCCATCACGTCCTCCTCAATGGATTCTTGTATCAACTCAAAAATAGGTTTGTCAAGAATATCAATTCTTAAACAAGAATCATTAGAAGATACAAGGTGTTGCATGCTCTTGTGGATTTGAATGACTACTTCCTCATCCCCAACCCTAAGTGTTAACCTCCCCCTATAAACATCAATTAACACTTTTGCTATTGCTAGGAAAGGTCTACCTAGGATTACAGGGACTTTGGAATCTTTATCTATGTCAAGAATAACAAAATCTACTGAAAATATGAATTTATCCACTTTTATCAACACATCTTCTATTATACCCCTAAGATATTTGATAGATCTAACCGTGAGTTGAATACTCATTCTAGTAGGTCGTGGTTCTCCTAAGCCTAGCCTTTTAAATGTGTTATATGACAATAAATTAATACTAGCACTTAGGTCAACTAATGCATTATAGACATTAAGAGTGCCAATTAAACATGGGATAGAGAAACTCTCTGGGTCATTTTCTTTATATGGCAAATTCAGTTTATCCTGCAATATGGCTGAGCATTCATTATTGAGGACTGCTGTGGACAATTCTTCCAATGGCTTTTTGTTGACGAGCATGCGTTTAAGAAACCTGGCATATTTGGGCATGTGAATTAAAGATTTACTGAGTGGGAGATTTGTAACACCCCACTACCGAGGCCCAACAGGACTGGGGATGTCGCCCTGTCCAAAGGATAAGGAGTCTTTATAACTAGGTCACACAACAAAAATAAAACAATACAATGAAATTAAAAACTTATTACAACCTAAAAATTCAAGAACAAATCCAAAAATAAATTGTTCACTATCATTTCTCAAAGCATTACATAAAATAAATAACACAATATCTTCCAAGCAGGCAACAACTCGCTACTCATTCCCATAGTAGGATCAACCTGAAATCAAGATAAAAAGGGTGATGAGATATAAATCTCAGTAAATTCGTGTGTGCTTTGAGTGTCCAGATAAAACAGTTCCTAAATGCAAGTTGTAGAACTTTATAAGGAAAAGTACTGGCAAGCATTAAACAATGTTAAAAACTAAGAGTGGCATTTTCTTCTTTTTAAACCATATAAGTTCACAATAAACACAACCACTCAAAAGGGCGGCCATGGGTTACCACACGTTGGGCCCCATAACCATACAACGGTCAGAATGCCACACTTTGTGCAGACTGACAAAAGGTAGGTGTACGGCCTACCGGGTAAGATACTCCTCATTCTTTACACCAAAACAAAACCGGTTGTCCATTCCGGTAACATAAAGACTACATGACTAAAACTTTTTAGCTCAAACCGGCATGACCAAGTAGTACTGTCACTTTTCCAAGTTGAGTTCATCTTCTAGAGGTGGCCTCCTGCCAGAAGACTCGTTCTTGCTCTTCAAAACTAGTACCACTAGCCTACCCTTATTGAGTACTGAATGTTGGTTATCCCATTTGGGAGAAAATTGATAAAACATTACTTTACTTGGAAATAACAATCAAGGGTTTCCAAAGTTTGTGCTAAAATTGGTTTTAGAAAGAGTTTAGTGTTTGAGAAAAATTGCTTGTTGGTTTTCAAATAATTTATGTGACTGAAATAAGAAAGGGAATATTCCTCAATTGCTTTTACAAAAATGAGTGTTCACACACTTCACATTTGGATTGCCATAGCGACCTTGTTACATCAAATAGATTTTATGCAGGAGCTCACCTGATCCTTTGCTTGAGCTAAATCAAAGATCTTCCAAAGCTGACCTAACCCCGCCTGGGGTAAACACAAGCTATAATTAAACTCAATCCAAATTTGCTTCTATAAATAATCCTAGTTCAACTTACTACAATCATGACCCTAGTGTTCCAAACTTGAAGGCTAGATAACCAAAAAGGATTTCATAAAATAAATCTAGCTTGATAATAAAATAACTAGGATTTGTGAAATAGTTACTAATAAGTTGTAGGTATAAATATTTGATATTAATAAATAAACTAGGGTTTATTTGATAAAGGGTCCTAAGTCCTAAATGATATTATTAAAATAATAAACTTTTACTATTCTCTTAATTCATAATTAATAGTTAGAAAATAATTGATATATAAAATTAATAATAAGTAAATTTTAATATATTTTGATTAAAAGATAATAAATAAATTTTAATAGTATTTATGAATATACAGCTTATAAGATTAATATTTTTACTTATCATGATTATTTATATAAAAGGTTTTATTTAATAATATTATTATATATAATATTTATATATTTTATTTTTAATAAAAGACATCATGTATAATATTATATACTTATTATATATATATTTAATAATATTTATTATATATAATACTTATAAAATGTCATTATTTCATATATCAGCCCAATTCTAAATCTTCCTAGGGTTTCAAAATTATTAGAAGAAAATATAGTATTAATTTTTTACTAATGTAATAAAATTAGCTAACTTAAAAAATTTAGGATCAACAAGGTAATGATCATAATTTTCCTATTGCTAACATAATCATGAACACAAACTCTATACCAATCAACAAACCATCCAAATAATGAATAAAAGCATAGATCCATAAATACCATCATATGATCCAAACTCCACTAAACATACTCATATTCATGGCTTCAACAAGAATACAAGAACATAAAACCCTATTCACCAAAGGTGACATAATATCTACCACACTTAATTATCCATACTAACTCACGACATGAAGAGCATGTAACAGACCCTAAAACATCATAAAACTCAACCATGACAAATCATCCTCATATTTCAATCCTAACTCCATCATCTAAACACATACTTAAGCACCAATCATATTCCATCCTTTTCTAATTACATCTAAGAGACATGGTTTTAAAATTAAGGAGAGGGTTAAAGAGACATACTCGAATGATGACTACCTTGATGAAGTCTCAAGAGAGTCCACAGGCTTGGAAGGCTTGATCCGACCAAGAAGGAAGAAGAGAAAATGGCCATGGTTGGAGTAACCATTTCGGCACAGAGAGAGAGAGAGAGAGAGAGAGAGAGAGAGAGAGAGAGAGAGAGAGAGAGAGAGAGAGATTATTAGTATATTTCATTAAAGGTCAAAGAGGAAAGAAGATGGAGATAATCGTTCATGTTTACCTTGAGAGTGTTCTTGAGTCTTCAAGAAAATTCTGGTTTTTTTTTTATCCGAAAGTAGAACCTTGATTTCAGCGTTTGATGTTATAAATTGTAGAAATGGATTCTAGAGGATGAGTAGATGTGATTTGGAGTTTTTGGAGAAGATTGAAGGTATTTAAAGTGGTCTTAAGCTTAGAGAATGGTGGTGTGTGTTCTTGGTGTTTTTGGTGTTCTTGGATAATTGGAGAGAATGGAGAGAAGCTGGACGAAAATTGCTTGGAAAGGGTTGGCCAAATGGCTATGGAAATTCTGGTGATTGAATTTTCAAATTAGGGAGAAGAAGGAAAACTGGTTGTTTGAAAAAAGGAATAATTTAGGGAGTGAATTAAGGTAGCAAATATGGTAAGAATAGCTTGGTTGGTGGAGGTTTTTGAGAGCTTCAATGGCCAACTGGTTTGGCTGGGATTTTGCTTAGATGAATAATGTTTGAATAGGTTATAGAATGGCCAAAATTTAGAGTGTAAGGGTGGAAGATTTTCTGGTTGTTTAAGGGGTAGCTAAGGAGGTTCATTCATGAAGACCAATGGAGAAGATGATGAAGTGCAGTTCATGGCTGACCTGGGTTGGTTTTATAGAAAATTGGAGTGCGTTTCGGATAAGGGTGAAGAGGAAACAAAGCTGGAATTTCTTGTTGATCACTCGAAGGATTTGCTGGAATTTCGTGCAATTTCTTCTGCCATGCTCCAGCCGACTTGCAGCAATTTTGAAGGGGTATTAGAGGTTACTATAAGGCTAGTTTCCAGCCTTCTTTATGGAGGAGAGACAGAGATGAATTACTGGTTTGAAGGCTACAAGAAACAGCTTGGTTTTTGGACTGTTATGCTGCGAATTCTACCTAGAATTTTTCTCTGGTTTGCACAACTTTGTGTAGTTTGAATTTTGGCCAAAGTTTTCAACCTTCAAGCTGAGTGAATTGGCTATTTTTCTAGCAATATTTGAGTGAGAAAGGTGGCTAAAGATTTTGAAAATTGGACTAACCAAGAAGTTGGAAAAATTTTCCAAATTTGCTACATGAAGAAGATGATCACTTATAGGGTGGAGTTTGAAGGTTCAACCATGGAGATTAATTCTCTTGGGATCCTTTCATAAACCCTTCCCCATTTTTAGTCAATATGCTATCCTCACATAGACATTTTCAAAACTCCAAGATCAAGGAAGCTTGCTAGAATTTTCTGGAAATAAAATGGCTTGGATAAATTGAGCAACTTAATTGATAAAGAATTAGGGTAAGTTAGAGAGCAAAAAGGGTATGAATCCCTTAAGAATTTTTGTAGGGCACAAGAGTAGGATTTGGACATTCTTTTCATGCCTCCCTTAGGACAACACTCCTACTCCTCCCTATGGCAAGCAAGGGCCGAAAATAGCCTACTTATCTAAAATAAAAATTAATCATGCTAAAACTTAAAGGATGGAATTTGAACTTAAGACCTCAAGGATTTATTCCAAAGCTCTAACCACTAAACCACAACAACTTTTGTTCTTATTTTCTCTCCCAAATATTTTTCCTATTTAACCCTCAAGGTATCTCCCTATTTTCACTTCAAGCAAACTTACCATTTTGGCCTTCTTACTCAATAAGCACAATTGAGCCTTCTAGACTATTATCATGAATCCAAAGCAAATAAAATCATTCAAAAATTTATTTATGCATATAAGAAAATATGGTATGCATCCCGACCCCCTTATTCTAGGATTGGTGTTGGATGGGGTTTCACATCCTCCCCTCTTTCGGAGAATTTCGTCCTGAAATTCAGGCATACCTCTATCTCAGATCTGGATACTTCCGCTTTACCTACTCTTCTAATTCCCATGTGGCATCTCGCATGCCATGGTGCTCCCACTGAACCTTTACCATCGGTACTTGTTCCAGAAAGTCTTGATACTGCGGTCCAATATTCGCACGGGTTTCTCCATATAGCTCAGGTCGGGTTGCAACACCAATGGCTCATTATTCAAAACATGACTGGGATCGGTATTGTACTTCTTCGGTTGTGACACATGAAACACATCATGAATTCCCATCAATCCATCTGGCAAGTCCAATCGATATGCTTCCGGGCCAATCCTCTCCTTTATCGGGAACGGTCCCAAATACCTCGGATTTAGTTTTTCACCTTTCAGATGCTTCAAGATTCCTCTATTCGGCGTTAATCTCAGGAATACACTGTCTCCTACTTAAAATTCCAACTCCCTCCACTTATTGTCTGCATAGCTCTTTTGTCAGCTCTGAGCTACCTTCAACCTTTCTCTGATTAACTTGACTTTGTCTAACATTTCCTGAACACAGACTTCCCCGGATTTACTTATATGACCATCTTCTGACCAACTCTAGTACAGCGGTACCTGACACTTGCGCCCATATAGTGTCTCATACGGAGTCATCCCAATTGAAGCTTGATAACTATTATTATACAACAATTCCGCATACGGCACACATTCGATCCACTTATCCTTGAAATCTAGAACACACGCTCTCAGCATATCCTCTAATATCTGAATAACCCTTTCTGACTGCCTAACGGTTTGCAGATGCGCTATCTACTAAACTTCAGACTTGACCCCATTGCTTCTTGAAACTTACCATAAAAACGAGAGGTAAACCTCGGGTCTCGGTCAGACACAATACTTGAAGGTACTCCATGCAGTCGGACTATTTCTCGCACATAGGTCTGAGCCAACTTCTTCATAGAATCTCTTACATTCGCTGGTATGAAGTGAGCCGATTTGGTCAGTCGATCCACCACTACCCATATGGCGTCCTTCTAGGTCCTTGACCTAGGAAGTCTGGTGACAAAATCCATGGTCACTTCCCCCCACTTCTATTTAGGTACTGGCAATTGTTGTAACAGTCCTGCTAACTTCTTATGCTCTGCTTTGACCTTCTAACAGGTGAGACATGTTGAGATATATTTAACCACATCCCGCTTCATTCTGGGCCACTAATAGGCCCTTTTCAGATCCTGGTACATTTTGACTTCCCCCGAATGAATGGCGTACTTGCTCTTATGCACTTCTTCCAATATCCTGTCCTTCAATTGATGCTCCCCGGGCATACACAACCGATCCCTGAAATACAAAACTCCTGCCTTGTCTTGCCGAAATTTACTGCCTTGCCGTTTAAGTTCCTTGTCATTAAAAAGCTGAAATTCTACATTACTTTGTTGGGCTTTAATAATTTCCTACCTTAGTTCTGGTATCAACTTCATGTTGCTAATAACAATTTTCTTCCCTTGCACTTCTGCTCTTCTTTCTAACACATCCTGAACCACTTGAATCTTCTGCACTCTTAGCCTGGCCATACTAACTTTTCTACTCAGGGCATCAGCAACAATGTTGGCCTTGTCGGGATGATAGTTGATTGGACAATGGTACTCTTCCAAAAATTTCATCTATCTTCACTGTCTCAAATTCAAATCCTTCTAGGTGAAGATGTACTTCAGGCTTTTATAGTCAGTGAACACTTCATATTCAGCTCCGTACAGATAATGTCGCCATTTCTTTAGGGCGAACACAATGGCTGCCAACTCTAGATCATGCGTGGGATAATTGACTTCATGAGGCCTCAACTTTCGAGAAGCATAGGCGATCATCCTTCGGTCTTGCATCAAAATTGCTCCCAATCCTTCCTTCAAAGCATCGGTATATAGCGTGTAAGGCTTATCTCCCTCTGGCAGACTCAACACTAGTGATGTCATCAATTTTCGCTTCATCTCTTGGAAACTTCTCACATTTTTCACTCCAAACAAATGGAACATCTTTTCTCAGCAGATGGGTCATAGGCGATGCGAGCGTTGAAAACCCTTTGATGAACCTCCTATAGTAACCAGCCAATCCCAAGAAGCTTCGAATCTCAGTGATATTCTCTGGTTGCTTCCAGTCTGACACTGCCTCAACCTTTGCTGGGTCTACCTTAATTCCCTTATTGGTCACCATGTGGCCAAGAAATGCTACTCTATCCAGCCAGAACTCACACTTGCTAAACTTGGCGAAAAGCTTGTGCTCTTGTAGCTTCTCCAATACGAGCTTCAGATGTTTTGCATGCTCCTCTAGACTCTTGAAATAAATTAGGATGTCGTCAATAAAGACCACCACGAACTTGTCCAAATAGGGTCAGGACACTCAATGCACCAAATCCATAAATACTGTTGGAGCATTGGTTACCCCGAATGGCATTACCACGAACTTATAATGTCCATATCTGGTGTTGAAGGCCATTTTAGGGATATCCTCCTCTTTTATCCGTACTTGATAGTACCCTTGCCTCAGGTCTAGTTTGGAGTAGCAACTGGATCCTTGTAACTGGTCGAACAGCTCATCAATCAGTGGTAGGGGATACTTGTTCTTGATCATCAGATTGTTCAAGCCCTGATAGCTGATACACAGTCTCAGAGTCCCGTCCTTCTTCTTCACAAACAACACAGGGGCTCCCCAGGGCGACGTGCTAGGTCTGATGTAGTCTTGCTTCACAAACTCTTCTAACTGCTTCTTCAGTTCTTTCAGCTTTGCCGGTGCCATCCGATATGGGATTTGAGATACTGGTTCTGCCCCTGGAACTAGGTCAATGGTAAATTCAACTTCTTAGTTGGGAGGTAGAGAAGTAAGTTCCATTGGGAACACATCGGGAAAGTCCTTCACTACCTCGGTGTTCTCCAGAGTGCACTGGTCCTTTGGCTTGTTTATCACATAAGCTAAATACCTTTGACATCCTTGCTTCAACAACTTCTGGGCCTTAGCTCCAACTATCAAATACTTTAATTCCTTTACTCTTTTACCATTGAATTCCAACACATTACAACCCGGTCTAATGAACTGGACCAATTTATTTTTACAGTCTACCCTAGCCCCTTGCCTTGCTAGCTTATCCATTCCCAATATCAAATCATAATCATCAATATCCAAAACTATCAAATCTCCCTCCAAGCTTTCTCTCCCTACATCAATTTTACAATTTCGCACGTACCGATCTGCTTGTACCATTTTCCCCAAAGGTGTACTCACCAATAAGGTAAAAGGTAGCTCTACTCCATCCCAACCCAAATGACATGCACAGATCTTGTTTAAATAGGAATGAGTAGATCCAAGGTCTATCAATGCATTAACAGAACATCCTTAAATAGTAAATGTACCTTCCACTACTACTACATCGGTTCCAACCTCCTCTTTGTTGAAAGCGAATACCTTAGCTTTCACTTGAGGCTTCAGTGCACCGCTTTCGAATGCTCCCATGGCATTGGCTCTATTGGATCCCAGATTCTGAGCCGGATTTCCTTGCCCGACTCAGTGCAGTTTAGGGCAGGTGTTCTGCAAATGGTTCGGGTCGTCGCAATGATAACATTTTTGTTCACCTCATTTGGACCAACAGTTCTTCTCTATGTGGCCACTTTTCCCACACTACTGGCATAACGGAAGATTATGCACAGGACCAGCCGGTGCTGTCCGGGCTTGCTTTCCCCGATTCTGCCACTATTGGTTGGCAGGGCGTTTGTTGAATTGTTGCCTCTGGAAGTGTCCCTGAGGTTACCTTGGTAGCTGGAAGGGTCTCAATGCCATCTTACTGCTGTCCTCATTTTCTGTGTTGGTAGCTGTGTCCACGGCCCTCGAATAGGTCATTGGTAGAGAAGGTGCCAACGCCCTCCTCAATTCTTGCCTCAGTCCCTTGACAAACTGCCTTGTCCTATTATGTTCGGTGTCTACTAGCCTCTTGCAGTACTTCGATAGTTGTGTGGACCGTGCTGCGTACTGGGCTACTGTCATACTCCCCTACTTTAAATTTTAAAACTCGTCATCCCGCTTTTCCACTATCCACTGAGGAATATACTCAGTCCTAAATGCTTCAACAAAATTAGACCACATGCATTTCTGATCAACCATCTCCTAGTCGTCCTGAACCCGCTGCCACCATGCCAGAGCTAGGCCCCTCAAACGGAATGTAGTAAACTTAACCATTCACTCCTCAGTGTACTGGAGTGTAGCAAATATGTCTTCCATCTGCTCGATCCATTGCTCAACTTTCTGATCTTGCTCAGTTCGCCCAAGAAGATGGGCGGCTAAAATTTCAAAAACTGCTCCAATGCCTCATCCTTTCCTTTGGGATTTCTCCGCTTAGTCAGGGTCTGTAGAATCTCTGCCATCTTACTGAATGCTTGTCCTATTGTCACTTCAACCGGTGCTTCAGACCCCATTTCCATATCTGGTTCACTTTCATTACCCCGGTTAGGGGATTGCATCTGGGTTGTCTCAACTTCTGGTGCCACATGATCAGCTTCCGGAATTCTCCTGCTTGATGAAGCTACACGGTGCTTGGGTGCCATTCTAAACCATACCCAAATAATACGTTTATGCATTCAATGATTAAATCATTGTAGTTGAGCATGCATTCACAATCAGATATAAGTAAAAGAAAATTAGATGCAAGTTTGTTTAAAGAATTGCTCATAAATTTTGCTCAAATCTTAGAGTACTTAGGTACTCTTATTTGCATAAGTTTGAAATGAAAGCAGTAAACAGAAAGGAAATCCTTAACATAGGAGTTTACGAAAAATAATAAATAAACATCCTAATCATAATAACTCTCAACCCCCCTAGTCCTCATTAGAATTTTCAAGATCAACCTCATACAATCATCCCCCAGAGTTCTTAGAGAAGTCTATCCCAGCCCCACTTGCAAACCCCTCCATTGGCTCCTTTCCGGGTCACTTAGAACTCTCCCCGGTCTCAATCTGGTTAGGTGGAGGAATGAAGGAAGGCCTAGGTGGAGATTCATAATCTATCTCCCCGGGATCATCACTATCAATTGACAAATCAATTATGGGACTAGGAGGGTGGGGAACATACTCCATATCTATCTCCCCATCTTCATTGTCGGAACTCAAATCTATCACAGGTATTTGGGGTGGCTCATTGATCGGAACCTCATCATCGCTGCTATCTTCCAAAGGAATAACTAGCTGAGGAGCAGGCTGAGGTACTGGAAGGTCTTTTGGGTAAATAGGGATAGGAGGATGCCATTACTGCCACTTCCTCACGGTTCGAAGCATTCTAACCATCCTATAGCATAAACAAGATAGGTTAGATAAATGGTTTGAACATAAATAAATAGAACACATACTATTTATATTTGCCTAAACCTAGTCTCTGATACTACTTGTAATACCCCACTACCTAGGCCCAATAGGGCCAGGGATGTCGCCCCGTCCAAAAGATAAGAGGTCTTTATAACCAAGTCACACAACAAAAATAAAAAAATACATTGAAATTAAAAACTTATTACAACCCAAAAATTCAAGAACAAATCCAAAAATAAATTGGTCACTATCATCTCTCAAAGCATTACATAAAATAAATAACACAATATCTTCCAAGCAGGCAACAACTCGCTACTCATCCCCACAGTAGGATCGACCTGAAATCATGATAAAAAGGGTGATGAGATAAAAATCTTAGCAAGTCCGTGTGTGCTTTGAGTGTTTAGATAAAACAGTTCATAAATGCAAGTTGTAGAACTTCATAAAGAAAAGTACTGGCAAGCATTAAACAATGTTAAAAACCAAGAGTGGAGTTTTCTTCTTTTCAAACCATACAAGTGTGCAATAAACACAACCACTCAAAAGGGCGGCCAAGGGTTACCGCACATTGGGCCCCATAACTATACAACGGTCAGAATACCATACTTTGTGCAGACCAACAAAAGGTAGGTGTACGGCCTACCGAGTAAGATACTCCTCATTCTTAACACCCAAACAAAATCAGTTGTCCATTCCGGCAACACACAGTCCACATGACTGAAATTTGCTAACTCGGATCGGCATGACCAAGTAGTTTTGTTGCTTTTCCAAGTTGGGTTCATCTTCTGGAGGTGGCCTCCTACCAGAAGACTCGCTCTTGCTCTTCAAAACTAGTACCACTAGCCTACCCTTATTGAGTACTTAACGTTGGCTATCCCACTTAGGAGAAAATTGACAAAACATTGCTTTACTTGGAAATAGCAATCAAAGGTTTCCAAAGTTTGTGTCAAAATTGGTTTTAGAAAGAGTTTAGTGTTTGAGAAAAACTGCTTGTTGGTTTTCAAATAATTTATGTTACTGAAATAAGAAAGGGAATAGTCCTCAATTGCCTTTACAAAAATGAGTGTTCACACACTTCACATTTGGCTTGCCTTAGCAATCTTGTTACATCAAATAGATTTTATACAGGAGCTCACCTGATCCTTTGCTTGAGCTAAATCAAAGATCTTCCAAAGCTGCCTAACCTTGCTTGGGGTAAACATAAGCCATAATTAAACTCAAGCCAAATTTGCTTCCATAAATAATTCTAGTTCAACTTACTACAATCATGACCCTAGTGTTCCAAACTTGAAAGCTAGATAATCAAAAAGGATTTCATAAAATAAATCTAGCTTGATAATAAAATAACTAGGGTTTGTGAAATAGTTACTAATAAGTTGTAGGTATAAATATTTGATATTAATAAATAAACTAGGGTTTATTTGATAAAGGGTCTTAAGTCCTAAATAATATTATTAAAATAATAAAATTTTACTATTCTCTTAATTCATAATTAATAGTTAGAAAATAATTGATATATAAAATTAATAATAAGTAAATTTTAATATATTTTAATTAAAAGATAATAAATAAATTTTAATAGTATTTATGAATATACGACTTATAAGATTAATATTTTACTTATCATGATTATTTATATAAAAGGTTTTATTTAATAATATTATTATATATAATATTTATATATTTTATTTTTAATAAAAGACATCGTGTATTTGGCTAAAATATCATTATTTCATATATTAGTCCAATTCCAAATCTTCCTAGGGTTTCGAAATCATTAGAAGAAAATATAGTATTAATTTTTATTAATGTAATAAAATTGACTAACTTAAATAATTTAGGATCAACAATGTCATGATCATAATTTTCCTATTGCTAACCATAATCATGAACATAAACTCTACACCAATCAACAAACCATCCAAATCATGAATAAAAGCATAGATCCATAAATACCATCACATGATCCAAACTCCACTAAACATACTCATATTCATGGCTTCAACAAGAATACAAGAACATAAAATCCTATTCACCAAAGGTGACATAATATCTATCATGCTTAATCATCAACACTAACTCACGACATGAAGAGCATGCAACAAACCCTAAAACATCATAAAACTCAACCAAGACAAATCATCCTCATACTTCAATCCCAACTCCATCATTTAAACACATACTCAAGAACCAATCATATTCCATCCTTTTCTAATTACATCTAAGAGACATGGTTTTAAAATTAAGGAAAGGGTTAAAGAGACATACTCGAATGATGACTACCTTGATGAAGTCTCAAGAGAGTCTACACGCTTGGAACGCTTGATCCGACCAAGAAGGAAGAAGAGAAAATGGCCATGGTTGGAGTAACCATTTCGGCCGAGAGAGAGAGAGAGAGAGAGAGAGAGAGAGAGAGAGAGAGAGAGAGAGAGAGAGAGAGAGAGAGAGAGAGAGAGAGAGAAGAGAAGAGAGAGATTATTAGTATATTTCATTAAAGGTCGAAGAGGAAAGAAGATGGAGATAATCGTTCATGTTTATCTTGAGAGTGTTCTTGAGTCTTCAAGAAAATTCTGGTTTTTTTTATTCAAAAGTAGAACCTTGATTTTAGCGTTTGATGTTATAAATTGTAGAAATGCATTCTAGAGGATGAGTAGATGTGATTTGCAGTTTTTGGAGAAGATTGAAGGTATTTGAAGTGGTCTTAGGCTTAGAGAATGGTGGTGTGTGTTCTTGGTGTTTTTGGTGTTCTTAGAGAAATGGAGAGAATAGAGAGAATGGAGAGAAGCTGGACAAAAATTGCTTGGAAAGGGTTGGCTGAATGGCTATGGAAATTCTGGTGATTGAAATTTCAGATTAGGGAGAAGAAGGAAAGTTGGTTGTTTGAAATTCAAAAGGAATAATTTTGGGAGTGAATTAATGTAGCAAATATGGTAAGAATAGCTTGGTTGATGGAGGTTTTTGAGAGCTTCAATGGCCGACTGGTTTGGCTGGGATTTTATTGAGATGAATGATGTTTGAATTGGTTATAGAATGGCAAAATTCAGAGTGTAAGGGTCGAGGATTTTTCTGGTTGTTTGAAGCTTAAACCACGGAGGTTTCATGGAGTAATTTACTGGAATTTTGAATTCCAATAGAAGGCTTGAATGTAGTTATTGATGGAGTAATTTAAGGGGTATCCATGGAGCTTCATTCATGTAGACCAATGGAGGAAATGATGAAGTTCAGTTCATGGCTGACTAGGGTTGGTTTTATAGAAAATTGGAGTGAGTTTCGGATAAGGGTGAAGAGGAAACAAAGCTGGAATTTCTTGTTGATCACTCGAAGGTTTTGCTGGAATTTCATGCAGTTTCTTCTGCCATGCTCCAGCCGACTTGCAGCAGGTTTGAAGGGGTATTGGAGGGTACTGCAAGGCTGGTTTCTAGCCTTCTTTATGTAGGAAAGACATAGATGAATTACTGGTTTCAAGGCTAGAGAAACAGCTTGGTTTTTGGACTGTTATGCTGCGAATTCTGCCTTGTATTTTTCTCTGGTTTGCATAGCTTTGTGTAGTTTGAATTTTGGCCAAAGTTTTCAGTCTTCAAGCTAAGTGAATTGGCTATTTTTCTGGCAGTATTTGAGTGAGAAAGGTGGCTGAAGATTTCAAAAATTAGATTGACCAAGAAGTTGGAAAAATTTTCCAAATTTGCTACATGAAAAAGATGATCACTTATTGGGTGGAGTTTGAAGGTTCAACCATGGAGATTAATTCTCTTGGGATCCTTCCATAACCCCTTCACCATTTTTAGTCAATATTCTATCCTCACATAGATATTTTCAAAACTCCAAGATCAAGGAAGCTTGCTGGAATTTTCTAGAAATAAAATGGCTTGGATAAATTGAGCAACTTAATTGATAAAGAATTAGGGTAAGCTAGAGAGCAAAAAGGGTATGAATCCCTTAAGAATTTTTGTAGGGCACAAGAATAGGATTAGGACATTCCTTTCATGCCTCCCCTAGGACAACACTCCTACTCCTCCCTATGGCAAGCAAGGGCCGAAAATAGCCTAATTATCTAAAATAAAAATTAATCATGCTAAAACTTAAAGGATGGAATTTAAACTCAAGACCTCAAGGATTTATTCCAAAGCTCTAACCACTAAACCACAACAACTCTTATTCTTATTTTCACTCCCAAATATTTTTCCTATTTTACCCTCAAGGTATCTCCCTATTTTCACTTCAAGCAAACTTACTATTTTGGCCTTCCTACTCAATAAGCACAATTTAGCCTTCTAGACTATAAATCACGAATCCAAAGCACATAAAATCATTCAAAAATATATTTATGTACGCAAAAAAATATGATATGAATCCCGACCCGCTTACTCTAGGGTTGGTTTTGGATGGGGTTTCACAATGTTTATGTGTAGTTGTTTAAATGCCTTAAGGAATTTGTTGAATTGAGCATCTTTTCCGACTTTGTATGACGGGTAGGATACGGGATTTCAGGCTGAAAAGTAGGATTTTCAGGAGATGGATAGGGGATAGCCGGTGTGGGTTCTAGTGCTTTGGCCGGAGCCAGTTCTCTTCCTCACGCCGGAGCCGGTTGCCATTTGTATCGTCTGGTAACTCTTTTCCACTCCACAATATGACAACAGCTATTTCCTCAATGGCTTTTGGTGTTAGTTCGTGAGATTTTATCACCATGTCTATCAAAAACCAGATTTGTTGTTCCATCTTGCGGATCATCGCTACGAACTTCTCAAATGTGGAATCTATTTCTTGGAAACGTCTCGTGACATGAATAGCAAAATTTTCAATTACGGTTTCGAGCTCTGCTGATACTGGTGTTGCGAGTGTCATCTTAGGAGTGTAATGGGGGTACTGCCTTTGTAACACCCTACTATCTAGGCCCAACGGGGCCGGGGATGTCGCCCCGTCCAAAAGACAAGGGTTCATTATAATTAGGCCACACAAAAGAAAATAAAAGTAATACTTTAAGATTGAACTTATTACAACCCAAAAATATATGAACAAATCTAAAATAAATTGTTTGCTCCCATCTCTCAAAACAACACATAAGAAAAATAACATAAAGTCTTCAAAGCATAGGTAACAAGACTAGCTATTTATCTCCATAGCAGGATCAACCTAAAAACATGGTATAAAAGGTGATGAGATAAAATTCTCAGTAAGCCCGTGTGTGCTTTGAGTGTTTTAGGTAAAACAATTTATGTATGCAAGTTGTAAAAATTGCATAAGAGAAAGTGCTAGCAAGCATTAAATAATGTTAAAAATAAAGAGTGGCATTTTGCTTTTCAAACCATACATGTGTACAATAAATACAACCACTCAAATGGGTAGCCATGGGTTATCACACGTTGGGTTCCATGACTATATAACGGTCAAAATGCCACACTTTGTGCAGACTGACAAAAGGTAGGTATACGGCCTACTGGGTGAGATACTCCTCATTCTTTACACCCAAACATATCAGTTGTCCACTCCAGAAACACACAGTCCACATGACTAAAACTTGCTAGCTTGGACCGGCATGACTAAGTAGTATTGTCGCTTCTCCAAGTTGAGTTCATCTTCTAGAGGTAGCCTCCTGCCAGAAGACTCACTTTTGCTCTTCAAAACTAGTACCACTAGCATACCCTTATTGAGTACTCAACGTTGATTGTCCCACTTGGGAGAAAACTGATAAAGCATCGATTTACTTGGAAATAGAAATTAAGGGTTTCTAAAATTCTTGTCAAAGTTGGGTTTTAGAAAGAGTTTAATATTTGCGCAAAACTACTTGTTTAATTTTCAAATGATTTGCTTGACTGAAATAAAAAGGAAAACAGTCCTTAATTGCCTTTACAAAATGAGTGTCCATACACATCGCATTTGGCTTGCCATAGTAATCTTTTGTCTTCAAATAAGTTTATGCAGGAGCTTACCTGATCATTTGCTTGCTCAAATTCAAAAATCTTCCAAGGTTGACCTAACCCCGCCTGGGGTAAACACAAGACATAAGGTTATACTTGAGCTATATTTGCCTTACACAAATAATTTCTAGTTCAACTAATTACAATCATGACCTTAATGTCCTAAACTTTAAGTCTAGATGATAAAGGCTTTTATAAAATAAGTCTAGCTTGACAAGTTAAAATAACTAGGGTTTGTAAAGTAATTACTAATAAGTTATAGGTTCAAATATTAAATCTTGAGTGTTAATAAAAAAATAAACTAGGGTTTAATTGATGAAGAATCCTAAGTCCTAGATGATATTATTAAATGGTCATTCTTAAATAATATTTTTAAAGTAAATATTAAATTATTGCTAATCTCTTAATTAATAAATAATAGATAGAAAATAATTAATAATAAGTAAAATTAATAGAAAATAAATTTTATTAAATCTTGGTTAATAGATAACAAATAAATATAATATTTATGAATATATGGCCTACAAGATCATTAATATTTTACTTATTATTATTATTTATATAAAATATTTTATTTATTATTATTTTCATATATAAATATTTATATATTATTTTTAATAAAAGATATAATTTATTTGGCTAAAATATTACTATTTCATTTAATACTTCAATTCCAACACTTCCTAGGGTTTATGAAATCTTTAAAGGAAAACATAGTATTAATTTTAATTAACGTAATAAAATTGGCTAAATAAAATAACTTAGAATCAACAAGGTTATACTCATAATTTTCCTATTGCTAACAAGAATCATGAACATATTCTTCATCATCAAACAACAAACTATTCTATTCATGAATAAAGGCTTAAATCCATATCTACCATCACATGACTAAATCTCTACTAAGCATAATCATACTCATGGCTTCAATGAAAATAAGAACATAATACCCTATTCACCAAAGGTGACATAATATCTAGCATGCTTAAACATTCATGCTCACTTAAGACATGCAAAACATGTTGGATTGTATACCCTCTTAGACTAGGTTTTTGATGTAAAATCGAATATTTTAATGAAAGAATTTATTTTTAGAAATTATTTGTGAATTTATTTTTTGTTTGTGCACAATTTCGTTTGGAATAAACCCATTGTGTTTAAATAAGTGATCCATGTGAATGGTGTTCTTTCATAGTGAGGTATGGATCATGGGTTATTTAACACATAAACATTTGTTCTTAACCTATTGATGAGAATGGGAATCTCATCATGTTTAGGTTATTATGTTATGAATTCCAAATTGGGAATGACTTACCTTTAGCCAGTGAGTAGTCCACTCACTTCATAACATAAGCGTATTTCGAATACGTAGGACAGGACCTGTAGTAGTGGTTTCTAAAAGTACTATATGATAGAAACCTAGACTACTATCGCTACAGCATGGACTAATGCTCTATGACTTGAGTATGAGTTGGTGGTCTGACGAAGCTAGAAGCATATGCTTTGATATGCTATAGTTGAGGTTCTATAGTAGGACCAATATACTTGTGTATTGGGTATATGTAACTAGTTAGTTAAGACAGACTTGTACAAGATAGTTTCTACACTATATCGTCCCTTGTGGTTGTCCGAATGATCTAAAATGTCCAGGGCCCTAGGAAATATGACTCGGATGCTTGTTTTAGGGTAGCTCCCTTGGAAAGCGGAAATACTCCAGGAAGTCATGGATCATTGGATTAGAAGCCTAAGGATGGTAAATGTCATTTAGAGGGGTGTTAGTACACTTCTTCCTCTCTAAATGTACGGCGATGTGTAGAGGGGTATTTTAGTCATTTCACCTGTACGTCGGAGACTTTGCTAATGCAGCATTGTCCTTGGGGTCAATGTTTCCTTATGGTGATATTAGGAAATATTTAAATGCAAAATACAGCTATTTATATAGTAGGGGTATTTTGGTCATTTTAGCACCTAGGCGATGTGTTTTTTTGGTCCTCGGAATAGCCCGTAAGTCCTAATTAATTTTGGGTTGAGGAATTGGTCTCAGTTCAAGAGGATTTTAGTTTTTTTATTTTGTTTTATTCAGGATGTCTAATTTATTATTAGACTGGAATAAAATAAATAAATAAATAAAAATAAAAAATGGGAGTTGAGAGAAATTAATTATCTGGTTTAATTGGTTAATTAATTATTCAGGGCCTAGGTTTAGTATGAATAATTAGAAAATTAACCTGGGCTTAAACTAAGGGAAAGTAATTAATGCTTAATTATTTATTGGGTTATTTATATAAGCCTAAGAAATAAATAATTAAAGATTAATTATTTTAGTTCATTTGGGCTCATTAATTATTTATTGGGTTATTTATATAAGCCCAGGAAATAAATAATTAATGTTTATTATTTTAGGCCTTTTGTGTCCAAGAAAAATAATAAATATTATTTCGACCCAATAGCTTGGACCATAGGGTTTCTTTCAGATATGGTTCAGATGAGTTTAGGGTTAAGTCAAACTTATTTTCAGGATAACATCTGGATGTTTGAAATATGATATCCGGGGATATGTTTATTAGAGGTTGGAGACCTAGTTTTGGCTAACAATAAACAAAACTCTTGGATATAGAAAACCCTAATTTTTCCCTAGCTTTTCTCTCTTCCTCACGTAAGCACTCCCTTACGCCTCTCTTCTCATGCAGCTCTCTCTCTATCATGAGGTTTTCTTCATCCTCTTGTTCTTGGTTCTTTGCTAACCAATAGCAAGAGAACTGAGGAGATTAGAGACCACTCTTCTTCACGGTTGTGTTCACCAACAAGAAGTTGGGCAGTGGCATATTCTGAGAGCTGAAAAGCTTAGCGTTCATGCAAACTAGGCAAAGTAGGAGGTTAGCGGGATTTTAACTGGAAGCTTCTTCAAGTGGGCAAGGCAAAGCTATTCCTATCGTTCAATCCACTCATATTCAACCTGGTAGGTTTAAAGCATGCAAAGGTATGATCTTAGCACTTTCGTGCTGCCATTAAGGCTTGGTTTTTTTTTCTCTCTGTTTCTTTCCTGTGAGCATGCTCCCCTGTTTTTCATCCTTTCAAAAAATGCATCGATCCACAAGGAATTTCATAAGGCTTAATCAAGACCAATCATTCTCATGCTTCAATTTCTACTCCTTCATACATATGCGTATATCTAATCCCCAATCATGTTCTATCCATTTCTATCAACATCTAAGAGACATGACTTTAGAATTAAAAAGAGGATTAAAGAAAAATACTTGGTTGATGACTATCTCGATGAAGATTTAAGGAGATCCACACGCTTGGAAGGCTTGAATCATCCAAGAGAGAAGAAAGAAAATAGCCATGGTTGTAGCAACCATTTCAGCTGAGAGAGAGAGAGAGAGAGAGAGAGAGAGAGAGAGAGAGAGAGAGAGAATATTAGTATGACATGTTAAAGATTGAAGGGAAGAAGGTAAACAAAAGTTGTTCTTGGTTACCTTGATGATGTTCTTGAGACTTCAAGGAAAATTCTGGTTTTTGATCCGATTGCAAATTCTTGTTTTTGAGATTTGATGTTATAAAATCCAGAAATGGAATCTAGGAAGTATGTAGGTGTGTTCTGGAATATTTGGGAGGGATTGGAGGTGTTTAGAGTGGTCTTAGGCTTGAAGAAAGGTAGTGTGTGTTCTTGGTGAAAATGGAGAGAAAGTGCTAGACGAATGGCTGAAGGGGTTAGCCGAATGATTGAGGGATTTCTGTGATTTGATTTCTAGATTAGGGAGAAGAGGGAAATCTGGTTGTTTTGAAATTCAAATGGAGGAATTTATGGAGTGTTTTAAGGTAAAATATATGGTAATGATGTTTGATTGATAGAGGTTCTTTGGAGCTACAATGGAGCCGGCTAGTTTGCTGAAATGAATGAGGGTTGAAAGAGCTATAAGGTTGGCCAAAATACTGAGTTCAATGGTAGAGGAATTTCTGGTTATGAAGCCTAATCCAAGGGGTGTTTTTATGGAGCAAATGCTGGAATTTTTTAAATTCAAATGGAAGTTTGTTGGAGTAATTATAGGAGGAATTTGAGGTGTGGTTATGGAGTCCAATTGTGCAAGGTAAGTAGAGAGGGTAATAGAGTTCAGTTCATGGCTGAACAAGGGTTAATTTACAGAGGTTTGAGGGTGGTTTTCGGCCAAAGCTTGAAGGGAACAAAGCTGGAAATTTTCTGGTTTCATGATGTTCATGGTTCGAAGGTTTGCTGAATTTTCTGTGTAGTTTCTCTGCAACATTCCAGCCCGATTTATAGAGGGTTTTGAGAGGTGTTTGAGGGTCCTTTAAGGCTGGTTTCCAGCCTTCTTTATGGAGGAAAATCAGAGGAATTTTGCTGAGTTGATGACAGAAGAAAACAGCTCCAATTCTAGGTTGCTATGCAGCGAAAACTGTCCAGAATTTTTTTCTAGTTTGCACAGTTTTTGTGCAGTCTGATTTTGCATAGGAATTTCAGTCTTCGAGTTGAATAAATTGGCCATTTTTCTGATAGAAAATGAGTAGGAAACATGGCTGAGTTTTTCAAAAGCTAGGCTACTCAAAATCTGGAAAATTTTCAGATTTCTTCCATGAAGAATATGAACACTATGGAGTTGAGGTTGAAGGTTCAACTATGGTGATTAATTTTCCTTGGGAATCTCCCCAACTCCTCTCCTACTTTCAGTCAATTCTCCAACCTCCAAGGTTCATTTTCAAGATTCAAACACCAAGAATCCTTGCTGAATTTTCTGGAATTAAAAACATGAATTTGGATAAATTTTGAAATTTAATTGGTGAAGAGGTTAAGACAAGCTAGATGTGATAAAAGGACAAGAATTCCTCTAGAATTCTTTTTAGGACATGGTGATAGGATTATGTTATTCTTTTCATGTCTCCCCTAGGACAACATTCCCATTTTTATGGAATGCAAGAAAACAAAAATTCAAACTTAAAAAAGATAATCATGATAAAAACTTAAATGATGGGATTTGAACTTATAACCTTGGAAATTAATTCCAAAGCTCTAATCACTAAACCACAACAACTCTTATTTTTATTTTCTCACCTAAATATTCTTCTTAATTAATCCTCAAGATATCTTTCTATTTTGACCTCAAGCAAAATTACTATTTTTACCCTTCCTACTCAATAAGCATAACTAAGCCCTTTTAACCTACAAATCATAATTGTAAAGAACATAAAATCATTCAAAAATATATATATTCATGCAAAATGATATGATATGCATCCTGACCCCCTTACTCTAAGGTTGGCTTTAGGTGGGGTTTCATAGCCCCTTATTAAACTCCCTCTGATTCCCATTCGCCATTTCTCCTGAACATAGAAGCGAGTTAGATACGGAATTCATGATTACAAAAAAATTAAAAGATTATACATTTAGTCAATAGAACATAGTCAAAGTTAGTAGGTTAGGTTACAATGATATACACAAATACACAATATACAAAAGATAGCACCTTTTTGCGAAAAGAACAATTGTACATATTTACATATTTATGTATTTATATATTAATATGGTTAAATCAACAAAATCCAAGCTTTCATGCGATTGTTCCCCAATAACGGTGCCAAAAACTTAATACGTATGGATTTCGGTATAAAAATCATATAAAAATAAGCACATTCCCAATCAAGTTTAAATTAAAACGTTAACCCCAAATTATACATATGACCAAGCATACTCATCATTAACAGAGTATAGGATTCAAACGAGTGTCGATCCTCAAGGAACAAGTATGCATTAATCCATTTTCTTTCATTATTTAACCGAGTCAATAAAGTGAAAAAGAAATAAAAATAAAATAAAATAAAATAAAATATATACATGTCAAGGATGGAGAATTATGTAACTCAAACCATAGTTTTGACAAACATGATTTCAAAGTACCTAATCATTATCAAAACTAATTATTCCCTTGGCATCATGAAGGATTAAAGTTGATTCACTTCTATGGTCAATCCATGAAATCACTATCTTCTAGATAAATTAGCATCACTTGGTCTGTCTCAACTAATTTACCCAAAAGACGCATTAAACACAATCCTTGATTAAATTTCCTTAGTCTGGCAAATTTAAAGTATGAAATTAATCAATGAATCCTTGGTCAAGCAGACATCAATTAACCTTTAATTACTCAATCCTCAGCAATTAACCCCTTTGGTCTAGCAAGTTAACAGCCAATAAATATGAAATTAATCAATTGCAACTACCATCAACCTCTTTGGTCTAGCAAGTTAATGAAAGGAAACAACCAATTAATCTCGTAATAAGCCCAAGTAATTAAATACAAAGAAGAACAATCAATTAATCAAAAGATCAAATAACTATAAATATCATGAATATCTAAAACAATGTCAAATTATAATAAAACAATTAATATATCATTGTTCAAGAAAAAGAAAATAAAGTAAAAGAAAACACTCATAGACAAGCCTCATTCTTCTTCATTTGAAAACCTTCTTGCACAACCCTCCTTGAATTGAAGAATTCCTCCTTTGGTTTGAGTGATTTTCTATGATAATCTATGAATTCTCTCATTTTTCCCATGTGTATTTCATCTATTTATAGGCTTAAGAAGTGCCTAAACTCATTGGTACAAGGTTCTTGGCCGAGTAGAAGTATGAAGATACTAAAATTTCATAGATTACCAAAAATTGCGTACAAAAATCAAGATCCCGTCTTTTTCTCAGGGCACAGCTGGTGCCGCCTTGGCTGCTGGAGTCAGTGCCAGTTGTGTTCTGTTTCTTCTATTGTTCGCCGATTTTTCTCGATTTCAGCATAATGTAGTCCAGAGTATAGCCGGCGCCGCCTTGGCTACTAGAGCTGGCACCGGTTTGATTTTGTTCCAGTCTCATTTCAACAATTTTTCATCGCTTCGAAGTTCATGTCATCAGCATATGGCCAGCGCTGGTTCCTCTATCCTAGTCGGCAACGCCTTGGTTCTGTTTTGCAACGTTTTTGCTTCGTTTTACCCCTAAAATTTGAAATAATGAACAAAATCCATTTCCAAGGATAAAATCTCAAATATGAAGGAATATGACTAGTTATTAAACAAAATGTATCACAAAAGAGCCTCAAATAACTAGGAAAAATATGACAAATTTAGGCCTTATCACTAAAATAGCCAAAAGATGCATTAAATTCTTCTTTCAATAATTACCCATATACTCTGTGTGGTAATAAACATGAAATCAGTTCTTAACCCTATGCTTTTGGCAAAATCAACTAATATTTAATTACTTTAGTTCTTTAATCTTAATTTTGTTTTCCAAGTCCATTAAGATCTAATAAATGCGAAATCCGTGCGATAAACTCCTAACATCATTTCCCAAGTTAATTGCAAGAAGACGCCTCAATAACCACTGATAACAAGTAATCAAATACCAATGATAACAATAGATTGATAAAAATCCCAGTTAATTCAAAATCATAATCTCAAAAACAATATCCAATTACAATAAAAACATTGAGCACATCATTGTTTTAGAAAAGTAAACAAATGATAAAAGATAGAACTCATAGACAAGCCCTTCTTCTTCTCTTGAAACTCTCATTTGAACAATGTCCCATGAATGATGAATCTGCCCCCCCCTTTTGAATGATTGGCAACTTTGATCCTTGGATTCACACTTTTTTCTTGTTAGTGTTATGCCCTAGAGGCAATCACATGTATTCTGTATATTGTGCATTATTAAATAAAACAAGACATTCTTTATCTTTCAATTTATATTTTTTTATTCTTTTGTGTGAATATAACTATTAGATGAAGTCCCAAGTGCAATACTATGTTAAGGAAATCATGACAGAGATCATGATGTGGGGTTCCTACTATACTGGATAGTGTTCGTACTTAAATTATCACTAGTCGTAGTATTAATGAGATAAGACATCATTAATACGCTAAGACTAGCATGTGTTATACTTTTTGATTTGATCAAGTAATGGTTCTCACATCCTGAGTATTGTGATATTCAAAGTTAATACGTGGATGCTTTTTACCTAAACAAGTACATTGGATGACTTACTCATGAGATAATCACATGGATAACTATTTAGTGCCAGTGATAGAATCTCATTACAACAATTGTGCAAGTATCTTTAAACTTAAGATCTCCGAGGTACTTTGTTTGCTAAGTATTGGACTTTGATTCCAATCTCTGTAGTCCTAACAAGACTGCCTATGGAATGGATATTGGGTACAACATGAAGCAAATAAAAGTAGTTGAGAGGATCAATAAAGGATTCACCACTCCTAATAGTAGGAGCGAATATCTCACGGCTACTTGTAGGAATCACTACTCGAGAAGTTCTTGGCCAAGACGATTGTATATTAGAAATGGTTCCAATTGATACATATGACGAGTAGTGGATTTCGGAAAAAAGTACTGAAATATTCAGACTAGAATTAGTTTATTATTCTGGAAGGAATTGGCACTAATTTCGTACTCCAAATCGAATGAGATATTGTATGGTGAAAGGTGTTTATTGTACTGTTGTCTGCTATTTGAAAGGTTCATGTTAAGACACTTGACTTTTTAGACTTTTGGATGGTCATGATATATTGCTAGATACCACTCATAATCTACTAAATATAGATTTATTAATTAGAGCATTAATAAATCAAACCTTATTAGAATTAATAAGTTAATTCTAAAGTTATTAAGGATTATTAACCTTAAAGATGTTTAGATTAATTCATATTTTACTACCAATAGACTGGAAAACCTAATAGGTCACACACAATGGAGAATTGAGTACTCAAGATGTTATTTGATAATAGTATAGGACTGATTGTGAAAAAAAGAAGTAATTGTGGTCAAATTATAATTAGTTATAATTTATAAGCTTTATTGTAATTAACGATAATCATAATAATAAATTGGTAATTAAGAATAGGATTCTAATTACCAAAGGTATATATGGTTGATATATATATATATATATATATATATATATATATATAATAACATACAGAATCCTTGTGTTTTTTTTTTATTTTCGTGAGAATTACAGAATATTTTTTTTTCTCAAAAAAAATTTGAGTGCCCTCCCGATTTTATTCTTCTTCTGAAAAACAAAAGCCATAGCTTAGTAATTTTGCTAGCACAAAATTCTAGTGCTTTCTTGGGCACCATTTTCATGTGGATTTTATTAGAGACAAGCCTACACATGGATTGTGCTGTTTTGACGGAACAAAGGAGAAGGCATTCTCTACATTTGTTGGATCGCGCCTTAGAGAACACTAATTGGAGAAGTGTTTTTTTTGTTTTTTTCATAGAGGCACAATGTAAGGTATAATTCTCTCCTTTTTTTTTTTTATTCTATTAATGCATAAACGTGATCCTCGGTGTGGAATTCTTTTTTTTTTCTGCTACGCAACTATGATTTTGCATGGAGAATTCCTAATTTGTCTTGTGTTTTTCTTGTTTAAATAGGTTTCTAAGAGGACAAAATTCATTATCTAAGAGTTCTAGGCCAAGTAGACATTGGAAAATACCAAAACTCTTCAGAAATTACAAAATCCGCTCATAATTGGAAAAGCTCGCCGACATAGGACAAAGAAGATGTAACACCCCACCTTTTTACTTTTGACTATCTACTATTTGTAATAGGATACAAATTTGTATCGATGTCAAGAACAAAAGTTGATCGGTGTAATGAGACGAATATTTTGATATAATAATATTTTGTCGAGACCTAGATGTAATTATTGAATTTGTTATACCCTGTACCCTAAATATTCAAAAGGCTATTATTGTTAAAAAACAATAAGAATTTGAGGGTATCCTAAAAAGAGAAATTGATCAGTGTGATGAAACACACGTTTTGGTGTGAATTATGTTACCTGAGGTATCGGGGGCATTTTCTACATTTTGATCGTGCCCGCAACTTTGACCGTAAATTTGATCAAATAGAGAAGGAATTAAATAATTTAAGTATTGCCAATGGATTCAGTAGAATTTTTGGAGTTGGATGGTGAAATAAAATATTTTTCCGTTACGGACCCAATTTTAGTCATTCCTGAAGAAAATAGGAAATCGTAGTTAAAATGGTGCGTGTGGCATTTGGTGATTGGTAGTCCATGGACATGTGTTAATTTGAGAGAGGTTTCATGATGGAATCATGCAAGATATATGGAATTAAAGGATTGCAAAAATAAATCAAGAATGATGTATAATTTTGTAATTGGAACACATCACTTATGGGCCCGTTTGATTAAGGTCTTGAGAAATGTAATTGGCCAATGTTTGAACCAAGAGAATATGAATGAATGGCTGAAAATTGGCCAAGAATTTTGGCAGCCATGCAAGAAAAAAATGAAGGAATTTTTGTGGAGGAAAAATGGTGGTTGGTGTGTAAAAATCTTATTGGAACACACCTAAGTATATCCACCATTCAATTATACCAAAACAAGAAATGAATGGCCAAGATTGAAGAGTGAATAGCAGTTAGGAGTGGCTGATAAATAGCCTCAAATTCGGTAGCCATGAAGGAGAAAAACCAAGAGAAAAAGAACTAAACGAGAAAAAAAAGGCTAGTGTGTGTTCTTGGTGTGCTAGGTGAAGTCTTAAGAGTTCTTGGAGCAAAATCACCTTAAATAGGCTCAAATACAAGGTAAAACCCTACCTTGCTTGAATTAAAACTATTGTTT
This sequence comes from Voacanga thouarsii, assembly GCA_026120185.1. Lineage (NCBI taxonomy): Eukaryota > Viridiplantae > Streptophyta > Magnoliopsida > Gentianales > Apocynaceae > Voacanga > Voacanga thouarsii. The sequence continues at coordinate 2,507,114 of JANUWF010001641.1, read as the reverse complement.
GGTGAATGATGATTATGCTGATGTGAATTTTAACAAGAAAACATGAATTTCATGTCTTAATTTCGGATCAAAGTTAGGGGTTTTGAACTTTTGTGCATGAACCTTGTATATGCTTGTATATGTGCCGGCTGCCTAAGGATCTTTGAATGATTTTTTGTGAGAGGAATAACTGAATAATTATGGTGTTTTGAAGGGTTGTTTCCGGTTGGGAGATGATGATCAAAGTGGGGTAAAAATGGAATTTACTTGGTTGGAAAAATAGATTATATTGGCTTTTGATTAGAAAAGATGAATTTGTGTTAAATAAGTGTGACACTTGTGAGCTATAGGAATATGGAAATTTCAGAATTAAAGATAATTTAAAGGAAGATTGAATGGATTAATGGTTCCAAGGTGTTAAAGACTAAAGGAGAACAATGGAATGCATGAATAGTGGAATTGAGGTAAAACTGTTAGGGCTATTTTTTCCCTGTAGTTTGTCACCAAAACCAGAACTCTAAAAGGACCCAATTTAGAATTAAATTTAAGAGTCTTACGGTCATTTTGGTATATCATAGAGCCAAATCGGAGTTGTGGATTGAAAGTTATGTCCAAAACAAAATCATGTGTTAATATAGCAAAATTTCAGAATTTTGCTGCTTTGAAAGTGGATGACATTAAGGATGATTAATTGTGTGATTTTGGATAAAATAATTGGGAAATATGATGTGAATCCCTTGTATATAAATGGAGAAGGGATGTGGAAAAATAAAAATGAAAGAATCGAATAAATGACAACAAAACGATGTGAACGAAAGTTAAACGTTTTCCTTAACCGTCAGCTGGACATCAGCTACCCGTTGGTCATGTCATCTGAACGTCGGCTAACCATCGGCTATTTTTCGACCGAACACGAATTGATCCGAAAACGATGTTTGGTGTATGTTTATCAACAAATGGCTAACAGAATTTGGAAACGGTTGAGACGGTGATTAAATGGCGGTGAGGTGAGTCCCTTTGATTTCTAAAACCTTTTGAAAGCTAATGTGCTTCACTTTTCCATGAAATGCTATGCTTTATACCGTTTTGAAAAATCTTTGAATTTGTTTAAGGTTTATCCACGCAAAATTTATTTTATGCCATTTTGAACTTGAATGACCTTCATAATTGGCTTGGAAACCTTAATGGATGATTAAAGCATGAATTTTATGAATTTAGTCCCTTTTGGATTAAATACTTATGATATTTAGAAAATGGTGACTTTTGGAATCGGGTATTCATAAATTGACTGGAATGACCTTATCGAAACATTTTATGGAAATGTGTTTGGAAACTTTAAATTTAATCCTTTTTTGGGATTAGAATTCTGGATTTTTTTAAAATGAGTTGCTTTTGGAATCGGGTATTTGGAAAATGATGCAAATGTCCTTATTGGAATATTTTTTGAAAACTTTTGAAATCGGGTATTTGTTAAATGATCAAAATATCCTTATTGGAACTCTTGTGAGTACTTTTCAAAATGGGCAAGGGTAAAATGAGAGTACTTCATGGAATATATCATAAGTACTTTCTAGCCATAATGATATTAAAAGTCCTTCGACCTAAATTCATCATAAGTTTCCTACTTGATAAATTCTATATTTTGACGTTGTCTAAAGTTGTCTTTAATAAGATAATAAATTAGACTATTATTGGATATAGAATAAATCAAGGAGAGAAATATGATTAATAGTGAAGGAATTTGTCCCTCTCAATTATGAGAGAGATATCTATGGGCCATTTGATAAGTTAGACTGTTAAAATGCATGGTCGTGATCAAATATATCAATCTAAGATATTGATATTGAACAGTCTACTATGAAATCAAGAAATAATTGATTAAACTTAATAAGGATGACATATTCCGTGCCTTATGCTTAATCTAGATATCATGTGACAAAATGACTAAATATAAAATTGTGGTTTGGTTCAAAGAGATCACTGATCTTTATTTAACCTGGATAGTTATAATGTTTTGCTCAAAAGTTCTTATAACTTGTGGGCCATTTAAATATGATTTAGGCACACTGCCAGTGTTAAATGAACCTATAGGGTCACACAATAAGCGAACTTGTTAGGTTATTTTTCTGGTAGCCAGATTCGATAAATCTGGAAATATGTCTATGTTAATTGAACCTAGAAAATTTACCAGATACAATGAATCTGAAAATATGTCCACATTCGATGTATCTGGATGATGTCTAGATTATAAGAATCTGACTCGGTAAATTAATTAGTTAAATTACCAAGATAATGGCAAAATCTTATCATATCAGTTTTTAATTTAATTTGATTTTAAATTAAAATATGATAAGATATTATCATATTTGGATTCTAAGGGATTCGGAAGGTTTTAAGAAAACCATAGCCGTCTTCTCAATAGTTCAATTTTGTTAAAAATTTCGTGCCTCTATTCACCAAGAAAAAACCCTCTCAAATCCTAGGTACTAGCACTCTCAGGGTAATGAGTCAGTTCGCCGTGTGTACCTATAGAGGACGTTCGCACGCTGCAGCGTCAGGTGATTGTTTGGGTTATACGTACGACAACACAATCAGAATCGAAGGATCTCGATTACGCCGAAGAGAGGTAATTCTGTAAACCTAAGGTCTTCTTAATCGTTTACTTGGATCCTCGGAAGGGATTTATGGATGTTTTTTGCGTTTAGGAGTCCACGAATCCTAACAATGATATCAGAGCAACTTGCTAAACGATTAGGTTGAGTCATCTGTGTTAATCGTATTGTTGAATATATGTATGATATGTGTGTGTGTGTGTGTGTGAATTTAAATGGTGTATATCAACATGTTCACATGATTATGATTTTAGAATACTTAGCATGGAGACTGCCTGAATTAGGTTTAATCTGTGCATCTTAGTTGTCTGATTAGACCAGATTATTTGCAGATTGTCTATAAACTAGTCTGTTTTAATATGATATGGTATCGTAAGCATGCTATCCGTGGTTCTATATTTGTGAATTGTTTTGATGAAGCAATTAAAGAATTTAACTTTATCAAAAATAAAGATGAGCCTTGTGTCTATAAGAAAATAAGTGGGAATGCTATAGTCTTTTTGGTACTTTATGTTGATGACATTTTACTCATTGGAAACGACATCCCAACTCTACAAAGTGTAAAGACATGGTTAGGAAATTGTTTCTTAATGCAAGACTTAGGTGAAGCTGCCTATATTCTAGGCATAAGGATCTATAGAAATAGATCTAGAAAGCTAATTGGACTAAGTCAAAGTGCATACATTGACAAGGTACTGAAAAGGTTCAGTATGCAAGACTCTAAGAGAGGATTCTTGCCAATGTCACATGGTATTAAGCTCAGCAAAACTAAAAGTCATTCTACGAAGGATGAAGAAAAGCGCATGAACAAGATACCATATGCTTCCGCTATAGGGTCTATCATGTATGACATGTTATGTACTCGACCCGATGTATCATACGCATTGAGCATGACGAGTAGGTTCCAGTCAAATCCTAGAGAGGCACACTGGATTGCTGTCAAGAACATACTGAAGTACTTAAGAAGAACTAAAGATATGTTCTTAGTTTATGGAGGACAAGAAGGTGAGCTAGTTGTAAATGGTTACTTTGATGCTAGTTTTCAGTCCTATATAGATGATTACAGATCACAATTAGGTTTTCTATTTTGTTTGAATGGAGGTGCTGTAAGCTAGAAAAGTTCAAAGCAAGACACTGTGGCTGATTCTACTACAGAAGCTGAGTATGTAACTACCTCAGCTGCAGCTAAAGAAGCAGTTCGGATTAAAAAGTTCATTACAGAACTAGATGTAGTTTCTAGTACTGTGAACCTAGTGGATCACTATTGTGACAACAATGGAGCAATTGCACAAGCTAAGGAACCAAGATCACAATAGCAATCCAAACTTATACTTAGACATTTTCATCTCATTCGAAAAATTGTTGATAGAGGAGATGTCAAAGTATGCAAGGTATCAACTGATGACAATGTTGCAGATCTACTGACAAAGACTCTCCCATCGTCTAAACATGATAGTTATACTAGATCAATGGGGTTACGGCTTATGCCAAATTGGTCTTAGTGCAAGTGAGAGACTGTTAGGGATATGCCCTAGAGTCAATTTGTACTTATACTATTGTTGGTATGTTTTATATAATAATATGAGGTTTTCCTTTCCATGAATAGTGCATTTTATTTTGTGGTCATCAAGTACGTGACTTGATAGTAAAACCTAACAATAAATACAATGACTGTTCTAAAACAGTCCCTAATCGATTATTATTATTGGAACAATAATAAATTAAGATCAGTATGTTTGTAACTAGATGGCTATGTTTTACTGGTCATGGATATTTGTGATATCAAGTCAAAACATAAATAAATATTAGAGAACATTGTATTGGACATGACCTACTGTGAGAGTACTTCATGGAACATGTCATAAGTACTTTCTAGCCATAATGATATTAAAAGTCCTTCGACCTAAATTCATCATAAGTTTCCTACTTGATAAATTCTATATGTTGACGTTGTCTACAGTTGTCTTTAACCAGATAATAAATTAGACTATTGTTGGATATAGAATAAATCAAGGAGAGGAATATGATTGATAGTGAAGGAATTTGTCCCTCTCAATTATGGGAGAAATATCCATGGGCCCTTTGATAAGTTAGACTGTTAAAATGCATGGCCATGCTCAAATATATCAATCTAAGATATTGATATCATTTGTTTGAACAGTCTACTATGAAATCAAGAAATAATTGATTAAGCTTAATAAGGATGACATGTTCCGTGCCTTATGGTTAATTTGGATATCTTGTGACAAAAGGACTAAATATAAAATTGTGGTTTGGTTCAAAGAGATCACTGATCTTCATTTAACCTGGATAGTCATAATGTTTTGCTAGAAACTTGTGGGCCATTTAAATATGATTTAAGTACACTGCCAGTATTAAATGAATCTATAGGGTCACACAATAAGCGAACTTGTTAGGTTATTTTTCTGGTAGCCAGATTCGATAAATCTGAAAATATGTCTAAGTTAATCGAACCTAGAAAATTTACCAGATACAATGAATCTGGAAATATGTCCACATTTGATGTATCTGGATGATGTCTAGATTATAAGAATCTGACTCGGTAAATTAATTAGTTAAATTACCAAGATAATGGCAAAATCTTATCATATCAGTTTTTAATTTAATTTGATTTTAAATTAAAATAGGATAAGATATTATCAAATTTGGATTCTAAGGGATTCGGAAGGTTTTAAGAAAACCCTAGCCGTCTTCTCAACTGTTCGGTTCTGTTAAAAATTTCGTACCTTTATTCACCAGAAAAAAAACCCTTTCAAACCCTAAGTACTAGCACTCTCGGGGCAACGAGTTAGTTCGCCGTGTGTACCTATATAGAGGACATTCGCACGCTGCAGCGTCTGGTGATCATTTGGGTTACACGTACGACAACACATTTAGAATCGAAGGATCTCGATTACGTCGAAGAGAGGTAATTCTGTAAACCTAAGGTCTTCTTAATCGTTTACTTAGATCCTCAGAAGGGATTCATGGATGTTTTTCGCGTTTAGGAGTTCACGAATCCTAACACGAACCCCTTGCTACCTCAATGGTTATTGACATAGGATTAGGACTCCTGGCTTAGGGTAGCAAGTAAAAGATTATATGCTGCGTGCACTTGTTGTTTATAGTACGCTACGGTGTACTTATTCTGGTGACTCATAGGTTGAGTACTGGAGGCTGCAGTCTCAGTACAAGGATACGTGGTGCTGAAGGCAAGACCTGCGAGACTTGCATACAGGCCATCCTTCTGTTGGAGAAGTGCCTGTGATTTGAAAAATGGGGCAACGATTTGAAATTTGAAATACTATTTTTCAAAAATGATTGAGTTCGGAATAAACTCTTCTCTTTAGAGTGTTTTGAAAATTATTTCTAGTAGGAAAAGAACGATACGCTATTTCATAAAACTTTTGGGTTCTCTATTCTTTCATAAAGCACTAGCACACACGAGACTCACTGGGTGATTCAACTTCTACTTGTGTCTATTATCTTACTTTTTGTAGGACCTAGAGTTGAGCAGATTTATGAGTAGAAGGACGAAATCTCAGAGTCAGTAGTATAGGTCTGGGCAGCTTCCTTTTTGATCATATACTTTGTCCTATTGTATATAGAGATGGCATGTATGAGATTCTGTAATATATGTATATGTGTGACCATCAGTATGGGATGTTGTTGAGTTTGGACCTTATATATACTCTGTTGTTTTTGCTATAAAAACCCCTTGTCTAGGAAACTAGACAGGGCGGCACCCGGTATTGATATGCTTCTACTCTTGTCTTTAGTAGGGGTGTTACAATTGATATCAGAGTATAGTTTATAGAATTGTGGTATTGTTATTGGAATTAATAGAATTCTTTTATTATGTAGGTATGGCAGATAGGAGTGATAAAGGCAAGTGCCCAATAGATGAGCGCAGTGATGCAGGGAAGAAAGAGATAGGTAAGAGCCCGGGTGTGAAAAAATCTGAAAAGATTAGAAAGATCTACCGAGCGGGCATGCTAGGATATTTTCTTATGACAGGACTTGGTCCTGGCCGTCGTCATGCACCCCGTCTTACCGGGAGCAGGTTTGACCCAGCGGTACCCGTCGTTACTCCGTTTGTACGAGACCTTAGTATGGAGGGGACATCATCACCACATGAGGAGAAGGGTGGTGATTTTGATGAGATTGATGGTGGTGTTGAGCCGCGCCATCAGGATAATGATGGTGAGGAGGAGGATAGTATCCCTGATGGTGCAGTACTGTCTGAGGATGAGGATGAGGTATTTGGTGAGGATGTGCCGGGAGTACTTGAGAAGGATATGTCAGATTTGGAGGTTGTTGATGTAGGAGAAGATCAGGGGGTGCTTAGGGTTGAGGAGCCTGAGGAGGATTTAGAGATAGCCCTAGAATTATTGCCTTAGTTGCACCCAGATGTAGGTGGAGATGAGGAGGTTGATGTGGCGGAGTCTTATACAGTTTCTACTGATTCAGGACCTTCCGTATCAGACGGTGACGATGACGAGTAGGAGGATGAGATGTAGATATATAAAGTATGATATGTACAATTCGCCTGGTGTATATGTCTTGGCACACAAATTTTGTACTAACTTTGTGATAAATGAGAATGAATGTATATTATGTTTTAGTATATGCACTGTGCCCATTTTTCTGATTACTTTTGAGCTGTGTTACATTGCTATATCAGTAAAATCTTATGAACTGTACAGATGCCTCCTAAGCGAACTACTCGAAATAATCCTGAGCTAATGGTGGAGGAACTGCAGGCGGAAGGACCCTACTTTGCAACATTAGACCACCCTATATTCTAGACCTTCCAAAAGATGGTTGATACTATCCAATAGTTGTCTAAGACTATTACTAGCATCAATGAGAATATGAGTAGGAGAGATTAAAGTGGATTTTGGGGTATAAGTCAAAAAATGTCTGGAGGGCCCTAATAGCAGAAGAAATGGAAGATGAAAATGAGGGGAGGCCTGGCTGGAGGACAACCCTCCTTTAAATACTTTAATTATGGAAAGGTAGGGCATAAGAGTTTCTATTGCCCTTGCCCTTGATGGATAAGAGAATAAAGTTGACTGGGAAGAAACAATCAAGGACATACGTCAGGACTTGGAAAAGGGAACTCAGGATAAGCTTCTACCTCTAGAATTGGACACTTTCTCTCTCTCTCTCTCTCCCCCACCCCCCCGCCCCAAACCACAAGTAAACGCTCGGGTGGTGGCATTAGAGAAGACAGACAATCAGGCTGTAGTGGTGGAAGGTACACTTCTTATTTTATTTTTTATTTTTTATCATAATGCTAAAGTATTGGTATATCCTAGTTCCACACATTCCTTTGTTGCTAATTCATTTCTTGATTCTATGGGAATAAAGGGGGAAGAATTTTCATATAAAATGATTGTCAGTACTCCATTGGAAAAGCAAATGAATAGTGAGAAAATACATAGGAATTGGATTATAATGCTATCTTGGGCACGGATTGGCTATACCAGCATCATGCTCAAGTTGATTGTAGACATAAGGTACTATATTTCCATCAGCTTGGGAAACCTCTATTGGAATTTATAGGTGAGGCTGGAAGGAAAAGTAATACTTTTGTATCGGGACTTAAGACCCAAAAGATGATTAGAAAAAGGTGCAAAGGATACTTGGCTTATGTAATTAATAAGTCAGGAAAGGTTAAGAAGCCTGAAGATGTTTCTATTGTGAATAAGTATTTAGATGTGTTTCCAATGGAATTGAAGGGGTTACTGTTGGAAAAAGAAGTAGATTTTTCCATTGATCTAATGCCATTAGCAGAACTAGTTTCAAGGATCCCTTATAGAATGGCACCTACGGAATTACAGGAGCTCAATAAACAACTATAGAAATTAATGGAGTAATGGTTTATTCGACTAAGTACTTCACCGTAGGGAGCACCTGTATTGTTTGTTAAGAAGAAAGATAGGTCATTGCGGATGTATATAGATTATTGAGGGTTAAATGTAGTGACGGTAAAGAATAAATATCCGTTGCCCACGATTGATGAATTGTTTGACCAGTTACAAGGAACTGGATGTTTTTTGAAATCAGACTTGAGGAAAGGATATTACCAAGTCCGAATTCGGGAAGAAAATACACTAAAAACTGCATTTAACACTCAATATGGGAATTTTGAGTTTGTGGTGATGCCTTTTAGTGTTACTAATGCCCCTGCAGTTTTTATGCACTTGATGCACCGAAAATTCCAATTGTACTTATATAATTTTGTGGTTTAGATGATACCTTAGTGTACTCTAAAGATCCTCAAGAACATGAACAACACCTTCAAAAAGTACTGGGAAAGTTAAGAGAGGCCAAATTGTATGCAAAGTTTAGTAAATGTGAGTTTTGGCTACAAGAAGGAGCATTCTTGGGACATGTGATATCCAAAGATGGGATTACTGTAGATCCTACAAAAATTGAGGCGGTGACAAATTAGAAACATCTCGAGACTCCGACTAAAATCTGAAGTTTCCTGGGATTGGCAGGATATTATTGGAGATTTATTGAGGGATTCTCTAAGATAGCTTTACTTTTGACTCAGCTCACCCAAAAGAAAGTTCCATATGTGTGGACTGAGAAGTGTGAGAAAAATTTTTAGGAATTGAAGAAGAGATTAAACTCTACTCCTGTTTTGGCATTGCCAAGAATGGACAAACCTTATGAGGTGTACACAGATACGTCAAAGGAAGGATTGGGAGGAGTATTGATGTAGGATAAAATGTTATAGCCTATATCTCTAGGAAATTGAAACCCCATGAGGAGAATTATCCTACGCATGACCTAGAATTGACAACTATTGTATTCGCTCTTAAGAAGTGGAGGCATTATTTGTATGGAGCTGAATTTGAAGTTTTCACCAATCACAAAAGTTTGAATTATGTTTTTACTCAGAAAAATTTGAATATGAGATAACATCGGTGGTTGGAATTTCTAGAACAATTTTGGTGTCCAATTAGGTATCATCTTGGAAAGGTAAACATGGTAGCAGATGCCCTTAGTAGAAAGGTGGATTTATCAGCTCTTCGAATGTTACAAATTGCAGAATTAGAAACATTTTCAGTAAATGGAGAAATAAGGCTGAGTAATATTTTCATTCAACCTACTTTTCTGTAGTGGTTGAAGGAAGAGCAAGATAGAGATGAAGAGTTGCAAATGTTAGTGTAGAAGGAGGTAAATAAAGAAGGAGATGAGTTTCGAAGGGATAATAATTGAATTATGTGTTACCGAGATTGGTATTGTATCCTGAAACAGTCTGCGATGAGACAAGATATTTTGACGGAGGCACATTGAAGTAATATACCATCCATCCGGGAGCCGTGAAGATGTATCAGGATTTAAAACGACATTATTGGTGGATTGGTATGAAGAAGGATATCTCAAATTTTGTAGCTCGATGCTTGAATTACCAACAAGTGAAAATAGATTAGCAATGGCCTGGAGGGTTATTGTAGTCATTACCAACTCCATCATGGAAATGGGATGAAATCACTATTGATTTTATTATAGGATTACCCATGGCAGTAGGACAACGAGATACTATATGAGTGATAGTGGATCGATTGACTATGTTCACTCATTTCATCCCTATCAATCAACGGGATTCTTTAGAGAAATTGAGAAAAATCTATATGGAGGAAGTAATCAGACTTCATGGAGTACCCTTTAGTATTGTATCGGATTGAGACCCCAAATTTACTTCGAAGTTTTGGATTAAGTTGTAGTAGAGATACGGGATAACATTAAAATTCAGTACAACAGCGCATCAACAAATGGATGGACAGACTGAGCGAGTAAATAGGGTTTTAGAAGATATGCTACGAGCTTGTGCTTTAGATTTTGGAACTAAGTGGATTAATAATTTAGCATATGTAGAATTTGCCTACAATAACAGTTATCAATCAACCATCAGAATGGCCTCGTTTGAAGCTTTATATGGAAGGAAATGTCAGTCCCCGTTGTATTGGGAATGTTTAGGACAGAGAATGAGTGAACATGATTCTTTTGATCTTGGAAAGGTTCAACAGACCATAGAGATGATCAAAACTAAGTTGAAGGTAGTACAGAGTAGATAGAAAAGTTATGCGGATCGACGTAGGAGAGATTTGGAATTTGCTGAAGGGGATCGTGTATTCTTGAAGTTGACACGACAACGACAATTGGGAACTAAAAGACAAATGAAGAAATTAGCACCTAGGTATGTAGGACCATTCCCTATTGTTGAGAAGATTGGAAAAGTAGCTTATCGGTTGGAGTTACCCATAGAGCTTCGAGGAATTCATGACGTGTTTCGTGTCTCCTAACTTCGAACGTATGTGGCTGACCCTGCCCACATTTTGAATGAAGAACCTATTGAGATGACTCCAAGCTCGAAGTATGAGGAAAAGCCTATTAGGATCTTGGAGTATGCTAAAAAAAATTATGGAATAACAAGATTCCACTGTAAAAGTGCTGTGGAATCATCACCCAGTGCAAGATGCACCTTGGGAAACAGAGGCAAAGATGTTGAAAAATACCCAGAACAATTCCAAGTGTAAGCCAATTTCGAGGACGAATTTTTTTGTAAGGAGGGGAGAATATAACACCCCACCTTTTTACTTTTGACTAGCTACTATTTGTAATAGGATGAGAATTTGTATGGATGTCCAGAACAAAAGTTGATCGGTGTAATGAGACAAATATTTTGGTGTAATAATATTTTGTCGGAACCTGGATGTAATTATTAGATTTGTTCTACCCGTACCCTAAATTTTTGGAAGGCTATTGTTGTTAACAAAATAAGAATTTGAGTGTAACCTGAAAAAAGAAATTGATTAGTGGGATAAAACACACGTTTTGGTGTGAATTATGCTACCCGGGGTATCGGGGGCATTTTTGTCATTTCGATCGTGCCCGCGACTTTGACTACAAATTTAACCAAATAGAGAAGGAATTGAAGGATTTAAGTATTACCAATGGATTTAGTAGAATTTTTGAAGTTGGATGGTGAAATAAAATATTTTTCCGTTACAGACCCGATTTTAGTTATTTCTGAAGAAAATAGGAAATTGTGGTTAAAACGGTGTGTGTGGCATTTGGTGATTGGTAGTCCATGGACATGTGTCAATTTAAGAGAGGTTGCATGAAGGATTCATACAAGATATATGGAATTAAAGGATTGCAAAATAAATCAAGAATGGTGTGTAATTTTGTAATTGGAACACATCACTTGTGGGCCCGTTTGATTAAGGTCTTGAGCAATGTAATTGGCTAAAGTTTGGACCAAGAGAAGATGAATGAATTGCTGAAAATTAGCCAAGAATTTTGGCAGCCATGCAAGAAAAAAATGAAGGAATTTTTGTGGAGGAAAAAGGGTGGTTGGTGTGTAAAAATCTTTTTAGAACACACCTAAGTCTATCCACCATTCAATTTTACCAAAACAAGAAATGAAGGGCCAAGATTGAAGAGTGAATGGTGGTTAGGAGGGGATGATAAAAAGCCTAAAATTTAGCAGCCATGAAGGAGAAAAACCAAGAGAAAAAGAAATCAAACAAGAAAAAAAAAAAAAGGCTAGTGTGTGTTCTTGGTGTGCTAGGTGAAGTCTTAAGAGTTCTTGGAGCAAAATCACCTCAAATAGCCTCAAATACAAGGTAAAACCCTACCTTTCTTGAATTAAAGTTGTTGTTGGGTGAATGATAATTATGTTGATGTGAATTTTAACATGAAAACATGAATTTCATGTCTTAATTTCGGATCAAAGCTAAGGGTTTTGAACTTTTGTGCATGAACTTTGTATATGGTTGTATATGTGCTGGCTGCCTAAGGGTCTTTGAATGATGTTTTGTGAGAGGAAGAACTGAATAATTATGGTGGTTTGAAGGGTTGTTTCCGGTTAGGGAGATGATGATCAAAGTAGGGTAAAAATAGAATTTATTTGGTTGGAAAAATGGATTATACTAGCTTTTGATTAGAAAAGTTGAATTTGAGTTAAATAAGTGTGACTTTTGTGAGCTATTGGAATCTAAAAATTATAGAATTAAAGATGATTTGAAGGAAGATTGAATGGATTAATGGTTCCAAGGTTTTAAAAACTAAAGGAGAACAAAGGAAAGCATGAATAGTGGAGTTGAGGTAAAACTACTGGGGCTATTTTTTCCCTGTAGTATGTCACAGACACCAGAAATCTAAAAAGGGCCATTTTGAAAATACATTTAAGAGTCTTACGGTCATTTTGGTATATCATAGAGCCAAATCAGAGTTGTGGGTTGAAAGTTATGTCCAAAACAAAATCATGTGTCAAAGCAGCAAAATTTCAGAATTTTGCTTAGAAAGTGGATGAACTTAAGGATGATTAATTGTGTAATTTTTGATGAAATAATTAGGAAATATGAAGTGAATCCCTTGAATATGAAGGGATAAGGGATGTGGAAAAATTAAAATGAAAGAATCGAATAAACGACGGAAAAATGACGTGAACGAAAGTCGAACATTTTCCTTAACCCTCAGCAAATCGTTGGCCCCGTCAGCTAACTGTCTAAACGTTGGTTGGACGTCGGCTACCCATCGATCACATCAGCTAGACATCGGGTAACCGTCGGCCTAACACGAGTTGACCCAAAAATGATGTTTGGTATAGGTTTCTCGATAAATGGCCAATGGAACGTTGGAAACGGTAGAGATGGTGATTAAATGACCGTGAACAGAAGTGTTAATTAAGATACGAGGTGAATCCCTTTCATTTCTAAAATCTTTTAAAAACTAGTGTGCTTCACTTTTCCATGAAATGCTATGCTTTATACCATTTTGGAAATCTCTAAATATGTTTAAGGTTTTTCTGAGCAAGATTTGTTTTATGCCATTTTGGGCTTGAATGAACTTCATAATTGGCTTGGAAACCTTAATGGATGATTAAAGCATGAATTTTGTGAATTTAGTTCCTTTTGGATTAAATATTTAGGATTTTCAGAAAATGGTGATTTTTGGAATTGGGTATTCAAAAATTAATTGGAATGCCCTTATCAGAACATTTTATGGAAATGTGTTTGAAAACTTTAAATTTAATCCTCCTTTGGGATTAGAGTTCTAGGTTTCTTAAAATGAGTTCCTTTTGGAATCGGGTATTTGGAAAATGATTCAAATGTCCTTATTAAAATATTTTATGAAAATTTTTAGCATTGGATATTTGGTAAATGACCAAAATATCCTTACTGAAATTCTTGTGACCACTTTTCGAATTGGGTAAAGGTAAAACGACCCGAATACCCTTGAAAAGTCTTTTAAAATTGAGTATGGGTAAAAAGACCCCAATACCCTTGGAAATGACTTTTGTGATCGAGTACAGGAAAAATGACCCCGATACTCTTAGAAACTTACTTTGATGTATGAAAAGAACTCTTTAACCTGTTTTAACACAGTTTTGGAAAATGATCTCTCTTGATGAGATTATCTTTTGGAAAATGACTTTTGATCCTCGAAATTATTTTATCGGTCTGATGTGCCTATGGAATGAATTGATTGTCCTTGCAGAGCCTATATGAATGATGATCTGACTTGTAAGTCAGTGGGATCAAATTCTAAAAAGTGTTTATTTCCCTAAAAATGTTTTGATTGAAAATCCTACGAGATCAAATAACTCTCTGACCTGATCAGTCAGAAGGGGTTGGTAGTAGTGACGTTGAGTACTCAGTGAAGACTTTGATCTTTGTACTAGCCTATATTAGAGTTAGACGACCCTAGTAACCTGGCCCAATTCTAGGGATTGTCTTACTCCAAATGGGGTGACAGAACATTGAGACGAGTCGTATTGGCTAGCCGTCTAGAGCCTGGCAATTTCCATGCCTTGTGTGCACTTTGCGAGTTGGGTTGTTCACTAGCTAGGTTGGACACCTGGTGTTGTTAGAATCCCTTGCTGCCTCAATGGTGATTGATGTCAAGATTGGGACCCCTGGCTTACGGTAGCAAGTAAAAGATTATGTGTTGCGTGCACTTGTTTATTATAGTTTGCTACGGTGAACTTATTCTGGTGACTCACGGGATGAGTACTGGAGGCTGCGGTCTTAGAACAAGGATACGTGATGCCTAAGGCATGGCCTGCGGGACTTGCATACTAGCTGACCTTCTATTAGAGAAGTGCCTGTGATTTGAAAATTGGGGCAACGATTTGAAATCTGAAATATTGTTTTCCAAAAATGATTGAGTTCAGAACAAACTTTTCTCCTTAGAGTGTTTGAAAATTATTTCCAGTAGGAAAAGAATGATATGCTATTTCACAAAACTTTTGGGTTCTTTGTTCTTTCATAAAGCACTAGCACACACGGGACTTATTGGGTGATTCATCATTCACACGTGTCTACTATCTTACTTTTTGTAGGATCTAGAGCTGAGTGAACCTACGGATAGAAGGACAATACTACAGAGTTAGCAATATAGTTCTGGACGGCTATCTTTTTTATCATATACTTTGTCCTGTTGTATATAGATATGGCACATATGAGATTCTTTGATATATATATATATATATATATATAGTGTGTTACCATCCGTATGGGATGTTGTTGAGTTTGGACCATATATTTATACATTTACTCTGTTGTTTTAGTTATAAAGACCCATTGTCTGAGAAACTGGACGGGACAACACCCGGTGTTGATATGCTTCTACTGTTGTATTTAGTAGGGGTGTTGCAGTAGAGCTGGCGCTAGCTCTGTTTGGTTCCGGCCGTGCTCTGACGGCGATTGTTTTGACGCTTTTTTTTTTTATCATTTTTTGCAATAAAAGTCCAAAACACATTTCCAAGGGTAAAATGTCAAATCTGAAGAAATATACTTAGTTATTACAACATATGTATCACAAAACATCCTCAAATAACTAGGAAAATATTGTTGAATTTTGCCCCTATCAGACACATTAGGTTTCTGGTCAATTGGTAGCTAATATGAATTAATTTAATCATAATAGAATTAATAATCCTTTTAATAATTAGATTTATTAATTCTAATTAATCCTTTTAATAATTAGAATTAAGTTATTAATTCTAATTTAGGATTAAATTTATTAATTCAATATTTAATAAATCCATATTTAAGAGGTCATTAGTAGTATCTAGTAATACATCATGATCACCCAAAAGTCCAGAAAGTTAAGTAGCTTGACATGAACTTTTCAATAGTGAAACGTCAGTGCAATAAATTCCTTTCATCATACAATATCTCATGCATTTTAGGGTATGGAATTAATGCCAACTCCCTCCAAAATATTAATTAATTTTGGCCCGAATATATTAGTACTTGTTTTCGGAATTCATTGCTCAACATACGTATCAATTGGAACTATTTCCAACATATAGTCGCCTTAGCTAAGGACTTCTTGAGTAAAGATTTCTACAAGTGGCCTTGAAATATTCACTCCTACTGTTAAGAGTAGCGAATCCTTTATTGACCCTCTCAATTATTTTCATTTACTTCACATTATACCCAATATCTATCTTATAGATGACCATTGATCTGACTCCAAAGATTAGAATCAAAGTACAATGATCAACAAACAAAGTACCTTAGAGATTTCAAGTCTAAGGATACTTGCATATTTACTATAATAAGATTTTGTCACCGATACTAAATAGTTATCCATGTGATTATGTCATAGCTAGGTCATCCAATATACTTGTTCAAGTAACTAGCATCCACGTGTTAACTTTGAGTATCACAATACTCACGGATGTGAGATCCACCATTTGATCAAATCAAGAAGTATAACACGTGCTAGTCTTAGTACATTAATGATGTACCATCTCATTAATACTATGAATAGGGATAATTTAAGCACAAACATAGTTCAATGTAATAGGAACCTCACATCACGATCTTTATCATGATTTCATTAACACAATATTGTACTTGAGACTTTATCTAATAGTGTTATACATATAAACATATGAAACAAAGAATAACTTAAAGATAAAGAATGCCTTTTATAATTTAATGTGCAAAATACATTGAACAAATGATTGCTTCCAGGGCATAATCCTAACACATTTCCAAATAAAGTATAAAACATCAAAGCATCTCTAAACCCAACGTTTGCATATATTACCCAGCTCTCACTCACTCATCGTTATAAAAAAAGTCAAACTTAGGATTTGAAATTCCTATATTAGGACCTATAGCCGGGTTATTCCACACAGGAACATTCTCTATCTCTTTATCTTCATCTTTTTTCAGTATTAGTCTTAGGATTTTTAGTCCTAATTCTCTTCTTAGGTCTCTCATTCTCTGTGTCATTCTTAATCTCTGGTATGGGTTCTTCATAATCCAACTCACTAGGATAATCGCTCTTGGGAGTTAATGGTTCTATACTAAAGCCGTCATTGGAAAGGTAGAGGTCATCCCAATCCATTCCTAAATAAAGATGAATCCGATGACTCTGGGTCTATTACTACTTATGCTGGTGCAATCCAGGGGTTCATAGCCTTTCGGTCAATCTGCATTATTCTTACCATCCTACAATAAAAACAATCGATTTAGTCCAAGAGACTTGAAATACTCAAAGTTGGCTCAGTCTAAACGTAGGCTTTAAAACTAATTGTAACACCTCACTACTACGTAGCTAGAAAAGGGTTGGGGATATTACCTCGTCCTTAGGATCAGAGGTCTTTATAATGTGCTAAAATAAATTCCAAAGTTTAAGTATAAACTAAAACTCTGAAAAATATTACATAAATCATTAGAACATAAATAATCCACAACATTCACATAAAAAAAAAAAAACAAATACAAGTCTCAACATTAACTTCTCAACCTATGAAAGGAAACAAATTAGATCCTTCAGCTTTGTCAGCATATGACTTATCCTAAAATCATGATAAAATAAAGTGTGAGATGAAAAATCTCAATAAGTCTTGTAGTGCGCTATAGATACATTTTTCAAAACAGTCCATGATGCATGACAATAAATCTCTTGTAACTAGTACAAATAACAAAATATACCTTAAAATATTTTCTCAATAAAACATATAGGTGAATTTATCAAATACTATAGAAGTGAGATAAAATCATAACATTTTGTGATAATTGAACATTTGAAGACGTAATCATCAAGAAAAACTTGGGAACAAAATAAAATTTACATGTTGAACTTTATACCAATAACATAACCGTATCATCGGGATATCATATAAGTATAGTTTGCTCACCATACAACAAACCTCATATAAGTATATTTCTTCCAGTGTACAATATATGAGAGTGGTTCACAATCACTAGGTAGGTGTACATTCTACTGAAAGAATACTTATTTATCTCTCTGAAAAACAATAACTAGTGGCCCAGATGTCCCATACCCATAGCTCCATTTTCCCTTTTTAGAAATGTGCTGATAGTTGAGGACGACTCAGCTAATGAGTACTATCACCCTACAGTGTCATCTTTCTAGATATGGCAATTAACTGAAAATTTCCCACAATTTAACATGAGCTAGTAAAAGAGTATCACTTCATTTAGTACTCAAGAATTCACAATCACATTATATAATGATTTCAACACACTGGCATTCTATCAAGGATTAGATTAACCTTTGCAAAAATACAGTTCCCAATTCCCAAACATACTTATATTGCACATCCTATAATACTCTACAATTCATACAATCTCTAAATACAAAAGTATATAAATGATCATACAATTTCCAAAACAAAAAGAAGGCCTACCATAATTTAGAAATTTCTTAACATTTGGAGCCGAAGTATTTATAACACATGCTATGCTTTTTGCAAACATATTCATGAATATAAATTGTAAAACCACCAAAAACCACCCTTAGGATGAGGAAAAGGGTTTACATTGCATAGCATATCCTTTGTGCATTTGTTTTTCGAAATGAATTATTACAGGCTTTATATATATTATTTCTCTGTGTTTTGTTATGTTTATGTGATGATTAGGAATTTTTTTTTTGGGAAGAGAAGATTTTTAGGTCACGATATTCAAGATGGAAAATATAGTTAACTTTGAAGTTGTGTAGAAATGGGTTATTTTGGAATATAAGAACCCAAAATTTAACATGACTTGGTGGATAGAACTTGGAGTTTGTTTCTTAGAGACTTGAGTTCAAATCCCTTCAAGAGTAATGTATTCCTTATAGATTTTAATTTCTTCCTTTTTAATTTTAATCCTTTCCATCCATGGGATAATTATTACTTTCGGAATCTATTTGGAAGTTTCTTATCCCTCTGAATATTTATACTATATGCAATATCAAATTTTTTCTTCTTCATTCAGCTACTTCTTGCAGGAAGACATCTTTGAGAGTTTTCAGTAACTAGGAAATTCCCAGCCTTAGAATTCTATCTCAACCAAAATTGAATTTCCAAACCCTTCTGAGGTCACTCCTGAAATTCCTTTTCACGGTGATCATTATCTATCAGATTAACAAAAGCCATTAGACCTTGAACAGAAGATATTCACTATCCTTTACGAATTCTCTGAATTTCCCATTCTATCTTCACTAGGGACTGACACATTTTCATACACATATTTTCTTTTTCTCTTGGTTACACTTTTTCTTTGGCTTGATTGCAATTACTAAAATCTCAAAGCCCATAATGGAGAAAAAATAAAAATAATTGTTTGTTAAAGAATTAGGAAATAATTGTCGGTGTTTTTTTTTTTTTTTTGCACTTGAAATATATTGTATCACACACACACACACAAAGGAAAAAGTCAGCCGCCCTAAGACAAAACATAGAAAGCTTTTTCCTTGATTTTCTTCTCTAACATTATTAACCCTAGTAACCAATAAATTTTTTTAGTCAAAAATTTTGGCGGTTCTTGAATAGATCCTCGTGTGAATCAATATTAGAGAAATTCCTATTCTTGGAATTTGGCAATTTGTGATTGAACGAGTTTACGGAAGGGTTTCGTGTGTGCGAAGAAAATTTTAAAAAGCTACAAAGTGATTCATTTGAGTGGATTTCGTTTTAATTTCCGTTGTGCGTTAATTGTCATTGCATGATCGAAATCCTCCAAAAATAAATTAGACAAAGCCAAATAGAAATTGTCCAAGCTTGCTAGCACAAAAAGAGAGAAATCATTGCTTTCCATGCTCATCACGAGGGTTGTTTTTCGTAATGCTTGGGAGTGATCCACTTTGCTTTCCGAAATGAACTTGGACCAATTTGGTTCTCCAAGTTGTGAATGAAGGCTTCTTGATTCTTCAAAGATGCTTCAACCTCTTGATTCCTCAGAGTTGTGTGTTGGAACCATACCAACACATGACTATTCACACTATCTAATAACCAAATCACCGGGGTTTTGATATTTCAAAACTCCCAAAGGCTATCAACAGAAGAGTTTTGGCTAAACCTTAACTCTTTTGTTCCATGAATCAAAATAACCCTTTAGTCCCGGCTATTAGACTAAAATTAACCTTTTGTTTTCCTTAGACCCAATGAGCCCAAAAATAATAACCATTAATTATTTATTTCCCGGGCCTATTAAAATAACCCAAAAAATAATTCATGAGCCCAAATGAAATAAAATAATTATTTAAGCCTTTTATTAACTAGTTTAAGCCTAAGTTAATTTTTCAAATTATTTAATTTGGGCTTAGGCCCTGAATAATTAATTAACCAATTAAACTAGATAATAAAATTAATTTCTCTCATTCCTTTATTTTATTATAGTCTAAAAATAAATTAGACTTCTTGAATAAAATAAAAAATTTTTTATTGTGACCATTTCCTTGGCCTAAAATAATTAGGACTTATGGGCTATTTCGAGGACCAAAAAGACACATCGTCTTTACTACTAAAATGACCAAAATACCCTTGCCATATAAATAGCTATGTCTTTCATTTTAAATATTTTCTAATATCATCATAAGGAGATATTGACCCCAAGGACAATGTTGCATTAGTTATGTCTTTGACCTATAGGTGAAATAACTAAAATATCCCTCTACACACCGCTGTGCATTTAGAGAGGAAAGAATGTATTAACATCTCTCTAAAAGACATCTACCATCCTTAGGCTTCTAGTCCAATGATCCATGACTTCTTGGAATGTTTTCTCTTTCCAATGGAGCTACCCTAAAGCTAATATCCAAGTCATGTTCCCTGGAGTCCTAGATAATTAAATCATTTGGATAACCACAAAGGGCGATATAGTGTAGATACTATCTTGTGTAAATCTGTCTTAACTAACTAGTTACATATACCCAACATAAAAGTGTATTAGTCCTTCTAGAGAACCTCAACCATACTACATTAAAGCACATGCTTCTAGCTTCGTCAGACCACCAACCCATACTCAAATTGTAGAGTACAAGTCCACACTGTAGCAGTAGTAGTCTATATTTTTATCACATAGTACTTTTAGAAATCACTACTACAGTTCTTGTTCTAAGTATTCAAAATTTGCTTGTATTATGAAATAAGAAGACTACTTATTGGCTAAAGGTAAGCCATTTCCTATTTAGAATTCATAACACAATAACCTTGTCATGATGAGATTCCCATTCTCATCATCTGGTTAAGGATAGTAGTTTATGTGTTAAGTATCCCATGGTTCATACCTTGCTATAAGAGACCTCTATTCACATAAACCATTTACTTATACACCATGGGTCTTTTCTAATAAAATCTTAGCACAAATATAAAGAAGATTTCACAAATAATTTCTGAGAAAAATACTTTTATTAATACAAGTAAAAATTGCATCAGAAACCTAGTCTAAGAAGGCATACATTCCAGTAATACCCTCGTCTGATCCTTAAGTCCAAAAATCTAGAAAATCTAACAGTGAGAAACTAGCCATTTCTAGCCATTGGTGTCTTATGTTTTGCTTGTATAAAAGCTTTTAAAACTCGATTTTCAAGTAGATTTTTGTGCTATTTTTCTGAGAAACACTTTTACACTTTAGAATACAAAAATCTCCATTTTCATTGTTCTTCAAAGTGAAATCAAATTACTTCAAAAGGTAAAAAGTATTGGTGCTTATTTGTTTGCATATCTACTCAAATTTGTGAGCTATTTCTATCATCTCTTCTTCAATTTGTCTTGTATTAAGGTTGTGGTGTAAAATCCAGTTGGGGTGAGCCTTATTTGGTGAATGTATCAAGGTTGGGTGTAAAACCAAGTGTGATGATCCTCTTGTGTAAGATTGGTATAGCCTACCACCATTGATTTGGAAAAAAGATTTCAGTGATTGTGTTGAAATCCTTAAGTGGGTACTTAAGATAGTGGATGCAGATCAATTGAGGGTCGAACCACTATAAATCCTTAGGTATTTTCTTTTGCATTTCATCCGCACTCTATCACTGCATTTTTGCTGATCATTCTATCAAAGAACTTTATCTCAATCACTACAATTGCTGATCAATTTTAAAAGCCTTTGTGTTCTACAGAAAGTCTATATTTAATGCCTCAACTGCACATATTTAAAATAAACCATCTTTTCGCTATTTAGTGGTGCCTTAAAAGAAGATTCATATCTGAACTCCTACTGCTACGAAATTAAATTGATATTTATACCTGCATTTTTACTATTCATCCGACTTGAGAGATTTATACTCTTCCATGCATTCATTAATTTGATCAAAGTCTTTTATACAGTTCGGTGAATCTGTTATTGTTGCTTTTTCTACCCATCTTAAGTATAGATCTTCTTTTCATCATTTAGAAGAGTTTTGAAAGTTCTTTAGTAGCACATTCAAGTCTGCATTTTTGAACACTCATTTTATTTGGCCTTTATCAAAAAGTCATCAAAGATTTTTTAAATTGAATTTGTTTGCCATAAACCTTTTTCAGCCCCCTCCCCCTATTCTAAGGTTTATCAAAAGTCAAATCCTAGCATAAGAATTATAAGTAGGATTACAAAAAAGAAGAGAAAAGCAAACTCATAAACAAGCCTCCTTCTTATTCTTCTTGAGATCTTCAAGTAATCTCCATTCGTCTTCATTGAATCTCTTGCTCCTCCTCTATTCTTTATACTCAAACTCACAAGAACTAGGATTTTTAAGAGAAAATCAAGCTTTTCCCAAACCTTCCTCTCTTAATTTTGTGTCAAAAGAATGAATTTATAGGGCTTCGGCCGTATAGATATGAAAAAACACATTCCGGATGTGTTTTTTTCGCAGATGGGCAGCCCAAGAAACTTGGACTTCCCTAGGCTACCACGTTTTCTAGAAACAAAATGGCTTAGGGACCAACTTCCCTAGGCTATCAAGATTCTAGAAAAATGGCAAATATGAATGAAGACCAGGTGGCCTAGGGAACTTACACTCCCCTGGGCTGTCGCCCTAATGCAAATAAATATATACATGTTGAAGAAGGGAGCCTAGAGAAGTTAGAGTTCCCTAGGGCACCTATATTCTAGAAAACTTCCTTCTGTGAAGGCCCCCAAGCTATTTAGGTGGGCCGACAATTTTTCGAAAAAATTGGTATTATTGAAGATTACTTGTAAGCCTATAGAACTTGAGGTTCCTTTGGATGCCTGCTACCTAAAAAAAAAATGCACACATAACTTCTTTGGTTTTTTCGATCTCCATTTTCTTTTATTCTCTTTCTTTTTCTTCCTTTTTATCTTTAATTGATATTTGTTATTTGCTAGAAAAAATAAGATAAAAAGGATATGATGAGTAATGAATTGCATAAGAATTTATCCCAATTGAAGTGTAAAAATAATAGAAAATCTATATATGATGAAACCTCATTATCTATCTCTACTGGAAAATGATAGAATTTTTGATTAACCAATCTATGGGTGTGGTACCAGTAGGAATCTTATAAGCTATCCTGTATGCCTAAACTGTCTCATCCAACTTTTCACTCTAATATTTTCTTGTGTTACTCACTAATTTTTCTAAAATCCATTTGATCTCTCTGTTTGTCACTTCAACCTGACCACTAGTCTAGGGATAATATAGGGTAGCAACCTTATGAGAGATGCAAAAAAATTTAAGTATCTTATCCAACTAGCTATTGCAAAAGTACATGTCTCTATCACTAATAAGAACTCTAGGGATTCCAAACCTAGTGAATAACTTCTTTAGAAATTTTATGACCACCAGAACATCGTTTGTTGGTAATACTTGTGATTCAACCTATTTGGAAACAAAATCCATTGCAACCAAAACATACTTGTTCCAAAATGAACTAGGAAAGGGTACCATAACGTCTATCCCGCAACAATAAAAAATCTCACACGCTTCAAAAACTGTAGAAGGAATCTCATGAGCATTAGAGATGTTTAATGTGCTTTGACACCTATCACAGTTCTTCACCAGCTTGTGTGCATCCTTGAATATTGATGCGGTAAATTTGGGTATATAAAAATCATGCAATTTTGTATCCATTCCCAATCAAATTTAATTAAAACATTAATTCCAAATTATACATATGAGCAAGTGCACTCATAATTAAGTATAGTATAGGGAATTAGCGAGTCTCAAACCTCAAAGAATAAGTACACACTAATTACTTTTCATTCAATGTTTAACCTACCAATTAGAGTGATAAAGAATAAAAATAAAGATAAAGATAAAGACAAAATATATACATAACTCTTGGAGAGAAAAACATGTAATTAAATAATTACTCTTGAAAACATGACAACAAATAATTAGCAATTATCACAATTAATCATTTTCCTTGGCATCATGAAGGAGTTTAATATAGAATCCATTCCCTCTCGAGTTATAGTTTCACTATCTTTTAGTTAATTCTAATGCACATCTTTGCCTCACTAAAACAACAAAAAGATGTATAAAACAAAAATCTTTGATAATTATCCTTATCTCTAGGTGACAATAGCATGAAATCATTAATTTCCCTATCTCTAGGTGAAATCAATAAGTTTTGACAAATTAATCTTGGCTTAACGTCTCTCTCAAGTTAGTTAAGAACATAAATCAAGAATTGAGCAATAAAGACTTTCTCCTAACCTCTTTCTCAAGTTAATTAGAATAATGGTCCACTCTCATCAATTCAGTTTTACAAACAAGTAATCAAATACCAAGAAAATAATCAATTGAATAAAAGACTAAATTAATTAATTATCACAAATCCAAAAAATAATATTCAACTACAATTAAAGCATTAATGTCATCATTATTTAAAGAAAAAGAAAAACAAAGGTCATAGAAAGAACTCATAGACAAGCCATCTTCTTCCTTTTTTGAGAACCAACATAGATGAACCTTGTGTGTACAAGAGGATTAGTAGGAGTACAGTCATTTTCTTGTAGCTTTATGTAGATGACATATTACTAATAGGAAACAATGTACATATCCTTCAACCAGTAAAAGTTTGGTTGTCCAAGAAATTCTCCATGAAAGACCTTGGAGAAGCGACCTATATTCTTGGAATAAGTATTTATAGAGATAGACAAAAAAAGGTTACTAAGTTTTTCACAGTCTACATACATAGGCAAAGTGCTAAAGAGGTTTAGTATGGATTAATGCAAAAAGAGATTTTTACCTATGCCTTATGGGATAAGCTTTTCAAAGTTGATGTCTCCAAAGACACAAGTCGAAAGGGATCACATGAGTATGATTTTATATGCCTCGACAATTAGATCCATCATGTATGTTATAATATGTGCTAGGCCCGATGTATCCTGTAATCTCAGTTTGACCAGCAGATACCAATCTGAACTTGGTGAGGGTCATTAGGTGGCGGTGAAGAGTATCCTTAAGTACTCGCAAAGGACTAAAAATGTATTCTTAGTACATCATGAAGAAGGTGATTTGAAAATAGAGGGGTATATTGATGTTAGTTTTCAATCTGATAAAGATGGTTTAAAATCATAATTTGGCAATGTATTTACATTGTGTGGATGGGCAATAAGTTGGAAAAGTTTCAAACAAGATACTATTGTCGACTGAACAACTGAAGCAGAGTACATAGTTGCTTTTGAAGCAGCTAAGGAAGTAGTTTGGATCAAAAAGTTTGTGACGGAGCTTGGAGTGGTTCCTAGCATTGCTAAACTAATATATCTGTATTGTGACAACAATGAAGCTATTGCACAAGCAAAGCAACCATGGTCTCACCAACTATCCAAACATTTACTCAGGTATTTTTATTTGATTAGGGAGATCATAGATATACAAGATCTAAATATATAAAGAGTCTATACTAATGAGAATATAGTTGACCCACTTATTGAAGAATTATCCCAAAAGAAACAAGATAGACATGTTGAGTCATTAAATATTACATACATGAATGATTGGCTCTAGAGTAAGTGAGAGTCTATTAATATTATGCTCTAGAGGCAATCACATTTATTTTATATATTGCACATTTATTTAATAATACAAGATATTTATTATCTTTTAGTTTGTTTTATTTATACTTTCGTGTAATTATAACTATTAGATAAAGCCCTAAGTGCAACATGTTATTAAGAAAATCATGATAGAGATCATGATGTGAGGTTCCTACTACACAAGAAAGTGTTTGTACTTAAATTATCCCTAATCATAGTATTAATGAGATTAGACATCATTAATGCATCAAGACTAGCACGTGTTATACTTTCTGATTTGATCAAGCGGTGGTTCTCACAACCATAAGTATTGTAATATTCAAAGTTAATACGTGGATACTTGTTACTAGAACAAGTACATTGGATGACCTAGCAATGAGATAATCAGGTTGATAACTATTTAGTGTTAGTGATAGAATTTTATCTTAGCAAATATGTAAGTATCCTTAGACTTGAGATCTCCAAGGTTTTACTTGTTAAGAATTGTACTTTGATTACAATCTTTAGAGTTCTGACAAGACCGCCTATGGGATGGAAATTAGTACAACATGAAGTAAACAAAAGTAGTTGAGAGAATCAATAAAAGAATCACCATTCCTAATAGTAGGGGCGAATATAGCACGACCACTTGTAGGAATCACTACTCAAGAAGTCCTTGGGCAAGGAGACTGTGTATTAGAAATAGTTTCAATTGATACATATGATGAATAATGGATTTCAAGAAGAAGTACTAAAATATTCAGGCCAGAATTAATTAGTATTTTGGAAGGAGTTGGCACTAATTCCATATTCTAAACCGAATGAGATATTGTATGGTGAAAGGAGTTTATTGCACTATTATTTGCTATTGAAAGCTTCATGTCAAGTCACTTAACTTTCTGGACTTTTGGGTGGTCATGATGTATTACAAGATATCGCTCATGATTGCTAAATAGGGATTTATTAATTAGAGAATTAATAAATCAATCCTAATTATAATTAATATGTTAATTCTAATTATTAAGGATTATTAATCTTAAAGATGTTTGGATTAATTCATATTTTTCTCCCAGTAGACCAGGAAACCTAATGGGTTATACACAATAAAGGATAAAGTACATGGGATGTTATTTGATAACATTACAGGGTTATTTGAGAAAAGAAAAAGCTATTGTGGTCGAATAATAATTAGTTATAATTCATGAGCCATACTATAATTAGGAAAATTACAGTACTAATTGGGAATTTAGGAATCCTTATACTTTAAGGATTTCTGGTTACCAAACACAATTCATATATTCTGGTATGAAGTGCCATGCTTGAAATAATAGAATGTGCGAGGAAAAATCATTTTTCCTGTGTCTCTCTCATGTCTTCTTCTTTCTTTCTAAATCCTAGCTATTGGTGAACATACTAGCATCTTGTTCATAGTGAAACTGAGTAATCCTTTGTGTGAATTTCAATCACAAACAAACCTATCCTTGGATCATAGTGGTTCAATTTTGAACGATCAAGAAAAGAAGACTTTGTTCGTTGGTTGCTGGGTTTGCTGGATCGAGCCGATCAATATCCTAGAGAAGTTTTGAAACCTCACAAAGAAAGGTAAACCCCATGACCATTTTCTTTTACCCATTTTAATTCACAAGGATGTGATCTTGGGGTCAGGATTCAGTTTTTTTCCATTGTGTTTTCGATAATACATGATTGAATTCCCTGCAGGTAGTTAGAACTGCTTTAGGATTAAATAAGATCATATTTATATGTGATATTTAATCCTGCATTATTTTGTTACATAAGAATTACAGGATATAAATAGCATGTAAAAAGTTTATTTTTGGAAGCTTGACTACTTATTTAATTATGTGATCAAATACATAAGTTTTTGAGAAATCTATTTTTCTATAGATAAAATAACTAAGAAAAATGTTTTAAAAGGTAACTTTGGAATTTAAAATAAAATTCCCGATTTATTCCTCCAAAGGCTATTATCCTTGACATGGAGAATAATTTGAATTTAAGTATTTTAAATTTAGTCCCTATAAATAGTTTTAACAGGAGTATTGAAAATAAAAAATTCATGCTTTATTTTCTTAAAGGGCATTATTCTTGACATAGAGAATAATGCTAAATTTTTGGATTTTTGCTAAAGGTAATGAAAATCAAATGTTTTCTTTTAAAAGAACGTTTTTCCAAAAAAAATATTTTTCTCAAAAAGATTAAGTGAGAAAGGGGTTCCAATGGCCTCGTAGCTTCCATTATGGATTCTTGTTAGAGACTGTGGTTATTCTCGTGTCATTCTGAGCATGACCCCCTATATGATGGATTTTCAAGAGAATCTATAACTAATGGGGGAATTATAATTAAAGCCATATATATATATATATATATATATATATATATGTTGATATCGGCTAGCCTATGTCGAAGGTATTAATATTGCATTATTTGTAGATAATATGAGTAATTGCTATCCTATTGATAGAACTATCTCTAGATTATTAACTAATAAGGAAGTCTAACTAGTGATGGTTATACACTTAACTTAGAAAATTGTTAGTCTTCCTACGAAGCTCTACCGATTTTTCTAAGAGCCAAAATTTTCCATATATTTGATAATGGTTTTAATAGGTTAACTGTATCATGGAAATAATATGATGTTTAAATGTGCATTACTATATTTTTTTTCAAAACAAACATTTTTTCTGACTGAAGTTTTTTTTCCAATAAATAGAAATGTCTGGTTTCAGTCATTTGTTTATTATTATCAAGGAGAAATAAGTTAACATGACCTAATTACGTGGATTGTGAAAGGAATCTAAGTATAGTACTCACTGCAAAAAAGTACAAGTATGTTCTAATTGACCCTTGTCCTAAAATTGGAAAAGATAGCACAGATCAAGATTGTGAGATTGAGAGGGCATAGAATGAAGCTGATAAGATGTCACATTTCTATATGTTGGCTTCTATGTCTAATGTTCTTCAATTAAACATGCTTACTACATAAGATATCAATATGTCATTGTGCACCATATTTGTGATAAGAGCCGGCTCATAAGGTAGAAAGTTCTTAGTGCGATCATGAACATTAGGATATCTAGGGGGTTTTGGTTCGCGAGTATATACTCAAGATGATTGATCACTTCGAGGAGGCCAAGGTCTTAAGGGCAATAATAGATCATGAGATTCAAATTAACATAGTTCTTAAGACTTTGTCAGATTCATACTCTCAGTTCAAGTTATATTATAATATGAACAAGCTAAGTATGTCTTTGACCAAGTTAATGAAAAACTCCATGCTGCTGAGAAAATCATAAAGCCAGTATCAAACGTATTGGTTAATCGTTCTAGTTCATCTTCTAGAACTAGAGCCCAGCCCAAGAAGTTCAAGAAGAAGAAGGCTCAGATAAATACAAGAGCCCAGGCTAAAGGATCTAAGCCCGATCCATCTAAGCCCAATGGCAAGTGTCTCAAGTATGGCAAGAAGGGGCACTTCAAGAAAAATTGTCCAGACTTGTTAGCCAAGTTCTCCTTAGGTATTGCTCTTTTTTTAGAGTCTATATTGATGGTTGCATCATCATCCACTTGGATTGTTGAATCTGGAGCCGTTGACCATAACTATAACTCCTTGCAGGTATTAAGCAAGATAAGGAGACTCAATAGAGGAGAGCATGGACTATGAGTAGCAAATGGAACACAAGTATAGGTTGTTGTAGTAGGAGACTTGGAACATTTATTTAATTGTAATAGGATTTTAGTTTTAAAAGTCATTCTATATGTTTCTAGTTTTAAACTAAATTTCATTTTAGTTTCAAGGTTGATTAATCAAGGGTATTCTATTTTATCCCATTCTGGAAGCATGTATGACAATCCCTTTTATATTAGTCCTAAAAGTCATCAAATAAAAAATACTTAGACTAAACCTAATAATAAGAAGAGAAAGACCACATTAAATAACTTGTATTTATGGCACATAAGATTAGGACATATAAATCCTATTCAGATTTAGAGGTTCATCCAAAATGGGTTTTTGGATTTATTGAAATTTAAGGAATAGCCTCAGTGTGAATCTTGTCTTTTGGGTAAAAAATGACCAAACAGTCCTTTGTCAAAAGATGGCAAGAGGCAAGGAAATACTTGCTGTAGTTCACACTGATATTTATGGGCCTATGTCTACACTAGCTAGAAAAAGGTATGAATACTTTATCATTTTCACGGATAATCATACGTGTTTTGGTTACATTTACCTGATGAGGTGTAAGTCCAATTTTTTTTATAAATTCAAGAATTTTAAGGCTAAAGTGGAGTATCAAACAGGTGAACTTATCTAGAAGTTTAGATCGGATTGTGATGGAGAGTGCCCCCTTGGTGAATTCAAAGACTACTTGGCATATCAAAGAATAGTATCTCAGCTGATTGCACTTAGGACTTTCTAGTATAATAGAGTAGCTGAGAAAAGAAATAGAACATTGATGAAAATGGTCAGAAGCATGATGAGTCATGCAACTCTTCCTATTTCTTTTTGGGGATATGCTCTAAGGACAACATCATATTTTTTAAACTTGGAGCCTTCTAAATCAGTACCTAGGATATCTTATGAGATGTGGACTGGACAAGAGCTTAATATAAATCTTCTTAAGGTATGGGGTTGTCTAACTTATGTACTGACTAAAAGAAGTAAGCTGGACCTAAGATCGATATTGTGTTACTTCGTAGGATATCCAAAAGGAACAAATGGTGGATACTTTTATCATCCCTAAAAGCAAAAGGTACTTGTTAAATACTTATATTAGATACTTGGAGGATGGACAAAGTATATCCACTAAGGTCTTGAGTATGGTGGAATTAGAAGAGAAGTTGATTAATACTTCAACTTCTAGTACCACAGTTGAGGAACTTAAAGAGGCATAGGCAGATGTTCCTGTAGAAAATGAACCACATCACAATGAAAGATATCTTGGGTTCTAAAAAGATGGATTGTAGAATTCTTTAAGACAGTCTCCGACTATTAGGAACAAGATCCCTCCAGATATGATGAGACTATTGCTGATATTAATACAGATAAATGGTGAGTAGCAATAGATGCTTAGATTGAGTCTATGTACCTCAATCAATTCTAAGATCTTATCACTGCACTAGAAAGGATTAAACCCATGGGTGTAAGTAGGTATACAAGAGAAAGAAAGGTACAAATGAAAATGTGAAAACCAATAAAGTAAGGTAAGTTGCAAAAGGTTTTACTCAGAAAGAAGGGATCGAATATGAGGATATCTTTTATTCAATTGCCATTCCTAGGTCTATTTGCATTTTTATTTTTATTTTTTATTTTTTGCTATCATATGACATTATGACTATGAGATATAGCAAATGTATATCAAGATAACCGTTAGCAAATGGCTATCTTTGCAATAACATCTATATAACCCAGTCTGAGGGCTTTGTTGTGAAATGCCAAGAATATATGGTCTGTAAGCATAAGATGTCTATTTATGGACTTAAACAAACATTACGTGCATGGAACATACATTTTAAGGAGACTGTAAAGTCTTATAGTTTCATACAAAACATAGATGAATTATGCATGTATAAGAAGACAGATGGGAACAACGTATCCTTTATGCTACTTTATCTATATGACATTCTACTCGTTGCGAATGATATAGGGGTATTTTCACCTATAAAGGTTTAACTATGAAGTCAATTTAGCATAAAAGTTATGGGAAATGCTAATTACATTATTAGTATAAAATGTTTTAGAGATAGGAAGCAAAGAATTTTTGGCTTATCCCAATTTGCTTATGTTGACAATATGTTGGCTAAGTTTAGCATGGATCAATGTTAAAGGGGCATTATACCATTTAGGCATGGATTGATCTTATCTTCTAAATATTATCCTAAGACACTGGAAGAATTGGAAATGATAAGTAGAATTCCTATGCCTTGGCAGTAGGAAGTCTCATATGCTTACGAAGTCCATGGCCAAGGCAACTATGTGTTGGAAATAGTTCTAATTGATACACATGATAAGTAATGGATTTCGGAAGTAAGTACTAAAATCTTCAAGCCAAAATTAAT
Organism: Voacanga thouarsii; assembly: GCA_026120185.1. NCBI lineage: Eukaryota > Viridiplantae > Streptophyta > Magnoliopsida > Gentianales > Apocynaceae > Voacanga > Voacanga thouarsii. The sequence continues at coordinate 2,475,211 of JANUWF010001641.1, read as the reverse complement.
TAATATTCTAAAGGGAGTTGACACTAATTCTATACTCTAAACTGAATGAACTATTGTATGGTGAAAGGAGTTTGTTATACTAATGTTTTATTATTGAAAGGTTCATGTTAAGCCACTTGATTTTCTTAACTTTTGGGTGGTCATGATATATTTCTAGATACCTTTTATGATATGCTAAATATGAATTTATTAATTAGAGAATTAATAAATTTAATTCTAATTAGAATTAATATATAAATTCTAATTATTAAAGGATTATTAATTCTGTTATGATAGAATTAATTCATATTAGCTACCAATTGACTAGAAAATCTAATGGGTCACACACAATAGAGGAATTGGTGCTCAAGATATTATATGATAATATTATGGAGCTATTATGTGAGAAGAAATAACTATCATGGGCTAATTGTAATGTGTTATATTTAGTTGGATTAGATTGCAATTATATAACAGTCTTGCGGCCGAAATTATAAGGTGGTAATAATTTCGTTACCTACATTGCAATTTATAAAACTAAAGCCCATAATTACAAGAAAGGAAAATTAGATTCTGTATGTATTTCCTAAAAAGATTAGGAAACAAGCACAGAGAAAAATAGGTATATGTTGATGTGTGCTCAGTTCTCTCTATGTGGGGAATTCTTTAGAAAATTCATAGAAGCCTTTTTTTTTTTTCCTCACGAAATACTCCCGATCTTGTCCAAAATTGCTAGCACAATTTGATCTGTGTTTTGAGTAGCAAATCTTGTGTGGATTTCTATTAGGGAAATCTTTATATTTGATATTTGGGGGTTTGGTGGGAACGTGAAAACTCTGATCCGTGTCCAGAATTGAAAGCCAAAAGGGATGATTTTGAATTTTTAGCAAATGTCTTCATAAGGCAAACGTCTTCACCCTTCTTTATTTATTAACATTAAACAATATTCGAGTGATCCATGGTGTAGAATTCTTGTTTAATTTTTACTATGTAGAACTCTCTTACAGGAGGGAATTCTGACATCTAAACAACTATTTTGGTCTAAGATGCCTAAAGGTGCTTCTGTGGTTACTCATGGGCTAAAAATGTTGGGCTTGATTGAGAAGCTTGGGTCACATAGGTTTGCAGTGTATCATGAATTAAGTGTCGACTTAATTTTACAATTTTTGCCAAGTAATTTTTCATAGTTTGTGATTAATTACCAAATAAACAAGATTGAGACCACAGTACTTGAATTGATCAACCTTCTCAAGACTGTAGAAACTTCCTTGGAGAAGAAAGCCAATGCAATTATGTTCGTAGATTCTTCCTTTTCTAAGAAAAAAATTCACAGGATGAAGAAAAAGTTTCCTACTAAGCCCCAAGGTGGCGTAAAGAAAAGCAGGCAACTGCCAAAGGTCCATGTCATCATTATAGCAAGATGGGCCATTGGATGCGCAACTACAAGGCCTACCTAGAGACCGTCAAAGAGAGGAAGGAGAAGAAGAAGCTCGTGGGCACTTCTACTTCTACTCCTAGTATATTTATGATTGAGATTAGTACTACCTTTAAAAATGAGATATGGGTATTTGATATAGGATGTGGATCTCAATTGTATAATAATTTGCAGGGGACTAAAGGATAATGGAATGCTTGAAAAAGGCAATATGGACCTACATGCTACAAGTGGTGCAAAAGTTGCTACACCTACTGTGGGAACTTATCATCTACACTTACCTTTTGGATTGATTTTAGAACTTACAAACTGTTATGATGTACCTGTTTTTCATAAAAACATTATCTCAGTTACTTATTAGGACATGAATGGCTTTCATGTAATTTTCAAGAATAAAGTTGTTCTTTTTCATTAAATAATATCCAATATGGTACTACAACTTTGAAAATAGTTTGTATGTTCTAAACATGAATGATCCTATTATCAATATAAATAACAATAAATAAAGAAAAGATAACTCAATATCATCTTACTTATGGCTCATTTAGGAGAATCGTGTATCTGAGTTACACAAATTTGGTGACTTATGATCATTTGATAACGAATCATATGGCATATATGAGTCATTTTATAATGAAAAATGGGTAAAATTATTTTTCTGGAAAAGGAAAAAAGGGCAAAAAAGTTATTAGAACTCATGCATACAGATGTATGTAGCCCAATGTCAGTACAAGCAAAATGAGGTTATTAGTTCTTTATTACTTTATTAAATGATTATCCACAATATGGTTGTATGTATGAAATAAAAATCTGAAGCCTTTTACAAGTTCAAAGACTTCAAGAATGAAGTAGAGAAACGACTTGACAAATGTATTAAAACTCTATGATCCGATCGAGGAGGTGAATACCTAAGTCAAGAGTTTCAAAGTTACATTCGAAATAATAGAATATTATCGCAATGGACTCCATTATATACACCTTAATATAATAGTGTATCTGAGAAAAGAACTTCAACCCTTCTAGATATAGTACGGACCATGATAGCTTTTGCATATCTACTAAAATCATTTTGGCGATATGCATGGGAAATTTCTATTTATATTTTAAATAAAGTTCTATCAACAAATGGTTGATTCTACCCTACTTGAGCTATTCTTTGGTAAGAGACCAAAGCTAACTCACTTAAGAATTTAGGGATGTCCTGCTGTGTGAACAGGATAAAGTCAAACAAAATTAGAGAACAAGTTTGACAAATATTTATTTGTGGGATATCCAAAAGCATCTCACTGATATCACTCCTATCTCCCATAAAAAAACAAAGTATTTTTTCGAAGCATGCCTTTTTTATAGAGAAGGAGCACATGCTTAAAGGGAACTGTGGGAGAAAATTTGAACTTAGTGATTTTCAAGAAGAACAAACACACATGGATTAATCGTCTGAGCCCATATCTATTGAGAGAATAGATGAACTTTAGTCTACACAAGAACCTCATAAGTTGAGTATGACATGTGTAGCACCTAAAAGATATGGATTTCTCAGAAGTGACCAAAATGATGTATTACTCATAGATGAAGATGGGCCTATTAATTAGAAGAATATTTTGAAGAATTTAGAATCTAACAAATGGTTGGAAGCCATGAAGTCAAAAATAGATTCCATATATGACAATCAATTATGGACTTTGGTTGATCCATCTAATGAGATAAAACTCATAGGGTGAAAATGAGCTTTCAAAAGCAAAACCAACAGGGATGGTAATTTAATTACCTATAAGGTGTGATTGGTTGCTAAATGTTATCGCTAACAGCAAGGTATTAACTATGACAAAAAAATTTCACCATTGGCAATGCTGAAATCCATATAGATACTCCTAGCACTTGTTGTTTATTATGATTATAAGATTTGGCAAATAGATGTGAAAAGTAGCTTTCCTTAATAGAAACCTAACTGAGGAAGTATACATAACATAACCTGAGGGTTTCACATCTACGGATCACACTAAAGTGTGTAAGTTACAAATATTTATTTATGGACTTAAGTAAGCTTCTAGGAGTTGGAACATCCATTTTGTTGAAACAATCAAAGAGCTTAGTTTCATACAAAATATGGATAATCATTCTGTATGCATAAAAGTTAGTGGGAGTGCAAAATTTTCCAATTACTTTATATAGAAGATATATTGCTAATACGAAATGATATCTATACTCTTCAATAAGTCAAAGGGAATATTAATTCTAGTTTCTAATTTGATAGGATAATTACAAAACCCAATCAGGTTACGTGGTCAATTTTGGGTGTTGGGTAGTTAGTTGGAAAGGCTCCAAACTAGATATAATTTCCAATTTAACCCCAGAAACTGAGTACACAGTGGCTTCTGAAGCACCTAATAGGTCAAGAAGTTTTTGATAGAACTCTGAGTGGTGCCTAGCATTGTTGGTCTAATACCTTTATATTATGATAACAATGTAGCCATTGTACAAGAAAAGGAACAACGGTCTCATCAACGATCCAAGCATGTACTTAGGCATTATTATTTAATTGGAGAAATCATTGATAGAAATGATGTAAAGATAGAGAAAGTTCCACATATCAGAACATAGGCAACCTATTGACTAAGGCATTACCCCAAAAGAAACATGATAGTTATGTTTAGTTATTCGATATTAGATATATGAATGATTGTTGTTAGTGTTATGTCTTAGAAACAATCACTTATATATTGTATATATGGCACATTTATATAATAAAGGCATTCTTTATCTTATCTGTTTGTTTCATTTATACTTCACATGTGTGTAACTGTTAGATGAAGTCTCAAGTGCAACACTGTGTTAAGAGAATCATGATAGAGATCAGGATATGAAATTCGTACTACACTAGATTGTGTTTGTGCTTAATTTATCCTTAGTCATAGTATTACTTAAAGGAATCGTGAAAAACTATCAAGGAAAAATGCAGTAAAATTTTTTTAGTTTTCTGAGCACATCTAGAAGAGAGTACTCACTTTTTCTTATTGGTCGTGTATTAACCAACAAGGGGCCGAGTTTCACTGGAACCATTTGCAATAGAAAAGGAGAAGGAGGTGCCTGCTATTTAACTGGAACTCTCGCCAATCTTCTACTCTTATACATTAAGCGTCTCCAAGCTTCTTTTCTTTGTCTTCTAGAGTTTGACTCTACCTTTCTCTAGGCATTAGCTTGGTAAGAGCTCCTTTCTTGGATAGAATTACTCTACCAAAGAGAAGGAAGAGAAAAAACGTGGAAGAGAAAACCAGCGGAGGACGCATACTTGAGAGGCTGAACTCAGGGAAAACTACATTCAGATTTTTCTCCTCTTCACATCATATATTTTGGCTGGCCTTAGTGTTTTATTAAGCCCTAATGGGCTTGGTACTGTGCTCCAAAACCAATCTAAGACAGGCCCAAACCTCTGAATTAATTAATTATCTTTTCTGTGTCTCATTATATACCCAAGACTAATCAATTAATTTTAATTAGACTCTTATAATAAATTTTATTTCTCTTCCAAATAATTATCTTTTAAGCCCAGATTATGTCTAAACAACACCAAGGTAACTTGAGCAACTCCGGGGACCAAGAGACATATTATTCATGGCTACTAAAATGACCGAGATACCTTTACTATTAAATAGCCACATTTTATCACTTTATACATCTTCATTTATTACCATACAAAAATATTAACCCCAAGAATAATATTGCTAAAGCAATGTCTCTGACGTACAAGTGAGACAGGATAAATGTACTAGCATCCATCTCAAAGACATCTACCATCCTTAAATCTCTAGTCCGATAATCCATGGCTCACTTGAATGTACTTACTTATCTTTGGAACCTACCCAAAAGCACACATTCTAGAGTCACATTTCCAGGGTCCTAGATCATTAGATTATCCTGGATAATCACGAGGGGTGATTTAACTTCACTAAGTGAAGTATAGAAACTCTGTTGCATGAGTCCATCTTAACTAACTAGAGTAATACACCCAACATACAAGGATATTGATCTCACAAAAGAAATCTCACCTAACATATATTAAAGTATAAAAACCTAGCTTCGCCAAACCACTAACTCATATTCAAGTCCGAAGGTCCATGTAATAACTGTAATAGTCTGATCTTTTTAATTATAGTACTTTAAGAGAAATCGCTACTACAGATCTAGTTCTATGTATTCGAAATACGCTTATGTCTATGATGTGAGTGAACTACTCATTGATTCAAGGTAAACCATTCCTTATTGAAAATCATGGCGTAATAGTCCTACCTTGATGAAATGCCCAATTCCATCAAACAACTAAGAACTCAATTTTACTTGTATGACAAATATCCCTGGTCTATACCTTATTGTGAAGAACGACCCAACACATAGACCATTACTTATTATATTTGGACCTTTAAATATGCAATAATATAAGAAACAAACTAAATTGAATGATTAAAAATTTTATTACAATAAGTTTACATAGAATACATAGTCATTGAGGGCATACTTTCCAACAATCTCCTTCTTACACTATAAAGACTAAGAAAGTCCCCAAGTGCTTATCATTATGACATCTAAATGTCTGCAAAACACCTTGTATGTCAAATACTTGGGAAAAGGATCTGCCAGATTATTGACAGAGGAAATTTGATAGACCACAATCTCCCATTTTTAGTTGAACTCCCGGATGAGGTGATACCTCCTCTTTATGTGCTTGCCCTTCCTATAGTTTTGAGATTCCTTGCATTGTGACACTGCTTCAGAGTTGTCACAATATATGGTGATAGACCTATCCATCTGCTGTACTACTCAAGTTCTATGAGGAACTTTCGTAGCCACACCGCTTCTTTAGAAGCTTCTGAAGCATCAATGTACTCAGCTTCTATGGTAGAATTAGTAATGCAAAATTGTTTGATACTTTTTTATGAAATAGGTAAGTGAAGGCATATATGCTAGTGGATTTTTTTCGTCTTTTTTTTCTTAGAAGTCTAAGCCTGTGTAACCGGTAGGAACTAAATCATCAGCATGATATACAAGCATATAATCTTTCATTTCCTTGAGATATTTGAGTATATGCTTTATGGCTTACCAGTGAGCTTCACCTAGGTTTGACGAATATGTACTAACCATGCCTACTGCAAAACAGATATCCGGCCTAGTACAAAGCATAGCATACATGAGACTTCCCACAGCTGAAGTATAAGGGATCCTGCTTGTGAAACCCCACCTAAAGCCAACTCTAGAGTAAGGGGGTCGAGATGCATATCATATTATTTTGCATGAATATATATGTTTTTGAATGATTTTATGTGCTTTAGAATTGTGGATTATAGGTTAAAATGCTTAGTTATGCTTATTGAGTAGGAGGGTTAAAATGGTAATTTTGCTTGAGGTCAAAATAGGAAGATAGCTTGATGATTTCATAAGAAGAATATGTGGTTGAGAAAATAAGAAGAATTAGTGTGGTTTAGTGGTTAGAGCTTGGTGAATTAATTTCTAAGGTTATAAGTTCAAATCCCATCATTTAAGCTTTTGTCATGATTATCTTAACTAAGTTTGAATTTTTGTTTTCTTGCATTCCATGGAAATAGGAATGTTGTCTTAGGGGAGACATGAAGAGAATGTCCTAATCTTATCCTCATGTCCTAAAAAGGATTCTAGAGGAATTCTTGTCCATTTTATTACCTCTAGCTTGTCCTATTATAATTTAAATCCATTAAATCTCTTCTTTTGAACTCCAAAATTCTGTGATAATTCCTTCACCTTGAATTTCGAAAATCAGCTTTAAAGGATGGGGAGTTGGCCGAAAATAGGAGGGGAAATAGGAAGGGTTTCCAAGAGAAATCAATCACCATGAAAGAACCTTCAAAATTCACCTTCATGTTATTCATATTTTAGTGAAGGAAAATCTGAAAAAATTTTCAGAATTTTTGCAGACCATCACTTCGAAAATTCAGCCAGTAAACCTCTTCATTTGCTGCCAAGAAAATGGTCATTTCATGTGGCTTGAAGGCTGGAAAATCTATACAATTTTCGGACTGCACAAACTGTGCAAAACCAGAAAAAAATTATGGACATTTCGCAGCTTTCAACTAAGGAAATGAAGCTGTTTTAGTCCATCTTCAAGCTAGCAAAACTCCTCTGTATTTCTCCAGAAAGAAGGAAGGAAAATCACATTTGAAAGACCTTCAAACCCTCTCAAGAACTAGCTGCAAATCGGGTTGAAGAAGTGCAGAAATTCTGCACCAACCTTCGAAACCTTGGATAGCTTGAAACCAGAATTTTTCCAGCTTTGCTTCCTTCAAGTTTAGGCCGAAAATCACCCTTCAACTTCTGTAACATTGATCCTTGTTCAACTATGGACTGAACATCATTGAGCTTCACACTTACCTTGAACACATGGACTCCATAACCACACCTCAAAATACTCCTAAGATCACTCCATTCAAACTCTTTTCAAACTTCAAAAAAATTCCAACAGTTTACTCCATTAAACCACTCTTGCATTAGGCAAACTAACCAGAATTTACTCTGCCTTCATAGACTGAATTTCGGTCAGCTCTATAGCCTGAACAAGCTCCATTCATTCCATCAAAACCACCTTGTTCAGCCAGCACCATTGAAGAGTGAAGAAACCTTTCTTGATCAAACACCATAGCTAACCACCTACCTTAACCAACTCCACAACTTTCTCCATTTAAATTTCAAAAAAAATCTGATCACTCTCTCTCCGACAAGCTGAAAACCAAAACTTCCCTTCAACCTAGACCATTCGGCCAGCACTCTACCAGATTTCGTGCAGCATTCTCCCACACTCTCTCCATTTTCACCGAGAACACCAAGAATACACACTAAACTTCTTCAAGCCTAAACCTACTCTAAACCCCTCCAATCACTCTCAAATACTCCAGATCACTTCTATTTAATCTATAGACTTCATTTCTAGTATTTATAACACAAAACCTCGCAAACAAGAATTTTCAAACGGATCAAAATTAGCCTTTTCCCTTGAAAGTCTGAAGAACATCAACAAGGAAAATCAAGAACAACCTTCTTGTTCATCCTTTTCCATTCAATTCTTAATATACCCTTCTAATGCTCTCTCTCTCTCTCTCTCTCTCTCTCTCTCTCTCTACCGAAATGGTTGATCAACCATCAACCATGGCTGTTTTTCCCGGTGGATCACTCAAGACTCTCTATCGCGCGTGGACCTTCTTTTGTCTTCATCGAAGCAATCGACAATCAAGTATCCATTCTTAAATCCTTTCTTTTTAAATTCCGAAATCATGTCTCCTAGGTGTTGATAGGGAGATAGAGTATGAATAGAGATTGAGTATATGCATGTGGATTAAGGGGATGGAGTTAAGACATGATGATTGTTGTATATGGCTAAGTTGTATGTGTTTTCTTTTTGAATCATTGTATGTTCTTCGTGCTTAATGAATTTTATGGATGTTTGAAGCATGTTAGAGATCATGACACCAAAGGTGATTAGGCTCTTATGTTTCTATTTTCCATTGAAGCCATTAATGATGATTATGCCTAGAAGGAAGTTAGCCTTGTGATAGTATGTGTTAAGTCAAGCATGTGTTCATGAATGGATTGGTTTATTATTTGATGTTGGAGAATGTGTTTATGAATCTTTTCTAGCAATAGGAAAATCATGGTGAAAGAGTATTTCCTTGTTAAGTCTAGGTTATTTTTATTAACAAAATTTTATTACTTTAAATAGAATTACTACTATATTTTTCTCTATAAAATTCGAAACTCTAGGAAGATTTGGAGTGGTTTATTAATTAAAATATTAATATTTTCTTTATCAAATAAATGAGATCTTTTGTTAAAAATAATATATATATATAGTAATAAATCTTTTATAATAAATAAAATATTAGAATTAATTGATGACCTTGTAGACCTTAGTTCAAACTTTTACCTATATTCCTAAATATTATTTATATTAAAATCTATTTGTTATTTATTAATTAAAAATTTAAAATAATTCATTTATTATTAATTTTATTTATTACTAATTATTTATTATCTATTAAAAAATTAATTAAAAATTATATGTAATTTATTATTTACTTATAATAAAGCTATTTTTAAATTACCATTTATTAATATTATTAGGACTTAATATTATTTAAATTCAAACCTTCTTTTATTTATTAATAATAGCACTCAAGAATTATTAATTGAGTCTATAATTTATTAGCAATTATTTTAGAACCCCAAGTTATTTTAACTTATCAAACTAGACTTATTTTATAAAATTCTTTTTTTTAGCTAGCCTTAAAGCTTAGAACATTAGGGTCGTGATGGTAATGGGTTGAACTAGGATTATTTTGTGTAAGTGAGCATAGATTGAATGTAACCTTATGTTTTGTGTTTACCCCAGGCGGGGTTAGGTCAGTCTTGGAAGATTTTTGGGTTTGAGCAAGCAAAGAATCAGGTAAGCTCCTGCATAGAATTTTGTGAGGACCAAAAATTACTGTGGCAAGCTAAAGGCGATGTGTATGGACATTTATTTTGTGGAGGCAATTAAGGACTGGTTTTCCTTTTTATTCCAGACGAACAAATCATTTGAAAATTAAACAAGAAGTTTTACACAAAATGCTAAACTCTTTCTAAAACCCAACTTTGACAAGACTTTTAGAAATCCTTAATTGCTATTTCCAAATAAAGCAGATTATGATCAATTTTCTCCCAAGTGGGACAATCAACGTTGAGTACTTAATAAGGGTAGACCACCAGGACTAGTCTTTGAAGGGTTAGGGTAAGTCTCTCAATAGGTGGCCACCTCTGAGGGGTGAGTCCTTCCTGGATAGGATGCCAGTCCGGTAGGTCATGCCGGTCCGAGCTAGCAAGTTTCAGTTATGTGGATTGTGTGTTCCGGAATGGACAACCGGTAAGTCTGGGTGTAGAGATGGAGGAGTATCTTACCCGGTAGGCCGTACACCTACCCTCTCTCAGCTTGTACAAAGTATGGCATTCTGACCGTTATTTAGTCATGGGGCCCAACATGTGGCAACCCATGGCTACCCATTTGAGTGGTTGTATTTATTGTGCACATGTATGGTTTGAAAAGCGAAACGCCACTCTTTATTTTCAACACTTATTTATTGCTTGCCAGCACTTTTCCTTATGAAACTTTTGCAACTTGCATACATAAATTATTTTACCTGAAACACTTAAAGCACATACGGGCTTACTGAGATTTTTATCCCACCACCTTTTATGCCATGTTTTCAGGAAGATCCTATTATGGAGGTCATTAGTTAGATTGTTGCCTATGCTTTGAAGACTCATGTTATTTTCTTTATGTGATATTTTGAGATTGTTGCAAACAATTTATTTTGGATTTGTTCCAGTATTCATCTTTTGGGTTGTAATAAGTTTAATTTTAAAGTCTTTATTTTATTTTATTCTATGTAACCTAGTTATAAAGACCCCTTGTCCTCTGGACGGGGCGACATCCCCAGCCCTGATGGGCCTAGGCAGTGGGGTGTTACAAGTGGTATCAGAGCCTAGGTTTAGGCAAGTATTGATGGTAAATGTTTTGATTTATTGAGTTCAATTTGTTTGTCTGACCTGTCTTGTTTGTGCTGTAGGATGGTTAGAATGATTAGAACTGCAAGGAAAGGGTAGCAATGGCACCCTCCCATACCTATCTACCCGGAGGACTTACCAGTGCCTCAACCTGCACCTCAGCCTGCACTACAGCCAATCATTGCCCTAGATGATCGTAGTGACGATGAGGGCCAGATCATTGAGCCACTTCCAATACCCGTGATCGATCTGGTTACTGACAGTGAAGACGAGAAGATAGACATGGAATATGTTCCCCTCCCTCCTAGTCCCATAGTTGACTTAGCAGCTGACAGTGATGATCCAGGGGAGATAGATTATGAATCTCCACCTAGACCTTCCTTTGTAATCCCACCCAATCAGGTTGAAACCGGAGAGAGTTCTAGGAGACCTAGGAAGGAGCCAATGGATGGGTTTGCCAATGGGGCTGGGAGAGACTTCACTAGGAATTCTGGGGGGTGGTTATATGAGGCTGACTTTGAAGATTCTGATGAGGACTAGAAAGGCTAAGTGCTGCTACAATTGGGATATTTTATTTACTGCTTTTCATAAATTCCTATGCTAAGGATTTTCTTCTGTTTTCTCATGTTTACTGCTTTAATTTTGAATTTATGCAAATAAGAGTGCCTAGAGTACTCTAGATCTAGAGGAAAAATCTATATGCAATTCTTTATACAAAACTAGCATCCAATTTTCTTCCGCTTGAAGTTGAATGTGAATGCATGCTCAATTTGGATATTTTTAACTTTGAGGCATAAACTCATTATCTGGGGAATGGTTTAGAATGGCACCCAGACGTCGTGCAGCCACATCTAGTAGAGGGGTTTCTGAGGCAGAGCCCGTGACACCAGAGTTTAATACAACTCAAATGCCATCACCAAACCAGGGGGATGAGAACGAACTGGAGCCAGAAATGGGATCGGAAGAACCGGTTAGCGTAACTATGACGCAAGCGTTCCACAAGGTGACCGAGATTCTACAAACCTTGACTGAGCGGAGGATTCCGAAAGGGGAAAATGAGGCATTAGAGCGGTTTCTGAAATTTCAACCTCCTATCTTCTTGGGAGAGGCCGAACAAGACCAGAAAGCCGAACAATAGGTGGAACAAATGGAGGATATCTTTGCTACGCTCTAGTACACGGAGAAGCGAATAGTGAAGTTTGTTGCGTTCCGGCTGAGGGGTCTAGCTGGGGCATGGTGGCAAAGGGTTCAAGACGAGTGGGAGATGATTGACCAAGACTGGACATGGGCTAATTTTGTAGAAGCATTCCGGGCAGAATATATCCTTCAGTGGATAGTTGAGAAACGGGAAGATGAGTTCCAGAATCTAAAGCAGGAAAGCCTAACGGTAGCCCAATACGCAGCCCGGTTCATGTAACTGTCAAAGTACTACAAGAGGCTGGTGGATACTGAACAGAACAGAACGAGGCAATTTGTTAAGGGATTAAGGCAAAAGTTAAGAAGGGCGTTAGCACCCTCTCCACCGACGACTTATTCGGGGGCTGTGGATGCAGCCACCCGTACTAAGAATGAGGATCACAATCGATTGGCTCCACGACCGTTCGTACCGTCAGGACAACCGCCGAGACCTTTTCAGAGGCAGCAACCTAACAAGCGCCCTACTAACTAGCAATGGCAGAATCGGGGAAAGTAAGCCCGAACAGCACCGGTTGGTCCTGCGTAGAACCTTCCATTATGCCGGCACAGTGGAAAAAGGGGTCACATTGAGAAAAATTGTTGGTCCAGAGGAGGTGAGCGGAAGTGCTACCACTGCGGAGACCCAAATCATCTACAGAACACCTGCCCTAAACTTCTCCAGATCGGACAGGGGAACCCAGCTCAGAACCCGGGGCCCAATCGAGCCAATACCTCGGGAGCTTTCGGTAGTGGAACGCAGAAGCTGCAGGTGAAAGCAAAAGTTTTCGCTCTCAACCGGGGGGAGGTTGGAGCTGATGCAGCAGTAGTGGAAGGTACGTTTACTATCCAAGGTCATTCCGTTAATGCATTGATAGGCCCTGGATCTACCCATTCCTATTTAAATAAGAATTATGCTTATCAATTGGGTTGGATGGAGTAGAACTACCTTTTACCTTGTTGGTAAGTACACCTTTGGGGAAAATGGTGCAAGCGGATCGGTATGTGCAGAATTGTAAAGTTGAAGTAGGGAGAGAAAGCTTGGAGGGAGATCTAATAGTCTTAGCCATTGATGATTACGATTTAATATTGGGAATGGATTGGCTAGCAAAGCATGGTGCTAGAGTAGACTGTAAGAATAAGTCAGTTCAGTTCATTAGACCAGGATATGATGTGTTGGAGTTCAATGGCTAGAAAGTAAAAGAATTGAAATTTTTGATAGCTGGGGCTTAAGCCCAGAAATTATTGAGGCACGGATGTCAAGGATATCTGTCTTATGTGAAAAACAAGCCAAAAGACCAGTGCACCCTGGAGGATACTGAGGTGGTAAAGGATTTTCCCGACGTGTTCCCTTTGGAACTCACTTATCTACCTCCCAATCGAGAAGTTGAGTTCACCATTGATCTAGTCCCAGGAGCGGAATCGGTGTCTCGAACTCCGTAGCGGATGGCACCGGTGGAATTGAAAGAATTAAAGGAGCAGCTAGAAGAGTTGGTGAGGCAAGGCTATATCAAACCTAGCACGTCACCCTGGGGAGCACCTGTGCTATTTGTGAAGAAAAAGGACGGGACTTTAAGGCTGTGTATTGACTACTGAGGCTTGAACAACCTGACCATCAAGAATAAATATCCTCTACCGTTAATTGACGAGCTGTTCGACCAGTTGCAAGGATCCAGTTGTTACTCCAAACTAGATTTGAGGCAAGGCTATTATCAAGTGAGGATAAAAGAGGAAGATATTCCTAAGACGGCCTTCAATACAAGATATGGTCACTATGAGTTTGTGGTGATGCCTTTCGGGGTAACTAACGCACCCGCGGTATTTATGGATCTGATGCATCGAGTGTTTCAGCCCTACTTGGACAAGTTCGTGGTGGTCTTCATCGACGACATACGTATATACTCCAAAAGCCCGGAAGACCATGCAGAACATTTGAAGTTGGTACTAGAAAAGCTAAGGGAGCACAAGATTTATGCCAAGTTTAGCAAGTGCGAGTTTTGGCTGGATAGTGTGGCATTTCTTGGTCACGTGGTGACCAAGGAGGGGATCAAAGTAGACCCAGCGAAGGTTGAAGCCGTATCAGACTGGAAGCAACCAGAGAACATCACCGAGATTCGAAGCTTCTTAGGACTGGCTGGCTACTACCGGAGGTTTATTAAGGGGTTTTCAACGCTAGCATCTCCTATGACTCGGCTGCTGAGAAAGGACGTACGCTTTGTTTGGAATGAAAAATGCGAAAAGAGTTTTCAAGAGTTGAAGCGAAAGTTAATGACAGCGCCTGTGTTGAGTCTACCAGAGGCAGATAAACCTTACGCTCTATATTTACGGATGCTTCGAAGGAAGGCTTAGGAGCAGTTTTGATGCAAGATAGGAAGGTGATCGCATATGCTTCTCGAAAATTGAAGCCGCATGAAGTCAATTATCCCACGCATGATCTAGAGCTGGCTGCCATTGTGTTCGCATTAAAGAAGTGGCGACACTATTTGTATGGAGCGGAATATGAGGTGTTCACTGATCACAAAATCCTGAAGTACATCTTCACCCAGAAAGACTTGAATTTGCGGCAGCGAAGATGGATGGAATTTCTAAAAGAGTACCGTTGTCCTATCAACTACCACCCCAGGAAAGCCAACGTCATTGCTGATGCCATGAGCCGAAAAGTCAGAATGGCCAGGCTAAGGGTACAGGAGGTTCAAGTAGTTCAGGATGTGTTGGATAGAAGAGCAGAAGTGCAAGAAGAGAAGATTATTATTAATAACCTGAGGTTGATACCAAATCTAAGATAGGAGATTATTGAAGCCCAGCAGAGTAATGCAGAATTTCAGCTTTTCAAGGACAAGGAGCTTAAACAGCAAGGTAGTGAATTCCGACAGGATGGAGCGGGAGTGTTGTACTTCCGAGATCGTTTATGTGTACTCGAGGAGCACCAGTTGAGGGATAGAATTTTAGAAGAAGCGCATAAGAGCAAGTACGCCATTCATCTGGGAGAGGTCAAGATGTAGATCTAAAAAAGTCTTATTAGTGGCTCGGGATGAAGCGGAACGTGGTTAAGTATGTCTCAATGTGTTTAACCTGTCAGAAGGTCAAAGCAGAGCACAAAATGGTGGCAGGATCATTACAACCGTTGCTAGTACCGGAATGGAAATGGGAAGAGCTGACCATGGACTTCGTTACCGAACTCCTTATGGCAAGGAACCAAAAGGACGCCATATGGGTAGTGGTAGATAGATTGACCAAGTCGGCGCATTTCATACCCGTGAATGTAAGGGATTCAATGGAAAAATTGGCTCAGACCTACGTGCGGGAAATAGTCAGATTACACGGAGTGCCTTCAAGTATTGTGTCCGACCGTGATCCGAGATTTACATCCCGATTTTGGGGCAAGTTTCAAGAATCGATGGGTTGTAGTATGAAGTTCAGTACGACAGTGCATCCGCAGACTGATGGACAGTCAGAAAGGGTTATTCAGATATTGGAGGATATGCTGAGAGCCTGTGTATTGGATTTCGAGGATAAGTGGATCGAAAGCGTGCCGTATGCCGAGTTGTCATACAATAACAGTTATTAAGCTTCGATTGGAATGGCTCCGTATGAAGCTCTATATGGTCGTAAGTGTCAAGTATCGTTATACTGGAGTTGGTCAGAGGATGGACACATAAGCAAATCGGGAGAAGTCTATGTTCAAGAAATGTTGGATAAGGTCAAGTTAATTAGGGAAAGGTTGAAAACAGCCCAGAGCCGACAAAAGAGTTTTGCAGATAATAGGCGAAGAGGGTTAGAATTTCAGGTGGGAGACACCGTGTTCCTAAAACTGACACCAAATAGGGGGATCCTGAAACATCCGAAAGGGGGAAAGCTGAATCCGAGGTATTTGGGACCGTTTCCAATAAAAGAGAGAATTGGGCTGGTGGCGTATCGATTGGATTTGCCAGATGGGTTGACGGGAATTCATGACGTATTCCATGTTTCGCAACTAAGGAAGTACAATGCCGATCCTAAACATGTTTTGAATGATGAGCCGTTAGTGCTACAACCCGACTTGAGCTATGTGGAGAAACCCGTAAAGATATTGGACCGAAGTATCAAGACTCTCCGGAACAAGCAGATTCCGATGGTAAAAGTGCAGTGGGAGCATCATGGCATGCGACATGCCACATGGGAAACAAAAGAATGGGTAAAGCGAAAGTATCCCGATCTGAGATAAAGGTGCGTCTGAATTTTGGGACGAAATTCTCCTAAGGAGGGGAGGATGTGAAACCCCACCTAAAGCCAACCCTAGAATAAGGGGGTCGGGATGCATATCATATTATTTTGCATGAATATATATGTTTTTGAATGATTTTATGTGTTTTAGAATTGTGGATTATAGGTTAAAATGCTTAGTTATGCTTATTGAGTAGAAGGGGTAAAATGATAATTTTGCTTGAGGTTAAAATAGGAAGATACCTTGATGATTTCATAAGAAGAATATGTGGTTGGGAAAATAAGAACAAGAATTAGTGTGGTTTAGTGGTTAGAGCTTGGTGAATTAATTTCTAAGGTCATGAGTTCAAATCCCATCATTTAAGCTTTTGTCATGATTATCTTAACTAAGTTTGAATTTTTGTTTTCTTGCATTACATGGAAATAGGAATGTTATCTTATGGGAGACATGAAGAGAATGTCTTAATCTTTTCCTCATGTCCTAAAAAGAATTCTAGAGGAATTCTTGTCCTTTTTATTACCTCTAGCTTGTCCTAACGTCTTTATAATTTAAATCCATTAAATCTCTTCTTTTGAACTCCAAAATTCTGTGATAATTCCTTCACCTTGAATTTCAAAAATCAGCTTTGGAGGATGGGGAGTTGGCCGAAAATAGGAGGGGAAATAGGAAGGGTTTCCAAAAGAAATCAATCACCATGAAAGAACCTTCAAAATTCACCTTCATGTTGTTCATATTTTAGTGAAGGAAAATCTGGAAAATTTTCCAGAATTTTTGCAGACCATCTCTTCAAAAATTCAACTAGTTAACCTCTTCATTTGCTGCCAAGAAAATGGTCATTTTATGTGGCTTGAAGGCTGGAAAATCTATACAATTTTTGGACTGCACAAACTGTGCAAAACCAGAAAAAAATTCTGGACATTTCGCAGCTTTCAACCAAGGAAATGAAGCTGTTTTAGTCCATCTTCAAGCCAGCAAAACTCCTCTGTATTTCTCCAGAAAGAAGGCTGGAAAATCACCTTTGAAAGACCTTCAAACCCCCTCAAGAACCAGCTGCAAATCGGGTTGCAGAAGTGCAGAAATTCTGCACCAACCTTCGAAACCTTGGACAGCTTGAAACCAGAATTTTTCCAGCTTTGCTTCCTTCAAGCCTAGGCTGAAAACCACCCTTCAACTTCTGTAACATTGATCCTTGTTCAGCCATGGACTGAACATCATTGACCTTCACACTTACCTTGAACTCATGGACTCCATAACCACACCTCAAAACACTCCTAAGGTCACTCCATTCAAACTCTTTTCGAACTTCAAAAAAATTCCAGCATTTTACTCCATTAAACCACTCTTGCATTAGGCTAACTAACCAGAATTTCCTCTGCCTTCATAGACTGAATTTCGGTCAGCTCTATAGCCTGAACAAGCTCCATTCAATCCATCAAAACTACCTTGTTCAGCCGGCACCATTGAAGAGTGAAGAAACCTTTCTTGATCAAACACCATAGCTAACCACCTACCTTAACCAACTCCACAACTTTCTCCATTTAAATTTAAAAAAAAAAATCTGATCACTCTCTCTCCCACAAGCTGAAAACCGAAACTTCCCTTCAACCTAGACCATTCGGCCAGCACTCTACCAGATTTAGTGCAGCATTCTCCCACACTCTCTCCATTTTCACCGAGAACACCAAGAATACACACTAAACTTCTTCAAGCCTAAACCTACTCTAAACGCCTCCAATCACTCTCAAATACTCCAGATCACTTCTATTTAATCTCTAGACTTTATTTCTAGTATTTATAACACAAAACCTCACAAACAAGAATTTTCAAACGGATCAAAATTAGCCTTTTCACTTGAAGGTCTCAAGAACATCAACAAGGTAAATCAAGAACAACCTTCTTGTTCATCCTTTTCCATTCAATTCTTAATATACCCTTCTAATGCTCTCTCTCTCTCTCTCTCTCTCTCTGCCGAAATGGTTGATCAACCATCAACCATGGCTGTTTTTCCCGGTGGATCACTCAAGACTCTCTATCGCGCGTGGACCTTCTTTTGTCTTCATCGAATCAATCGACAATCAAGTATCCATTCTTAGATCCTTTCTTTTTAAATTCCGAAATCATATCTCTTAGGTGTTGATAGGGAGATAGAGTATGAATGGAGATTGAGTATATGCATGTGGATTAAGGGGATGGAGTTAAGACATGATGATTGTTGTATATGGCTAAGTTGTATGTGTTTTCTTTTTGAATCATTGTATGTTCTTCGTGCTTAACAAATTTTATGGATGTTGGAAGCATGTTAGAGATCATGACACCAAAGGTGATTAGGCTCTTATGTTTCTATTTTCCATTGAAGCCATTAATGATGATTATGCCTAGGAGGAAGTTAGCTTTGTGATAGTATGTGTTAAGTCAAGCATGTGTTCATGAAGGGATTGGTTTATTATTTGATGTTGGAGAATGTGTTTATGAATCTTTTCTAGCAATAGGGAAATCATGATGAAAGAGTGTTTCATTGTTAAGTCGAGGTTATTTTATTAACAAAATTTTATTACTTTAAATAGAATTACTACTATATTTTTTCTCTATAAAATCCGAAACTCTAGGAAGATTTGGAGTGGTTTATTAATTAAAATATTAATATTTTCTTTATCAAATAAATGAGATCTTTTGTTAAAAATAATATATATATATATAGTAATAAATATTTTATAATAAATAAAATATTAGAATTAATTGATGACCTTGTAGACCTTAGTTCAAACTTTTACCTATATTCCTAAATATTATTTATATTAAAATCTATTTGTTATTTATTAATTAAGAATTTAAAATAATTCATTTATTTTTAATTTTATTTATTACCAATTATTTATTATCTATTAAAAATTAATTAAAAATTATATGTAATTTATTATTTACTTATAATAAAGCTATTTTTAAATTACCATTTATTAATATTATTAGGACTTAATATTATTTAAAATTCAAACCTTCTTTTATTTATTAATAATAGCACTCAAGAATTATTAATTGAGTCTAAAATTTATTAGCAATTAATTTAGAATCCCAAGTTATTTTAACTTATCAAACTAGACTTATTTTATAAAATTCTTTTTTTTTAGCTAGCCTTAAAGCTTAGAACATTAGGGTCGTGATGGTAATGGGTTGAACTAGGATTATTTTGTGTAAGTGAGTATAGCTTGAATGTAACCTTATGTTTTGTGTTTACCCCAGGCGGGGTTAGGGCAGCCTTGGAAGACTTTTGAGTTTGAGCAAGCAAAGAATCAGGTAAGCTCCTGCATGGAATTTTGTGAAGACCAAAAATTACTGTGGCAAGCCAAATGCGATGTGTATGGACATTTATTTTGTGGAGGCAATTAAGGACTGGTTTTCCATTTTATGCCAGACGAAAAAATCATTTGAAAATTAAACAAGCAGTTTTACACAAAATGCTAAACTCTTTCTAAAACCCAACTTTGACAAGACTTTTAGAAAACCTTAATTGCTATTTCCAAATAAAGCGGATTATGATCAATTTTCTCCCAAGTGGGACAATCAACATTGAGTGCTCAATAAGGGTAGACCACCAGGACTAGTCTTTGAAGGGTTAGGGTAAGTCTCTCAGTAGGTGACCACCTCTGAGGGGTGAGTCCTTCCTGGATTGGATGCCAGTCCGGTAGGTCATGCCGGTCCGAGCTAGCAAGTTTTAGTCATGTGGACTATGTGTTCCGGAGTGGACAACCGATAAGTCTGGTTGTAGAGATGGAAGAGTATCTCACCCGGTAGGCCGTACACCTACCCTCTGCCAGCTTGCACAAAGTGTGGCATTCTGACCGTTATTTAGTCATGGGGCCCAACGTGTGGTAACCCATGGCTACCCATTTGAGTGGTTGTATTTATTGTGCACATGTATGGTTTGAAAAGCGAAATGCCACTCTTTATTTTCAACACTTATTTATTGCTTGCCAGCACTTTTCCTTATGAAATTTTTGCAACTTGCATACATGAATTATTTTACCTGAAACACTCAAAGTACACACGGCTTACTGAGATTTTTATCTCACCACCTTTTATGCCATGTTTTCAGGAAGATCCTACTGTGTAGGTCATTAGCTAGATTGTTGCCTATGCTTTGAAGACTCGTGTTATTTTCTTTATGTGATGTTTTGAGAGATTGTTGCAAACAATTTATTTTTGATTTGTTCCAGTATTCATCTTTTGGGTTGTAATAAGTTTAATTTTAAAGTCTTTATTTTATTTTATTCTATGTAACCTAGTTATAAAGACCCCTTGTTTTCTGGACGGGGCGACATCCCCGGCCCTGATGGGCCTAGGTAATGGGGTGTTACACTGCTCATTTTATGCTTATCTTCTTGTGTCTGAGGACACTGCTTGGAAGATTAGGATAATCTATGCCTAAAAGGTATAATAGCCCCTTTATATTGATCCATGCTGTACTTGACCAATATCTTGTCAATATAAGTAGACGGGGATAAGCATAACTTTCTTTGCTTCATATCTTTAAAAAGCTTAATACCTAGAATGGAGCTAACTTCTCTTATGTCTTTTATGCTAAATTGATTAGATAACCAAAATTTAATGGATGAAAATGTACCTACATCATTTTCATTGAGTAGAATATCATCTACATAAAGTACAAAGAAAATCACTTTGCTACTATCTAATTTCCTATACACACATGGTTCATCCACGTTTTGAATGAATCCATAAGCTTTTATAGTTTCATCAAAACGTATGTTCCATGCTCGTGATGTTTGCTTAAGTCCATAGATGGATTTCTTAAGCTTATAGACTATTTGTTCTTGACCTCTAGCAAAAAAACCTTCTGGCTAGGACATATAGATGTCTTCACTAAGATAGCCATTTAAAAAGATCATCTTGACATCCATCTATCATATCTCGTAGTCATAATGACATGCAATGGCTTAAAGATTTTGGATAGACTTAAGCACGGCAACTGGACAAAAGGTTTCCTCATAATCGATCATTTCTTTCTAAGTATAACCTTTAGCAACTAACCTTGCTTTATAGGTTTCAACTTTTCCCTCTGCATCTCTCTTCCTCTTTTATACCTACTTACACACGATGGGTTTTATCCCATCGGGCGCAGTGATAAGATCCCAGACTTGATTAAGGTACATTGACTCAATCTCGACATTCATGGCTAGCTGTCATTTATCTTCATCAGTATCAACAATAGGCTCCTCATATCTAGTGCGATCTTATTCCTAATTATCAGAGGCTAGATCATAGATATCTTTGGTCCACCTTTCTAGAAATCTTGTGATCCTCCCACTACGACAAGGCTCAGTTTGTATCGGAACATCTGGTAGTGTTTCTCTTAGTTCCTCAATTGGGGTGTTAGAAGTACCTAAAGTTGAATCACTGACCAACTTCTCTTCTAACTATATTTTACTTGAACCTGTGGTGGATGCAACTTGTTCATCCTCTAAGTATCTAGCATTAGTACTAACAAGTGCCTTATGCTCATGAGGATGATAGAAATATCCACTTCTCGTTCTTTTTGGATATCCAAGGAAGTAGCATAACTCTGATCTTGGTTCTAGCTTACTTCTTTTTTTTAGTACATAAGCTGGACAATCTCATATCTTGAGATAGTTTAAACTGGGCTTTCATCCAGTCCACATCCCATAAGGTGTCCTAAGTACTAATTTGGAAGGTACCAAGTTCAAAATATATGTTGTTGTTTCTAAGGGATACTCCCAAAAAGAAATAAGAAGAAACTCATGACACATCATGCTTTTGACCATTTCCATCAAAGTTTTATTTTTTCTCTCAGCTAATCTGTTCTGCTGGGGAGTCTTAGGCACAGTTAACTGAGATACTCTACTACGATGTACCAAGTAATCCTTAAACTTACTGAGAAGGTACTCTCCACCATGATCCGATATCAAAGTTTTAATTAATTTACCTGTTCGATGCTCCACTTCAGCCTTAAACTCCTTGAATTTATCAAAAGAGTCAGACTTGTACCTCATCAAAAAAATGTAACCAAAACGAGTGTGATCATCTGTGAAAGTGATTAAGTATTCGTAGCCTCCTCTAGCTGGTGTAGTTATCGGATTATAAACATCCGTATAAACTAGTGCTAGTATTTCTATGACTCTATCTGCCTTTTTGGTAAAGGACCTTTTGGTCATTTTACTTTTAAGGCAAGATACATACTAAGGCCATAATTCCAATCTCAATGAACCTAAAGGCTTATTATGGATTAGCCTCTAAATCCTAATGGGATTTATATGTCCCTATTTTAGAGGTCACAAATACGAGTCATTTGATATGGTCTTTCTTTTTTTATTATCAAGTTCAGTTTGAATATTATTTACTTGATTTCTAATAGGATGTATATAAAAAAGATTTCCATATATGTTTCCTATACAAATTAAATTACTATCTCTACTAATGAAAATACTATAATAGAAAGAATAGAATATCCCTGATTCATCAATTTGAAAACTGAAATCAAATTCTATTTAAAATAAGAAACATATAAAATATCTTTTAAAATTAACTTCCTATTGCAATAAAAAATAAGCTCAAGATCTCCCACTACTTAAGCTCATATTCTTGTTCCATTGCCTACTTGAAGTCTATGCTTACCCATGTTGAGTCTCCTTATACTTCTGAACCCCTACAAAGAGTTACATACATGGTTAGTGGCTCCAAAATTAACTATCCAGGAAAATGTTGATTCAACCATCAAAATAGACTCTAGGTGTAGAGCAAAACTTGAAGTAGACTTGGCTAAGAAGTCCGGATAATCTTTCTTCCAATGCCCTTTCTTACCATACTTAAAGTATTTACCTTTAGGCCTCCTGTTGGGCTTGACCTGACCAGATCTTTGGACTGGGCCCCTGCATTGTTCTAGTCTTTCCTCTTCTTGAATTTCTTAGGCTTTACCTTAATTCCAAAAGAAGAAGCAGAACGAGAGACCAAAACCTTTGACACGGCCTTCATGATCTTTTCTATTACCTGAGCTTTTTCATAAACTCCTTGAAATTCATATCCAACTTGTTCATATTGTAGTTCAACTTGAACTGAAAATATGAATCAAGCAGAGTTTTAAGAACCTTGTCAATTTAGCTCTTAGGATCTATTGTTACGCCTAAGATCTCGGCCTTCTCGAAGTAGGTAATCATCTTGAGAAGATGCTCTCAAATCGATGCCCCCTCAGCCATCCTAGTGTTCATGATTACCCTAAGAGCTTCCTGCCTTGCGGGCCGGCTCTTATCAACAAACATGGTACATATTAACAAATCCATGTTGTGCACAGTAGCCATGTGCTTATGCATAGATTGGAGCACACTAGACATGGAAGCCAACATGTAGC
The DNA here is from genome assembly GCA_026120185.1 of Voacanga thouarsii. Taxonomy (NCBI): domain Eukaryota; kingdom Viridiplantae; phylum Streptophyta; class Magnoliopsida; order Gentianales; family Apocynaceae; genus Voacanga; species Voacanga thouarsii. The sequence continues at coordinate 2,451,487 of JANUWF010001641.1, read as the reverse complement.
ATTTAGCCATCTCATCGGCTTTCTTCTATGCCTTCTCGACCTCTCGCTCCTGATCAGTGGATTCTTCTCCAATATCAAAATACGGATCCGTAAGAACATATTTGTACTCCTCAACAGTGAGTGCTATGTTCAGGTTCCTCTTCCAGTACACATAATTTGGGCCTGTCAACTTATTCTCCTTAAGAATGATTAACAGTGGACTGAAACCATACATTTCTGAAATATTGCAAAAAAAATCATTCATTTAGTTTGCTAGGAATAAAATGCACATTCTTTATATTGTTTTTTTGATAATAGATGACTCTTAAAACCATTATCAATAATATAAATATTTTGGCTATTAGAAAAGCTAACAGAGCTTTGTAGGAAAATTAATAGCATCTTAAGTTAGGTGTATAACCATCATGAATCAAAACTTGCAAAAATAGGTAATGTTCTAGAAAAATTTTCACCGATAGGGTGGCCATTAGTTCACACCAGTTACGGGCAATCTAGTGTTAAAAACCTCCAACGTAGGTTGGTTGATCCTAGCAAATACCCTAGGCTTTTAATTTTACTCTTCTATTAGTTCTAGATAATTGTGGAAATCCATCCTATAGAGGTCATGTTCAAAATGACACGGAAAAATTCACTATCTCTAATGAGAGTTGTGATGGAAGCTATGAGGTCGTTGGAACCCTTCTTCCACATTTTTTTTTATTTTATCGAAAATAGAGTTTTTAGCCCAAAAATATTTCCTATAATCTTATGGTTTCATTAACTTTAGTAAATATCTAAAATTTAATATTATTCTCTATGTCAGGGATTAAATCTTTTGAGAGAATAAACTATGAATTTATTTTACAATTCTAAGTCAATAACCAAGTAAAACTTTATTCAATAACCTTAAGTTCAACATTATTCTCTATGTCAAGGATTAAAATCTTTAAGAGAATAAACCATGAGCTTTTTTATTTTTAAAGATTCTTAGATTAAAACATTTTATCAAAAGCCGTCCTATCTAGTGAGACTTTGGTCTCACAATATCTTGTTCATTTAATCACAAAAACGAAATATGCATGATACTAAAAGTAAACCTTTTCATGCTCAAACTATTCATTTGTTCCAAAGTGACTAACCAATGGATTAAACATCATCAATTAAAAATTAATGATCTGGTTCCATCCTTTACTATTCATTTTGTAAAACCCCACCTAAACCTACCCTAAAGTTAGAGGGATGGAGTGCATATCATATCATCTTGCATAAAATATATTTCTTGAATGATTTCGTGTGCATTAGAATTATAGTATATGGTTTATTTATACTTGTTGAGTAGTAAGGGTAAAAAGAAAATTTTACTTAAGGACGAATTAGGAAGAAGGCTTGGGGCATAGAAAGGAAGAGAATTTGCTTGGGAAAATAAGAACAAGAATCAATGTGGCTAAGTGGTTAGAGCTTTGTGATTAATCTCTAAGGTCTTGATTTCAAATCCTGTCACATAAGTTTTATTCATAATTATCTTAATCCATGTTTGAATTTTTCCTTTTTCTCACATTCCTTCAAGTTAGGAATATTATCTTGGGGAAGATACATTGGTAATGTCCTAACGATGTGATCTTGTCCTAAAAAGAATTCTAGAAGAATTCTTGTCTCCATTATTTTTATAAGCCTTATCCTAACCTCTTTGAATTTAAACTACTCCTATTTATTTAATTCATTTTTATATCTATAAAAGTCTTGGATAATTCCTGGCTTGGAGTTTCAAAAATTTTAGCTCTTATAGGATAGGAGGTTGGCCTTAAATGTGTAGGAAAAATTGGAAGAGGTTTTCAATTAAATCACCATAGCTATTCTTCCAAGAACTTCATTGTCTTCTTATTCTGGTTTTGGTTAAAATTTGGAAAATTTTCTAGAAATTCATCAAGGCTGGTTTTCAAAATTTGTAGCAACCTTTCCCTACCTAATTCTTGTAAAGAACTAATCACCCTATGTAAATATGAAAGCTGAAACACTTTGGAATTTCATAGCATTACAAACTGCACCAAGCCAGAATTTTTTTCTAGCAAACAAGCAAACTTTGAACATGAATATTGAGCTATTTGTTGGTGCTCAAGAACACCTGGAACTTTCGCCTTTCTTTAGCAAGATGATGTCTGGAAAACCATCATTAATGGACCTTCAAATACCCCTAAAATCCAACTGCAAAACCGTTCCAAAGAAGATCAAAAATCCTACACAAAACCATTTCAAATCCTAATAGTTCTTAAGCTTCAATTCCAGAATTTTTTTCCAGCCATGCCTAATCACTGCTAAGGCTGAATTTCATCATCAAACATCATCATGTTTTAGTCATAATGCAGCCATGGATAGAACCTCTTTGCTTCTCCATCTACCTTGATCATTAGGACTCCATTAATATACCTCAAAACACTCCTATCTTCACTCTATTCAAAATTAATCAAACTTCAAGTTAAATTCCAGATTTTAGTTCCATTAAACACTAACATAGCAAAATAATAAAACAAAAAATTCCTCCACTATTCCATAGCAATTTTCAACCAGCCCAAAGCTAGAACAACCCTCCATTCCCTGATCAAATCAAAGATAGTTCAGCCATACTGTGAAACCCCACCTAAAGCCAACCCTAGAGTAAGGGGGGGTTGGGATGTATATCATATTATTTCTCATGAATTTATATATATTTTTGCATGATTTTATGTGCATTAGAATTATGATTTATAGGATAAAAGGTTTCGTTATGCTTATTGAGTAGGAAGGGTAAAATGGTAATTTTACTTGAGGTCAAAATAGGAAGATAACTTGGGGATTAAATAAGAAGAATATTTAGGTGAGAAAATAAGAACAAGAATTAGTTTGGTTAAAGATAACTTGGGGATTAAATAAGAAGAATATTTGGGTGAGAAAATAAGAACAAGAATTAGTTTGGTTAAGTGGTTAGAGCTTTGGAATTAATCTCTACGGTCCTGAGTTCAAATCCCATTATTTAAGTTTTTTATCATGTTTATCTTAATTAAGTTTGAATTTTTAGTTTTCTTGCATTCCATAAAAATAGGAGTGTTGTCCTAGGGGAGACATGAAGGGAATGTCTTAATCCTATCCTTATGTCCTAAAAACCTTTTATTACCTCTAGCTTGTCCTAACATCTTCACCAATTAAATTTGTTCAAAATTTATCCAAATGCATGTTTTTAATTCCAGAAAATTCAGTAAGGATTCTTGGTCTTTGAATTTCAAAAATGGATCTTGGAGGTTGGAGAATTGACTAAACATAGGAGAGGAGTTAAGGAAGGTTCCCAAGAGAAATTAATTTCCATAGTTGAACCTTCAAACTCCACTCCATAGTGTTTATATTCTCCATGAAAGAAATATGGAAATTTTCCAGATTCTTGAGTAGCCTACCCTTCAAAAATCTCAGCCCTCTTTCTTACTCAATTGCTTCCAGAAAAATGGCCAATCTATTCAGCTTGAAGACCAAAATTCCTGTGCAAAAATTGGACTGTTCAAAATTGCACAAGCCAGAAAAAAAATCTGGGCAGTTTTGCTGCATAGCAGCATAAAATCGAAGCTGTTTCTTCTACCTTCAAACCAGTAAAATACCTCTACTTTTCCTCCATAAAGAAGGCTGGAAACCAGCCTTAAAGGACCCTCAAACACCTCTCAAGAACCCCTACAAGTCGGGCTAGAAGATTACAGAAAACTGCATAGAAAATTTCATTAAATTAGTAGAATCATAACCAGAAAAATTCCAACCTCCGAAAACCACCCTCAAACCTATGTAAGTTAACCCTTGTTCAACCATGAATTGAACACCATTACCCCCTCCTCTAACCTTGCACAACTGGATTCTATAACCACACCTCAAATTTCTCCTACAATCAAGCTTCCATTTGAATTTCAAAATTTTCAGCATTTGCTCCATGAAAACACCCTTGGATTAGGCTTCATAACCAGAAATTCTTTTGCCATTGAACTCAGAAATTTAGCCAGTCTTAAAGCTCCAACAACCCTCATTCATTTCAGCAAAACACAGCAGTCCAGTTAGCTCCATTACAGCTCCAAGAAACCTCTATCAATCAAACACCATTAACATATCTTCTACCTCAAAACACTCTTCAAATTTCTCCATTTGAATTTCAAACAACCAGATTTCCTCTTCCCCCCCTAAACTGAAAACTAAAATCCCTGAACTCCTTCAATCATTCGGCCAGCACTCTCCAGAAATTTGTCTAGCGTTTTCCTTCTAATTTTCTCCATTTCCACTAAGAACACACACTACCTTTGTTCAAGCCAAAGACCCCTCTAAACACCTCCAATCCCTCTCAAAAACTCCAGAATACTCCTACACACTCCCTAGAGTTCATTTGTAGAATTTATAACATCAAATCTCGAAAACAAAAATTGGCATTCAGATCAAAACTAGATTTTTCTCTTGAAGTCTCAAGAACATCATCAAGGTAACAAAGAACAATTCTTTTGTTCATCTTCTTCCCTTCAACCTTTAACATATCATGCTAATGCTCTCTCTCTCTCTCTCTCTCTCTCTCTCTCTCTCGGCCGAAATGGTTGTTACAACCATGGCTATTCTCTTTCTCCTCTCTTGGACAATTCAAGACTCTCAAGCGCGTGGACCTTCTTAAATCTTCATTGAGATAATCATAAACCAAGTATTTCTCCTTAACCTTTCTTTTTAATTCTGAATTCATGTCTCTTAGATGTTGATAGATAGGATAGAATATGAATGGGGGATTGAGTATGTTCATATGTATGAAGGGGTTGAGATTGGAGCATGAGAATGGATGATCATGATTAAGCTATATGAATCTCTTTGAGAATCGATGTATGTTCATCATGTCTTAAGAAATTATAAATGTTTAAGCATGCTAGATGTTATGCCACATTTGATGAATAGAATTTTATGTTCTTATTTTCATTAAAGCCGTGAGTATGATTATACTTAGTAAAGATTTGGCCATGTGATAGTAGGTATGGATTAAGCCTATGTTCATGGATAGAATAGGTTGTTGATTGATGTTGGAGTATATGTTCATGAATCTTGTTAGAAATAGAAAAATAATGTTCATGACCTTGTTGATCCTAGGCTATTTTAATTAGCAATTTTTATTATCCTAATTAAAATTATTACTATGTTTTTCCTCCAAAGATTTCGAAATTCCTAGGAAGTTTTGGATTTGGAATATTAAATGAGATAGTGATATTTTATTAGCCAAATAAATGATATCTTTTATTAAGAAATAGTATATGTGTCTAATAATAATAATAATAATAATAATAATAATAATAATAATAATAATAATAATACAACCTTTTTTATAAATAATAATAATAAGTAAAATATTAATGGCCTTGTAGACCATATATTCATTTGTTATTTATTAATCAAAATTTAATAAAATTTATTTATTATTAATTTTATTATGTATTAATTATTAATTAAGAGATTAGTAATAATTTATTATTTATTTTAATAAAACTATTTAAGAATTACCATTTATTAATATCATCTAGGACTTAGGATTCTTCAATTATTAAACCCTAGTTTATTTGTTAACAACAACACTCAAGATTTGTTATTTGAACCTATAACTTATTAGTAATTATTTTACAACCTCTAGTTATTTTAACTTATCAAGCTAGACTTATTTTATAAAATCCTTTATCTTCTAGCCTTAAAGCTTATGACATTAGAGTTATGATTGTAATAAGTTGAACAAGGATTATTTATGTAAGCGAATATAACTTGAGTATAACCTTATGTCTTGTGTTTACCCTAGGTGGGGTTAGGTCAGCCTTGGAAGATTTTTGAATTTGAGCAAGCAAAGGATTAGGTAAGCTCCTACATGAACTTATTTGAAAACAAAAGATTACTATGGCAAGCCAAATGCGATGTGTATGGACACTCATTTTGTAAAGGCAATTAAAGACTGTTTTATTTTTTATTTCAGTCAAGTAAATCATTAGAAAATTAAACAAGCAGTTTTGCACAAATATTAAACTCTTTCTAAAACCCAACTTTGACAAGAATTTTAGAAACCCTTAATTGCTATTTCCAAGTAAATCAATGCTTGATCAGTTTTCTCCCAAGTGGGACAATCAACGTTAAGTACTCAAAAAAGGTAGACTACTAAGACTAGTCTTTGAAGGGTTAGGGTACGTCTCTCAGTAGGTGGCCACCTCTGAAGGGTGAGTCCTTCCTGGATAGGATGCCAGTCCGGTAGGTCATGCCAATCCGAGCTAGCAAGTTTCAGTCATGTGGACTGTCTGTTTCTGGAGTGGACAACCGGTAAGTTTGGGTGTAGAGGTGGATGAGTATCTCACTTGGTAGGCCGTACACCTACCTTTTGTCAGTCTGCATAAAGTGTGGCATTCTGACCGTGATATGGTCATGGGGCCCAACGTGTGGTAACACATGGCTACCCATTTGAGTAGTTGTATTTATTATGCATATGTATGGTTTTGAAAAGCAAAACACCACTCTTTATTTTCAACATTTATTTATCGCTTGCTAGTGCTTTCTCTTATGAAATTTCCCCCAACTTGCATACATGAACTGTTTTATCTGAAACACTCAAAGCACACACGGGCTTACTGATATTTTATCTCATCACCTTTTATGCCATGTTTTCAGGTCGATCCTGCTGTGGAGATGAATAGCTAGATTCTTTGCCTATACTTTGAAGACTTTATGTTATTTATCTTATGTGATGTTTTGAGTGATAGTAGTAATCAATTTATTTTGGATTTGTTCCTATATTTTTGGGTTGTAATAAGTTCAATTTTAAAGTATGACTTTTATTTTCTTTTGTGTGACCTAGTTATAAAGACCCCTTGTCCTTTAGACGGGGCGACATCCCCGGCCCTGTTGGACCTTGGTAGTGGGGTGTTACACATACACTATTGAAGGACAAGAAACCTTCCAAGAGCAAATACCATTACACAATCCTATACCTCAAACATTTCCACTTTTCTCTCAATTCGAATTTTGAAAAAGCTGAAACTCACTCTCTCCTTGGATAACCGAAAGCCTCCCCCTAGCTAGGCTATTTGGCCATCATTCACACACACACGAAATCACTCTTTATCTAAATTCCTCTCAAAAATACCAAGAACACATACTAAGCTTCTTCAATCTTCAATCACCTCTATTCATCCCAAATCACTCCAAGAACCTTAAAACCAGCTAGGATTCAGTCCACACTCCCTCATAGGCCACTCCATACCATCAAAAACACCAAAGTTGATCTTCCATTCGGATCGAACACACATTTTCGGTCAAGAACAGGAAGAACATCAAGAAGGTAATTTTAAACACCTTGGACCTTCTTCATCTCATTATCACCATTTTGAATATTATTCTAATCTCTTTCTCTCTATTTCTCTCTCTCTCTCTCTCTCTCTCTCTCTCTCTCTCTTGGCCGAACCTTGGATGGCCATTCTTGGACAAACTTCAACCAAGGAAGGACCCTCAAGTATTCACCTTTATTGAACAAGGCGATATCTTCAACTAACGATCATCAAAACAAGTATTTCTTTCTTGATCTCCTCTTCAAATTCTTAAACTCAAGGCTTCTAGATGATGAATTTGATAGGTTGGCTGAATAATGTGGGGCTGGAGATATGTATGTGGGTGAACGGAATAGATTTAAGACATGAAGCTTTGAATGAATGTTGTGACTCATGAAGTATGGATTATGCTTTAAGATCATTGTATGTTTATTATGATTAAGAGCTTTATGGATGTTTGATTTATGATAGACATTAAACCATCATTGTTGATTATGCCTTCATGATGTTATATTTTTCAATAAATCCATAAATAATATTATAGCTAGTAGAATATCACCCGTGTTATGATGTATGTTAATACAAGCATATTTTTGGATAAATCGACATGTTATTTGTTGGATCCATGTGTGTATGAATATGTATATAATTTTTTTTCTAGTATTTCACTATAGTGATTAAAAATTGTTGTAAGAACTACTTTTATTATTTTTAGTATTATTATTACTATCATTATCATTATTATTTTATTTAATTGACTAATTTCAGTGAACACAAATATTTTCAAAACTATTAAGTATTTAAAATATTGGTATTTTATTAGATAAATAAATAGAATATTTTTATTAAACATTATTAGATATAAATAATAATATATTGGAATTAATTAATATCAAATGTCTTTTATATTCATATTATTATTAGTTAGCCTTACTAAAACTTTTATTTACACTGATAATTATTATTTATATTAGAATAATTTTATTTATTATTATTATTTTTATTTGTTATTTATTATTATTATTAAAATTATTTATAACATATTATTAATATTACTTATTATTTGTAATAATATTATTTATTATTTATTACCAATATTATTTAAGATTTATTATTAGTAGTAGACATTATTTATTACTAATTTTATTTATTATTAATATTACTCATTATTTATTATTTGTTAATAAATAATTAAAATTATATTTTATTATTTATAACACCTATTTATTTTAATTTATCAAATTAATCTTATTCTATAAAATACTTTATCAACTAGTGTTAAAAATTAAGGCATTGTTGTCATAACTAGATGTCATTGTATCTAGTGGAGCTTAAGCATGTTAGGCTAGGAGTTATTTATTTAAAGTAAGCATTGTCTGGATGTTGGGACTTATACCCTGTATTTACCCCAGGCGGAGTTAGGTTACCTTGAACTATCTTGGAAGGGTATTGTATCAAGGAAAAGCTAGAGATTAGGTAAATCCTTGCCTAAAGCTGTTTGAAGATCAAAATCACTTCGAAAAGTCAAAACATTATGTATACGTGAAAATGTACTTTTGATGCAATTATGGACAATTTTCCGTTTCTTTTCCATTCAAACAAACAATTTCAAGTTGAACAAGCAATTTTACACAAAAATGCTAAACTTTTCCCAAAACTCAATATGACAAGAGTTTTGTAAACCATAATTGCACTTTCAAAGAAAACACATTGAATGATTCTTCTTTTCCCAAAAGGGATTGACATAACGTTAAGTACTCAATAAGGATAGACAACTAGAACTAGTCTTTGAAGGGTTGGATAAGTCTTTCAATAGGAGGTCATCTCTGAGGGGTGAACCTTGCCTAGATAAGACAACAGTTTTTGCTAGTCAGGCCGGCTTGAGGTAGCAATATAGTTCAGGTGGACTGTTTATTTTTTTAGTGGACAACTGGTATATTTGGGTGTAGAGATGGAGAAGTATCTCACCCGATGGGCCGTACACCCACCTTGTATTAGTATGCACAAAGTATGGCTTCCTGATCATTCTCTTGTCATGATGCACAAACTGTGGCGACCTGACCATTCTCTTGACATGGTGCACAAAGTGTGGTGCCATGTCCATTCATGATGCATGGCTTCATTGTCACCTTTATTAGAGTGGTTATTTCTTTTCAAGTTGAGCATTTTTACTTTACAAATGCTGATAAAACACCACTTATTGTTCAAAGGCAAATTTATGGACTTGCAGGCTTTTTGTTATAACTTGTTCAAAACTTGCATACATAAACCGAGTTTTCCTAAAATACCTTGAGTACACACAGGACTTACTGGAAAATATTTCTCACACCTTTTACATCATGTCTTTAGATTGATCCTACGTGGAAGGTCGATTAACTTATGCTGCCATGAGCTTAGAAGATTTCTCTTGATGTATTTATTTGTTAGAGATTTTATTTGCCATCTATTTGTTCAAGACTTGTATAAATATTATTTGTTGAGTGTAATAAGTCCATTATTAAGTTAATTCCTTCCATTCTTTCTCTTACTTAGTTATAAAAACCTCTTGTCCTAAGGATAGGGCGACATTCCCACCCCTTTTGGGGGTATGTAGGTAGCGGGGTGATACAAGTAGTATCATAGACTAGGTTTAGGCTGTTATTGGCACTATTTGGATTTTTAGTATTAAGTTTTATAATCTCTAATACTAATCTATTTGTTCTATTTGTTTACCTAAGATTGGCCTTTCATGTGTGGGTAGATCACCTGTTCCAATTCCTTTAGCGGACCTATCCTGTTCGAGCTCGGAACCCGAACCTGGTTTGATTGGTTTGAGTTAGAGAGCAGTGATAGTGAGATGGAGATTGATTTTTCCAACCTTTCTGTGCCTAATAATGGAAAGGAAGAGAAGATGGAGGTTGAGGTTGCTATAATTAAGTTACCCGATCAGGAGGGAGGTGTTGAGGATGTGCAGGTGTTGGACTTGTTAGGGATATACCCTAAAATAATTTGTACTTATACTATTGTCATTATGTATTATGTAATAATATGAGGCATTTCTTTCCATAAATAGTACATTTAGTTTTGTGGTCATCAAGTACGTGACTTAATAGTAAAACCCTATAACAAATATAATGACTATTCTTAAATTGTCCCTGATCGACTATTATTAGTGGAACAATAATAAATTAATATTAGTATATTTGTGACTTGATGGCTTTCTTTTACTGGTCATGGATATATGTGATATCAAGTTAAAACATAAATAAATGTTAGAGAACGTTGTATTAGACTTGACTCACTGTGAGCGTACTTCATGGAATATGTCATAAGTACTTTCTAGCCATAATAATATTAGATGTCCTTCGACCTGAATTCATCATAGTTTCCTACCTGATAAATTTTATATTTTGATGTTGTCTAAAGTTGTCTTTAACCAGATAATAAATTAGACCACGGTTGGATATAGAGTAAACCAGGGAGAGGAATATAATTGATAGTGAAGGAATTTGTCCCTCTTAATTTTGGGAGAGATGTCTAAGGGCCCATTGATAAGTTAGACTATTAAAATGCGTGGCCGTGCTCAAATATATCAATTTGAGATATTGATATCATTTGTTTGAACAGTTTACTATGAGATCAAGAAATAATTGATTAAGCTTAATAAGGATGACTTTCTTCGTGCCTTATGCTTAATCTGGATATCGTGTGACAAAATGACTAAATATAAAGTTATGGTTTAGTTCAAAGAGATCACTAATCTTCATTTAACTTGGATAATTATAATATTTTGCTAGAAACCGCTTATAACTTGTGGGCCATTGAAATGTGATTTGGGTACACTACCAGCGTTAAATGAACCTATAGGATCACACATTAAGCGAACACTTTAGGTTATGTTTCTGGTAACCAGGTTCAATGTATCTGAAAAATAAGTCTAGGTTAATTGAACCTAGAAAAATGACCAGATATAATGAATCTGGAAATATGTCCACATTCGATGTAACTGGAGGATGTCCAGATTATAAGAATTTGACTCGATAAATTAATTAGTTAAATTAGTGAAATATTAGCAGAATTTTATCATACTAGTTTTAATTCAAATTTAAAATAAAATATTATAAGAGTTGGACTCCAAGAAGTTCGGGTTGTTTTAAAAAGGAAACCCTAGCCATCTTCTGAAGTTAGCTCTTTGTAAAAACATTCATGCCTCCAATTCACTGGAAAAATTAAGCCTCTCAAACCCTAGGTGCTATCACTCCCAGGTAACGAGTGGGTTCAACATGTGTATCTGATAGAGGACGTTCACATATTACAGTATCTGGTGATTGCTCGAGTTGCATGCATGCCTAGTAATCAGAAGCCAAAGGTCTTGATTGCAGTAAATAGAGGTAATTTTGTAACCACTAGAGCATCTTAATCGTTTGGCTTAGGTCATCGGAAGGGATTTGCGGATGTTTTCTGCATTTAGGAGTTCACAAATTGCAACAGTGTTATTAGAGCAACTTGATAGATAATTAGGTCAATTCATCTATGTTAATCGTATTGTTGAATATATGTATGACATATATGTGAATGTATGAATTTCATTTAATTTGAACGGTGTTTATCAACATGTTCACATTACTATAATTTTAGAATACTTAGCATGCAGACTGCCTGAAATTACATTTATTCTGTGCATCTTAATTGTTTGATCAGACTAGATTGATTACAAATTATCTATAAATTGGTTTGTTTTAATATGATATGGTATCGTAAGCATGCTATCCGTCATTCTAAGTTGCAAATTATTTGTATTAATCTGCCATAATAATTTGTTATTTATATTAATATGGTTAAAAGGGAACGCAGATTGTCCATCATATAGAAATTCACGACGATTGCTACTAAGGGGTCCGAATGTTAATCTGATTACTTAGACCACGCCAGGGGCGCTGCCCCTTGGAACCCCAACTATCTATTCATTGTGTGTTATTCATTAGCTTATTTTGATTGTAGCTGGGGATTATTCTGAATAGTGCATAGCATAGCCCATTTTACCCCAATGTGATTGGCAGGTTTCATTCTAGTTGTTTTGAGTTATAATTTTTTTAAATACGGCATGCGTATTGTTTTTCATTGTTGTAAAATTATAGTTGCTCCCTAGAATAAGAATTATTTTATTTTACTATCTAATGTAAAAGAAGATGGAGGCCTACAATTACAACTAAGGAGGAGTATGCTCAAGGCAATAGAGAATACTCAAGGAGTTCATATACCTAGATTAACCACCTTGATCTTCACTTTGGTCATGATGATCAATATAGGTTATGGGCCATGCTATGTCACTTTTATTTATGTTTTGCATGCATAGTTAATATGTTTATTTCATGCTTACTACAATCAAATTTTTATTTTTTTTTAAAAAATTAATTTTTAAATGTCTTCCAAAATCAAAGACTTTTTTTTTTTTTATCAAGATGTAAATGTATCTATTGATTAATAGGTATGTACACATATCTTACTAGTTAATAGCAAGGCAACTATTAACTAGTTGTGACAGATACAATCCTCAAAATGGGTCAAAATATGAGGGTACAAGGTAAAAATAACAGAGTACACATGTGTTTTGATCCTCTTCATAGTTTCCATAGGTTGACAAGCAGCTCATTTGAAAAGTGCTCGATTGCGTGCCAACCAAATGTAGTAAACCATTGCAGCTATTACAAATACTTTGGCTTTGGCAAGCCACGAGGACCCGCAAGTTGCCCGGTTGAACCAATTGAAGCAAGTGTCGATCGAATTCATATCCTATGGCAAGGCTAATCATGATTCTGGGGCATCAACTTCACAGGCCAAGAATGCTCAGGCTACTACCGAAGATCCTATGAAACAGAATATTATTACTGCACCTCCCAAACAGGCACATCAGAATGGGCAAAAGGTGAGCAAGGGCCGATTAAGGGGCAGGCGTAGGGGACATAACCGAACATAGTCCGAGTCCTTGGGTAGGGTACAATTTCAGGTCGGTAATGTTGTACCAAAATTCAGCACTGAAGGAAGTGTAGAGGATTTACCAAAGATGGTGATTAAAGCTGGAAGAGCATCCATGCAAGCTTCTAAGATTATTCGCACAATGTGGAAGAAATTCATAGACTACAACATCGACTTGGTTGTGCCCAATGGGTGCTAATTGGTCAAAAATGAGAGTCACATGCTGGAACATTAAACCCTCAAGCAGCACGGGGTTAGGGACTTCATCTCAAAGCACCTTCTGGATGTTTGTGGTATTTTGGAAACAAAACTCAACGAGGATGGACTGCAGAACATCCTAAGGCACCAATTCCATAATTAGGCTATGAAACACAAATTTGCTGACTCGGAAGGTGGTAGGGTGGCTGTCCTGCAGAATGAGGCTAAGGTTGATATGCATGTTTGGCATAGCTCGGCACAGGCAGTATCATGCTACATCATTTGCAAAGTTACTCATGTCACCTATTTTTTCACTTTTGCCAGAAGGCCACTATGGAATGATTTGAAGCAACTCTTGACCCCATGGATTCTAATGGGAGACTTCAACACTTATTTACAAGCGGATGAAAAACTGAGCGGGATAACCCTTGCTACCTATGAGCTAAATGACTTCTCCTCTCTATGTGTGGAAACTGGCCTAGTGGACCTCTCATCTGTTGGTACACATTTCACCTGGACAAACACTCGTGTATGTTCTAAACAGGACAGAGTCATAGGTAATAACGCCTGGTTCCGGGGTCAAAACCAAGTATTTGTGGAGTTTTTCCCCAGTGCATACCTTTCAAACTACAGCCCATGCCTTTGGATGCAAGTAGATTATCCAAGGGGAAGGGGTCCCTCTTTTAGATTTTTAAATATTTGGGCTGACCATGAAAGATTCTTAGACTTGGTTAATGGGGTGTGGGAACAATGTTTCGAAGGTTATCATCAGTTTATATTGTGTTAAAAGTTGAAGGCACTCAAACGGTATTTGCGTGGACTGAACATAATGGAATTTTCCCATATTTCGACTCGTATGGAGCAGGCCAACTGGGAGCTATAGAGGGCACAAAAGCTATTGTTAGAATCCCTTTGACAGCAGCTTGATCACCCAGTACAAGGATTGGAAACTGATTACTTGGATGTTAGTAGAGGTAGAAATGAAGTTCTACCAGCAGCTAGCAAAGGGGAAATATGTTGCCCAGGCAGACAAATGCACCAAATACTTCCATGTTATAGTGAACAGAAATAAGAAATGAAACTTCATTGCATCCATTATAAATGAGGATAGAACGATGACAGACAGTCAAAAGGCACTAGCTGCAAAATTTGTTGACTACTACTATAGACTTCTTGGGACACGGGTTTAGTGCCAGAAACTTAATGTGGACTATGTTAGGGCTGGTCCAATGGTGCCACATCATCACATGGCAGACCTAGTCACGGAGGTTTTAGATCAGGAAATCAAACTGGCCATATGGGATATTGGAGATTGCAAAGCCCCAAGACCTGATGGGTACTCTGCTTCTTTTTTTAAAAAAAGCCTGGGGAACAGTTGTGCAAACTTTATGCGTGGCGGTTTGAGAATTTTTCCATTATGGTAGGATGCTAAAGTAGCTCAATCACTCAGTTATTACTCTAGTGTCTAAATTTGAGCAAATGGAGAGGGTGGGGGACTATAGACCGATTTCATGTTGCAATATGGTTTATAAGATTATTCAAAAATTTTGGCAAACTAGCTTAAAACCATTCTACCTATTCTGGTGGATCCTGGTCAGTTGGCATTTATGGACGAAAGATTCATGGCGGACAATATTTTGCTGGTCCAAGAACTAATGCAGGCCTACAGCAGGAAGCGAGTGTCACCACGCTGCACGGTTAAAGTGGATTTGCGAAAATCATATGACTCAGTTAGCTGGGATTTCTTGCTAGACTTATTGGACGAACTAGGATTCCCACAGCAATTTATGGGTTAGATTGAACAGTGTGTTACCACTGCCTTATTCTTTGTAGCTATTAATAGGACAGTACATGGGTTCTTTAAAGGAGCAAAGGGACTCCGTCAGGGAGACCCCATATCTCCGTTACTGTTCATTCTCTATTTGAAATACTTTTCTCAGGTTGTTAAAGTGCATACACTAGGGACTGCTTTTAACTACCACCCTAAGTGTGACTACTTAAGGATTACTCACCTAGCCTTTGTGGATGATTTAATGTTATTTGCTAGAGGTGATAGATCATCAGTTTGCATCTGGCTGGGATGCTTGGAGGAACTTAAATGATGCTCTGGCTTGGAAACCAACAGGGACAAATTGAATATCTACCTAGCTGGGTAGGGAATGATAGACTAGGATATAATACTGGCTGACACTGGCATCCCAATGGGTAGCTTCCCGTTTTGCTACCTTAGCATACCAATCATGACAGGTAAAATGAGAGTTTCATACTATAGCCCATTACTGGACAAGATTGGCTCCTACGTAGAAAGATGGTCAGCACGGTTATTGCCATATGTAGGGTGATTGCAACTAATCCATACTGTCCTATAGGGTGTGGATTGCTTTTGGCTTTCTATACTTTCAACACTAGCTGCGGTTATCAATCAGTTGGACTGATTGGCTAGGGACTTCCTATGGGACTCAAAGCACGCACTTGTGGCCTGGAGAGATGTTTGCCTACCTAAGGTGGAAAGCGGCCTGGGACTTAGAAATGTGAGCACTTGGAATGAGGCACTATTGTCCCAAATCTTATGGGATATCCAAGCAGAAAAATAGTCACTCTAGGTTAAATGGCTTAATCATTACTACATAGAGGGCCGCTCAATTTGGGAGATGCCGCAACATAGGAACCATTCTCCTTTGTTCAGAAGACTGCTATCAATTAGGGATTCCATTCTGGAAAGAGAAAGAGATGCAGACCGAGTAGCACTACTTTTGCAGTCTTGGGCAATAGGGACCACGGGATTTACAACACATGCATATAACTTAGTGGCTTCCTTAGTAGACAACATCTGTTCCCAATTTTTCACTTTGTCCCCCATGCAAGTATTCGTGGCATGACCAAACTTATAGCAAGACTTGCAGAACAACGGCTCAAACTCATATTAAACTGCTTGGTATTTAGTCTTCTCAAAAGGTAGTTGGATGGGCACTACCTTGATCAAAGGCTTGGATACATCGACCTCCACTAGGACACAAGCATAGGATAGCCTTTCAAGGTGTGCTGTGAGCACATCAGTCATTAGCGGCACCCCTACCCAAGAGGCAATCTTACTTAGTGCAGAGCAGTTCCAGCATCCCAGTGGTAGTGCAGGGCATGTCACCCATAGTGGCAATATGCTAATATCATCTAATGAGAAGTCAAATTCTCTGGGCATAGCCTTTAGCATTAGTGAACGCCTGAACGTAGCATACGATCCCCCTTTAAGAACCACCTGCCTGTCCTTTTCTAAGTTGAATTGGAAGATTAGCCAGCCTGTTACGTGTAGGTAGACCTTAGAAGGGACCGCCCACTACTTAGTTAGTTCCATGACCGTCCTTAGTCTAAGAAATCACCCAGCAAACATACCAATTAAGCAAAATCCTAATTTGAGTTCCATATCTTTGAAATTGGTTTCGTCAATGTCAATGAATTCTCCAGTTCAGGTTATATATTGTAGTCTCATACTATTGCACTAATCCTGATTTCCATTGACAATGTTTACCCAAGTTCGATAAGATTTCCTTGCATCTATTTTTGTGGGTTTAGTAGCGTTCCCTGAAAAAGATGGTATGGTTGTAGGTACGAAAGAGCTAGAAGAGTTAGAAGATTCTAGCTCAGCAACATTAGCTACTGTTGTTTGAGGCTCCACGCCCACATGGCCCAGGCGTGTTACCTGGAATAGCGTAGGGGAGGCATGGTCAGACGGTTTGAAAATAATTATTTTAGACAATGAAGGATCAATGGGCTGAGGCGGTGGAGGCAGAGAGGTTTCATTTGTCTAGGACTGAATATGGGATAGGCTGTTTGAGGTTGAAGCCCAGGGAGAGGCCCTCTGTTGCCTAGGATTTTCTACCTGGACCATTGTTTGTCTAGGTGAGGGTGAGTCTCGAGGTGAAGTCCTCTGGTGGCCAAGCTTTTTGCTTCTGGTTTAAGCCATAATGGTTTTGGTCGGTTGTGTGTAGGTTTGGGCAGTTAGCGTTGTGGGGAGGATAACCAAGTGAACACAACATTTGAAATTCAAAGTAAATCAGACTTGGTCCCACAAATCCATACTATGTATTGGTATTGTATAGGCAATAGCAGATTTTAGGAACAAAGGCAGTATTTATGGTTCAAGATAGATAGAGAATGAAGATGAACCCAGAAAAAAAGATGGACAATGGAGAACACCCTAGTAGTGAAGATCAAAAACACAAAAAAAGCTTCACAGAAAAGTATGCAATCAAGACTATTGCTTTTGCACCGGAGAATTTTAGAGGGGAATAAAGCATAGTAATTAAACAACACACATCAGAGCAGACTATACGTTGGACACAAATTAGAATTAAACTACATCAGATGTACAGATATCCCCAGTGACATTCACACACTCCCAACAATTATTAACTAACAAGAGCAACTGCTTGGTAGTTAATAGGAGCTGAGGTACAAATGCTTAAGAGACCCTTAATGGCGGACAGCAACTAAGCTCAACAAGCAAAATAAATAATTTATGGAAAGCAATAAACACTTCCAAACACACCTGGTATTATTGTCTCTAAAATTCCAACACTTTAAACACAGCGGACCCCAAAAATTTCACACAACACAGTAGCCACAAACCAGGATATTTGGAAGCAAGCATGGCAAAAACACAATTTGCAATCCTATAGGAAGTAAATAACAATGACAATCTATTGTACTAACTAGGATAGCAAGCATTAATCTTCCGTTGAGCTCGAAAGTCTTCCATTTGTTGTAAGAACCGGGAAGAGGACTCAAGGGAGTTAAGAGCTTCTCTCTCTATTAATGTTGGAGTTTCCAAAATCAAACACTTATTATTACTTGGATTATTATATGGTCATTCTTACCAAAGTAGAATGCTTTTGATTATCTAAGTAAGACAAGATGAAAAATGGTTTTCTATATATTTGATATGGTTTGACTTAACTAAGCTATCAAAATGGTTTTGGGCCTAGGGTATTATATGAGATTTTTAGTCGGGACATTTGATGTCTATCTCATTTAAATTTGAGTTTTATTTAATTGTAAGATTAAAGCTAAAGCTTACTTATGATTAAAATAAAATATTTTTAAAAAAAGGGATTTTTTTGACCCACTAAGAAACATCAAAATGTTGAAGTGTCAAAAGTTTAAATGCTTTTAGTGGGAGTTTTTCATTAAGGCCTCAAAATTAATTACTTTACATATTTTGTATGTAGAAAATAGCAACAAACAACTGTAATAACTCATTACGCTCTGTGCATGAGAAAGACAAGCTTAGGTGACTAATTTTCTTGATTGGGCACGTAACTTAAGAATCGTTCTTAAGTTAAAAAAAAAAAAAAAAACTCTATGTTCTTGAAAATCCTACTCCTCCTGCTCCAGCAAATAACGCCCTAAAAGCTGAAAAAGATGCTTATAGTAAGCACAAAGATGACTCTAACGATGTTACTTGCCTCATGCTAGCAACCATAAACTCTGAACTTCAAAAACAGTTCGAAGAAATAGAGGCATATGACATGATAGTGCATTTCAAGGAAATGTTCCAAGAGCAAGCATAACAAGAGAGATTTGAAACTCATAAGGCATTAAATGCATGTAAGATGGTTTCTAGCACCTCGGTAAGTGCTCATGTCCTTAAAATGAAGGAACATCTTGATCATCTTGAAAAGTTTGGTGCTCTTGTTAATTATGACATGCCACAAATTTGATCTCGGGTTCATTACCTCCTGAGTATGACCAGTTTGTCATATTAGTGAATTGCATGGGATGCTAAAATAAGCTGAATTGAACATTAAGAAGAATACTCCAAGTGTCCTAATGGTTCAAAAAGGGAAAGGAAAAAGAACAACCAAAAGGGCAAAGTCATGACTAGTAAAGGCAAGAAAAAGGCAAAGTTCAAGTTCAAGCCCAAGCCTAAGGCCAAGATACCAAATGAGGGAGCTTGCCACCATTGTGGTAAACAAGGACATTGGTTAAGAAATTGCAAGCTATAGTTAGAAGTAAAGAAGAAGAAGGATAGTGAGACTACTTCTTTAGGTATTTATGTTAGAGAAATTAATTTCTCTACTTTTGATTCATGGGTATTGGATACCAGTTGTGGATCTCACATTTGTGCAAATATGCAATGTCTATAAAGGAGTAGAGCCTTGGCAAAAAGTGACGTGGACCTACGAGTTGCAAATGGAGCAAAAGTTACTCTAGTAGCTATAGGAACTTTTGAATTAATTGTGCCCAGTGGGCTTATTTTAGAACTAAATGATTGTTTTTATGTTCCTACTATGAGTAGGAATATTATTTCAGTTTCTTATTTAGATTTAGAAGGTTTTGAATTTGTTATTCGAAATAACATTTGCTCTATTAATAAAAATAGCATTTGTTATGGAGATGCCTCATTACCAAATGGGCTCTATATTCTTAATCTTCGTGGATATTCGAACAAGTCTATCTATAACATTAATACTAAGAGATTGAAATCCAATAATTTAAATTAGATTTACTTCTGGAATTGTCGTTTGGGCCATATAAATGAGAAACACATTACAAGAATTCATAATGATGGACTTCTAAATTCGTTTGATTTAGAATCTTACGAAACATGTGATTCTTGTTTATTAGGCAAAATGACTAAGGCACTTTTTAAGGGACAAAATGAAAGGGCAACTAATTTGTTGGACCTAATATATATTGATGTATGTGGACCAATAAATACACATGCTAGAGGAGGATTTCAGTACTTTATTACATTTACGAATGATTTCAACAAATATGGCTACCTATATCTGATGAAATATAAATCTGAATCATTCCACAAATTCAAAGAATTTCAAAATTAAGTACAAAATTAGCTTGGCAAAAGTATCAAAACACTTCGATTAGATCGAGGTGGTGAATACTTAAGGCACAAGTTTGACGAGCATCTTAAGAATTGTGGAATTATCTCCCAATTAACTCCACCTGGAACACCTCAATGGAATGGTGTATCTGAACAGAGAAATCAAACTTTATTAGATATGGTTTGATCCATGATGAGTCAAACTGATATTCTAGTCTCCTTTTGGGATTATGTCTTAAAGACTACTGCTTTCATTCTAAATCGGGTTCCATCTAAATCGGTTTAGAAAATGCCATATCAGATATGGACTGGGAGATGACCTGGTTTGTCGTTTCTCAAGATTTGGGGTTGCAAAATTTATGTAAAGTGTTTATTATCTGATAAACTTGCACCCAAATCAGATAAATGCACATTTGTGGAGTATCCTAAGGAAACTAAAGGATACTAATTTTATCTTTAAAAAAATAATAGAGTAATTGCTGCACGAAATGGATTCTTTCTTGAAAAGGAATTTACTTCCAAAAGAATCAGTGTGAGTAAAATACATCTTGATGAGATTCAAGAGCCACAATTAGTATTTGAACTGAATAATGAACCTCGATTAGATGGCTCACAAGTCCAAGATAAGCTTACTTCTATAGAACAAAGACGTCGAAGATCTGATAGGGTTCATCAACAACTTGAGAAATATGGATTTCTCATCACTGACGCTAACGATGTGGAGCTCATGGTCAATAATGAGCCCACTCCCTATCAAGAAGCCATTAAGAGTTCTTACTCTGGAAAATGGCTAGAGGCCATAAAGCCTGAGATACAATCCATGTATGATAACTATGTCTGGACATTGGTTAATCCACCTGAAGGTTAAAAACTATTGGGTGTAAACGGGTTTTCAAAAAGAAAACAGACATGGAGGAAAATATGCATACTTACAAAGCACGATTGGTAGCAAAAGGTTATAGACAAACTCATGGTATAGACTATGATGAAACCTTTTCACCAGTTGTAATGCTTAAATCTATTAGAACTCTTCTTTCCATAGCATATTATGATTTTGAGATTTGGCAAATAGATGTCAAAACTGTGTTCCTTAATAGAAACTTACTCGAGAATGTGTACATGACACAGCCTGAGGATTTTGATGATCATTTGAATTCTAATAAAGTGTGCAAGCTTTAAAGATCCATTTATGGATTGAAACAAAAATCTCGAAGCTAGAATCTTCATTTTGATGAAGTAATTAAAGAATTTAACTTTATAAAAAAATGAAGATGAGCCTTGTGACTATAAAAAAACTAGTGAGACTGCAATAGTCTTTTTAGTACTCTATGTTGATAACATCTTATTCATTGGAAATGACATTCCAACTCTACAAAGTGTAAAGACACGGTTGGGAAATTGTTTCTCCAAGAAAGACTTAGGTGAAACTGCCTATATTTTTGGTGTAAGGATCCATAGAGATAGATCTAGAAAGCTAATTGGACTAAGTTAAAGTGCATACGTTGACAAGGTACTACAAAGGTTTAATATGCAAGACTCTAAGAGAGGATTCTTGCCAATTCCACATAACATTAAGCTTAGCAAAACTCAAAGTCCTTCCACGAAGGATGAAGAAGAGCGCATGAACAAAACACCATACACTTCCGCTATAGGATCTATCATGTATGCCGTGTTATGTACTCGACCTGATGTGTCATATGTATTAAGCATGGCGAGAAGGTTCCAGTCAAATCCTAGAGAGCCACACTGGACTGTTGTCAAGAACATATTGAAGTACTTAAGAAGAACTAAAGATATGTTCTTAGTTTATAGAGGACAAGAAGGCGAGCTAATTGTAAACGAATACAGTAATTATAGTTTTCAGTCCGTCATAGATGCTTACAGATCACAATTAAGTTTTCAATTTTATTTGAATGGAGGAGCTATAACCTACTAAAGTTCAAAGCAAAATACTGTGGCCGATTCTACAACAGAAGCTGAGTATGCAGCTGCCTCAATTGCAGTTAAAGAAGCAGTTTGAATAAAAAAGTTCATTATAGAAGTATATATAGTTTCTAGTATTGTAAACCAAAATATAAATTAATGTTAGAGAATATTGTATTGGACATAACCCACTGTTAGAGTACTTTATGGAACATGTCATAAGTACTTTCTAACCATAATGATATTAGAAGTCCTTCGACCTAAATTCATCAAAGTTTTCTCCCTGATAAATTCTATATTTTGATGTTATCTAAAGTTGTCTTTAACCAGGTAATAAATTAGACCACAGTTGGATATAGAATAAACCAGGGAGATGAATATGATTGATTGTGAAGGAATTTGTCCTTCTTAATTTTAGGAGAGATGTCCAAGGGCCCCTTGATAAGTTAGACTGTTAAAATGTATGGTCATGCTCAAATATATCAATTTGAGTTATTGATATCATTTGTTTGAATAAACTACTATGAGATCAAGAAATAATTAATTAAGCTTAATAAGGATAACATGCTCCGTGCCTTATGCTTAATCTGGATATCGTGTGACAAAAGGATAAAATATAAAGTTTTTGTTTGGTTCAAAAAGATCACCGATCTTCATTTAACCTAGATAGTTATAATATTTTGCTAGAAATCGCTTATAACTTGTAGGCTAATTAAATGTGATTTGGGCACACTACTAGCGTTAAATGAACCTATATGGTCACACATTAAGCAAACACTTTAGTTATATTTCTGGTAACTAGGTTCGATGTATTTGAAAAAAAGTCTAGGTTCATTGAACCTAAAAAAATTACCAGATACAAATGAATCTAAAAATTTATCCACATTCAATGTATCTAGAGGATGTCCAGAATATAAGAATCTGACTTGGTAAATTAATTAGTTAAATTATCGAAATAATGACAGAATCTTATCATATCAGTCTTAATTTGAATTTAAAATAAAATATGATAAGATATTATGAGAGTTGGACTCCCAGAGGTTCGGGTTGTTTTAAAAAGGAAACCCTAGCCGTCTTCTGAAGTTAGCTCTCTGTAAAAACATTCGTGCCTCCAATTCACCAGAAAAATTAAGTTTCTTAAACCCTAGGCGCTAGCACTCCTAGGTAACGGGCGGGTTTGCCATGTGTATCCGATAGAGGACATTCACATATTGTAGCGTCTGGTGATCGTTCGAATTGCACACACGCCTGGAAATCATAAGATAGAGGTCTTGATTGCAATGAACACAGGTAACTCTGTAACCACTAGACCATCTTAATCATTTGGTTTGGGTTTTCGGAAGGGATTTGCGGATGTTTTTCACATTTAGGAATCTACGAATCCTAACAGGACCCTCCCATACTAATGGTTGATTTAGTCTCAGATAGCGAGACTGGGGAGGAAGCTCCTGATCTTGACTTAGGTGGTAAGGGAAGAGATGAGATGGATGATGCTGACAGTATGGGAGGTGAGGAATTAGGTAATGCTGATTATGAGAGAGGAGAAGAGATGGGCTAAGGAATTGGGTGATGCTAATAGCAAAGTTGAAGAGGGGATGGAAAAGTTTGATGAGGAGGAGGAGGAGGCAGTTGTACCTCTTCAGACTCCACTAATAGGAGAGCTTAACATTACCCCTTTTGTCTTTGATTTTGACTTTGAAGAGTCCAGTGATGAGGGACCCAATCAGAATGATAGACTTACCCTGGGTACGAGAACACTTCGGGAGTCAATCTTAAGGGTGAATGACAAGGGAAAAAGGAAGGTAGAGGAGAGTCCTAAGAAGAGTAGAACTAATGGCTGTACACTTAGGTTGGGATTGAGAACAGACTGCAAGAAGAGAAGATAATGATGGTTCGAAGAATCTATTTCCAACTACTCGAGTAACGACTAGAGTAGCGAGAAGACTTAGTGAATTTGTGGAGCAATTTGTTGATTAGGGAATTTGTTTATTGAGTTCATGACCTTATTTACTTTCTTGTCTATGAGTATCTAATTCTCATAGAGGTCTCATCTATGATATCCAATTTCTTTATGTTAAAGTATGATTTATTTTGAATAAAGCTTTTGAGTATTTCTCTTTTTTCAAAAAGAAAAAAAAATACTCTCATATGTTCAATAAGTGAGCAAAAATTATAAATGTTATCGTTGCATTATATGTTTGCATTTGTATGTATACATTTGTCGACCTATACTTGTGGTGATGATGATCGAAGATGGCACCTAGACGTAAAATTATAGCAAGAGGCAAAATTGGTCATGTCAGAAAGCCTTCAACACCTGAAGATGAGCCAATAGAGCACTTGCAGCCGGATGTTAGAAAAGAGCACGAAGAAGAGCAAGAAACAGAACCTGAGGGATCTCCTAAGGTGACAGTTGGGCAGGCTCGATTAAGACCCTACCATTGAATTCAGCCAGTTGAGAAAATATAGTTATTGGAGGAAATAAGTTAAAGCCATAGGTGATGACCCAGTTAGTTGAGCATGACGTGAGATCGAATGCAGTCGTAGTGCCAGGTTAATTCTTTATTTCTCCTAAAAGAATATCCCTTTGGGTCTTTGTTCTGCATAGCCTATGTATATTGCGTAGGGTGCTATTCATTTGCGTAGTGATAAGCTACACCAAAAGAGTCGAATATGTTAACTATGAATAGTTTTAAATTTTCTTATTAATTGTGTAAGCATTCCTCATCATGCAAGGAAGTAAGGAACTATAGGTTTGATTTGTGAGATGAAATTTTAGCTAGAGAAGTAAAATTTATCAGGAATCTAACTTGTTTTCTTTTGAGAATTATGGTAGCATATAAGACAAGGATTGATTGTCGAAGTTGGGAGTTAAGTTGATTATAAAGATAGAATAATGCATTTTTGGGATCAAATGGGTATGATTAAATTCTAGAAGAGGTAAGGTGAAGTAAGTGTAGAGCATAATACTAAGAGCGAAAGTTTATAAACTGTTGTTGAAGGAATACTAAGGATATCTAACTTGGTTTTGTAGCTTGCGGGACCCAGTAGTAATTGTATAAGAAAATGATAGAGTTTTAAAGTATGTATAGACCAGAGACTATTGAATAGTTGCTCATCAAGAATATATATGGTTACTTCTAAGTCAGACTTCAGATAAGAATATCATTAGGTATGAATTCGAGAAGGGGATATACTCAAGGTTGCGACTAATATTGGGGATAGGTACTAAGGATGGGTGTTGATGCTTTACTAATTAACAAAAGGCTCTGATGCTTATGGAGTAGAAGTATAAGATGTCAGTCCTGTTGTGATAATTTTGTGGTGATATTTTAGACAATGGCTGATATATTTTGAAAGCTATTAAGGACATGAGACATTAGAAATTGGTGTTAGAAAGTGCAGATAGTATAAATTTTCGTTATATTTGGTAAGTGAAACTTTAGTTGAGTATAGTTCTATTTTTGGAATGAGGGGTAATCAGGGGTAGTTTTAAGGTAGCCCTAGCTAAGGTAGAGGCTGCATGGGATGTCATCAAGTATTCTATCCAAGCAGGATCCTAGGTTCATTGTAAGATTTTAGATTACATTCCTAGAGATAATGGGATCTACTCGGAAGTTCTATGCTGCTGCATATCCTCAAAATTGATAACCGGTCGAAGAAACTTATTCAGATACTAAGGACATGTTTAGGGCATGTATACTAGACTTCGTTGATAATTAGCCTGAAAGCGTGCCGCATGCCAGTAGGCCTACAACAACAATTACCGGTCCTCTATTTAATTGGCCTATATGAAGCAATGCATAGCCAGACATGTCAAGTGCCATTATGGAAGGGATAAATGGAAGATAGGTAGATTATCAAATCCGGTGAAGTTCATGTTCAAGAAAAGGAAGACAAGGCAAGAGTAACAAGAGAAAGACTGAAGCTGACTTGGAGTCGGTAGAAGAGCTATACGAATAATAGGAAGAGAATGATAGAACTATCATCTATAGATTGGGCTTACTAGACATTTTATTGAGATTATGAGACGTGCTTCATATATCTTAGCTATAGATATATGATCCTAATCTAAAATATGTTTTAACGACAAGCCTCTACTATTGTAACCTAATTTGAGTTACATAGAGAAGCTAATTAAGATTCTAAATTGAAGCCTGAAGACTCTTCGAAATAAGCAGATACCAAAGGTGAAAGTGTTATGGGAGCATCACGATACTCAAGAAGCCAGCTGGATTATTTCAACCATTGCCAATAGCAAAATGAAAATAGGAGGTGGTAGTGATGGAATTTGTCACCGACTTACCCATGTCCAAGACCTAAAAGGATGCCATTTAAGTAGTGGTTAATCGACTAACAAAGATAGTAGTGCACTTTATCCCTGTAAGTGTAAGGGATTTTATGAAAAGGTTAGCTCGAACGTATGAATGGGAAATAGTAAAGTTGCATGAAGTACCCTCAAATATCACCTCTGATCGAGACCTGAGGTCTACATCGCAGTCTTGGGCAAAGTTCCAAATAACTATGGGTTTTGATTTGAAGTTCAGCATTCCGGCACATAAGATGCCAAGAGGGAAGCGAAAAACTGGATGAAGTAGGAATATCCCAACTTGAGAGAAAGTTATGCACTAAATTTCGGGACGAAATTCTTCTAAGGAGGGGAGATGTAAAACCCCA
This sequence comes from Voacanga thouarsii, assembly GCA_026120185.1. Taxonomy (NCBI): domain Eukaryota; kingdom Viridiplantae; phylum Streptophyta; class Magnoliopsida; order Gentianales; family Apocynaceae; genus Voacanga; species Voacanga thouarsii. The sequence continues at coordinate 2,424,592 of JANUWF010001641.1, read as the reverse complement.
CCTAAACCTACCCTAAAGTTAGAAGGATGTGGTGCATATCATATCATTTTACATAAAATATATTTCTTGAATGATTTCGTGTGTTTTAGAATTATAGTATATGGATTATATGGTTTATTTATGCTTGTTGAGTAGTAAGGGTAAAAAGGAAATTTTGCTTAAGGGCGAATTAGGAAGAAGGCTTGAGGCATAGAAAGGAATAAAATTTAGTTGAGAAAATAATAACTAGAGTCAATGTCGTTAAGTGGTTAGAGCTTTGTGATTAATCTCTAAGGTCTTGAGTTCAAATCCCATCACCTAAGTTTTATTCATAATTATCTTGACCCATGTTTGAATTTTTCCTTTTTCTTACATTCCTTAAAGTTAGGACTATTGTCTTAGGGAAGACACATTGGTAATGTCCTAACAATGTGATATTGTCCTAAAAAGAATTCTAGAAGAATTCTTGTCTCCATTATTTTTGCAAGCCTTATCCTAACCTCTTTGAATTTAAATTACTCCTATTTATTTAATTCATTTTTATATCTATAAAAGTCTTGGATAATTCCTTGCTTGGAGTTTCGAAAATTTCAGCTCTTGTGGGATAGGAGGTTGGCCTTAATTGTGGAGGAAAAATAGGAAGAGGTTTTCAATTAAATCATCACAGCTATTCTTCCAAAAACTTCATTGTCTTCTTGTTCTTGTTTTGGTTAAAATTTGGAAAATTTTCCAGAAATTCTTCAAGGCTGGTTTTGAAATTTGTAGCAACCTTTCCTTACCTAATTCTTGTAAAGAACCAACCATCTTGTGTAAAAATGAAAGCTGAAACACTTTGGAATTTTGTAGCTTTACAAACTGCACCAAACCAGATTTTTTTTTTTTTTTTAGCAAACAAGCAACCTTTGACAATGAATATTGAGCTATTCGTTGGTGCTCAAGAACACCTGGAACTTTTGCCTTTCTTCACCAAGATGATGGCTGGAAAACCATAACCATCATTAATGGACCTTCAAACACCCCTAAAATCCAGCTGCAAAACCGTTCCAAAGAAGACAAAAAATCCTGCACAAAACCATTTCAAATCCTAAGAGTTCTTAAGCTTCAATTCCAGAAATTTTTTTTCCAGCTTTGCCTAATCAATGCTAAGGCCTAATTTCTTCATCAAGCTTCATCATGTTTCAGCCATAATGCAGTCATGGACAGAATCTCTTGGCTTCTCCATCTACCTTGATCATTAGGATAGCATTAACATATCTCAAAACACTCCTATCTTCACTCCGTTCAAAATTATTCAAACTTTAAATTAAATTCCAAATTTTTGTTCTATTAAACACTCACCTAGCAAGACAATAAAACGAAAAAATCCTCTGCTATTCCATAGCCATTTTTTACCATACCAAAGCTGGAACAAATCTCCATTCCATGATCAAACCAAAGATAGTTCAGCCATACATCATTGAAGGACAAGAAACCTTCCAAGAGCAAACACCATTACCAAATCCTATACCTCAAACATCTCCACTTTTTCTCTCAATTTGAATTTTGAAAAAGCTGAAACTCTCTCTCTCCTTCTTGGATAACTGAAAGCCTCCTCCTAGCTAGGCCATTCGGCTATCATTCACACACACACACACACGAAATCATTCTTTCTCTCAATTTCTCTCATGAATACCAAGAACACACGCTAAGCTTCTTCAGCCTTCAATCACCTCTGTTCATCCCAAATCACCCCAAGAACCTTCAAACCAACTAGGATTCGGTCCATACTCCATCATAGGCCACTCCATAACATCAAAAGCACCAAAGTTGATCTTCCATTCAGATCAAACACACATTTTCGATCAAGAACAAGAATAACATCAATAAGGTAATTTTAAACACCTTGGACCTTCTTCATCTCATCATCATCGTTTCAATATCGTCATAATCTCTTTCTCTCTATTTCTCTCTCTCTCTTGGCTAAACCTTGGATGGCCATTCTTAGACAAACTTCAACCAAGAAAGGACCCTCAAGCATTCAAGGACCGTCATTGAACAAGGCGATATCTTCAACTAACTATCATCAGAACAAGTATTTCTTTCTTGATCTCCTCTTCAAATTCTCAAACTCAAGGCTCCTAGATGATGGATTTGATAGGTTGATTGAATAATGTAGGGTTGGCGATATGTATGTTGGTGAAAGGAATAGATTTAAGACATGAAGCTTTGAATGAATGTTGTGACTAACGAAGTATGGATTATGCTTTAAGATCATTGTATGTTCATTATGATTAAGAGCTTATGGATGTTTGATGTATGATAGGCATTACACCATCATTGTTGATTATGCCTTCATGATGTTATATTTTTCAATAAATCAATAAATAATATTATTGCTAGTAGAATATCACATTTGTTGTGATGTATGTTAATACAAGCATATTTTTGGATAAATTGACATGTTATTTGTTGGATCCATGTGGTGTATGAATATGTATATAAATTTTCTCTAGTATTTCACTATAGTCATTAAATATTATTGTAAGAACTACTTTTATTATTTTTAGTATTATTCTTACTATCATTATCATTATTAATATAATTAATATTATTATTTTATTTAATTGACTAATTTTGGTGAACACAAATATTTTTTAAACTAATAATTATTTAAAATATTGGTATTTTATTAGATAAATAAATAGAATTTTTTAATAAACATTATTAGATATAAATAATAATGTAATGGAATTAATTAATATCAAATGTCTTTTATATTCATATTATTATTAGTTATCCTTACTAAAACTTTTATTTACTGTCATAAATATTATTTATATTATAATAATTTATTTATTATTAATTTTATTTGTTATTTATTATTTATTATTAAAATTATTTTTGATCTATTATTAATATTACTTATTCTTTTTAATAATATTATTTATTATTTATTACGAATATTATTTAAGATTTATTATTAACAGTAGTCATTATTTATTACTCATTATTTATTATTTGTTAATAAATAGTTAGTGTTATATTTTATTATTTATTTATTATTTATAACACTTATTTATTTTAACTTTTCAAATTAATCTTATTCTATAAAATACTTTATCAACTAGTGTTAAAGCTTAAGGCATTGTTGTCATAACTAGATGTTGTTGTATCTAGTGGAGCTTAAGCATGTTAGGTTAGGAATTATTTATTTAAAGTAAGTATTATCTGAATGTTGGGACTTATACCCTGTATTTACCCCAAGCGGAGTTAGGTTACCTTGAACTATCTTGGAAGGCTATTGTTTCAAGGAAAAGCAAGAGATCAGATAAGTCTTTGCATAAAGCTATTTGAAGATCAAAAGCACTTCGGCAAGTCAAAACATGATGTATGAGTGTGAATGTACTTTGGATGCAATTATGGACAATTTTCCTTTTCTTTTCCATTCAAAAAAACAATTTCAAGTTGAACAAGCAATTTTACACAAAAAATGCTAAACTTTTTCCCAAAAACCAACTTTGACAAGAGTTTTGTAAACCATAATTGCACTTTCAAAGAAAACACATTGAATGATTGTTCTTTTCCCAAAAGGGACAGACATAACATTGAGTATGCAATAAGGGTAAACTATTAGGACTAGTCTTTGAAGGGTTGGGTAAGTCTTTTAGTAGGAGGCCACCTCTGAGGGGAGAACCCTGCCTAGACTAGACGACAGTTTTTGCTAGTCATGTCGGTCCGAGCTAGCAATATAGTTCAAGTGGACTGTTTATTTTCGAAGTGGACAACCGGTATGTTTGGGTGTAGAGATGGAAGAGTTTCTCACCCGGTGGGCTGTACACCCACCTTGTATCAGCATGCACAAAGTATGGCATTCTGATCATTCTTTTGTCATGATACACAAAGTGTGGCATCCTGACTGTTCTCTTGACATGGTGCACAAAGTGTAGTGCCATATCCATTCATGATGCATGTCTTCATAGTTAACTTTATTAGAGTGGTTATTTCTTTAGAAGTTGAGCATTTTTACTTTATAGACACTGATAAAACACCACTTAGTGTTCAAACGTAAAATTCTAGACTTGCAAACTTTTTGTTATAACTTGTTCAAAACTTGTATACATGAACTGGTTTTTCCTGAAATACCATGAGCACACACAACACTTATTGGGAAATTTTTCTACACCTTTTAAATCATATCTTTTGGTCGATCTTGCTTGGAAGGTCGATGTACTTAGGCTCCATGAGCTTAGAAGATTTATCCTGATGTATTTATTTGTTAGAGATTTTAGTTGCCATCTATTTGTTCAAGACTTGTATAAGTATTATTTTGGGATTGTAATAAGTCCATTATTAAGTTAATTCCTTCTATATTTTCTATTACCTAGTTATAAAGACCCCTTGTCCTGAGGACGGGGCGACATCCCTGCCCTTTTTGAAGTACATAGGTAGCGGGGTGTTATACATTTTCATGCAAATTATTCATCCATAGATAAATAAAGCTATTGCAGAAAATTAACCTTATACAATGATTTTAAAACATGATTACATCAAGGAAAAATTGAGGAACTAAATTTTTGCAGTGCTTTCCTATTTCTTGGATAGAATTTGCGCACAACTCTAGGCAAAGTGGACCTAGTGCCAGGTCCAATCTATTTCTCAAAAATTCCAGCCGAGCAGAGTGGACCTGGCTCCTGGTCCGATCGGCCCCCTTGGCGTCGGGTCCGCTCTGGAGTTCACCGATATTTGAAAAAATCTAGCTTTTTAGCCACTTTTAGCCCCTCAAAAAATTCCAACAATCAAGTTCTTCAGTCCTCAAGATTTGCAGGGTAAAAGAATATAACGAAATGCTAAACTAGGAATAAAAAATATACCTTTACAAGCGCCTATGCCTCTAACCATGAGGCGTATAATGAATCTACTTAAAACCAGAAAACCAAGGGAAAAACCATTAGAATACATGATCCTAAGTCTCTAACCGTGAGGCGTACATGAACTCTAGAAACCAATGTATGAGGGATCACATGAATTCACAAAAGATTCATTTTTTAACAGTAAAGGAATCACCTTTTTCCAGTTTTAACCCTAATACATGCTTCTAGATAAAAACCGTGGCTCTGATACCACTTGAAGTAATCGCAGAAAACTATCAAAAGGAAAAACACACCGGCAAAATTTTCTATTTTCTGAGCCACATCTAGGAAAGAGTATTTACTTTTTCTTATTGGTCGAAAATTAACCAACGAGGGGCCGGGTTGCACTAGAACCTCTTGCGTTAGAAGGGGAGAAGGAAGCCCATGCTATTCAATTGGAACTCCTGCCAATCTTCTACTCCTATGCATTAAGCGTCTCCAAACTTCTTCTTTTCATATTCTGGAGTATGACTCTACCTTGCTCTAGGCGTTAGCTTGGTGAGAGCTCCTTTATTGGATAAAATCACTCTACTAGAGAGAACAAACGTGGAGAAGAAAACCAGAGGAGGCCGCACACTTGAGAGGCTGAACTCAAAGAAAACTACATCCCGTTTTTTATCCTCTTCACATCATATTTTTTGGCCAACCTTAGGGCTTCATTAAGCTTTAATAGTCAAAAACATTAAGCCTAAATAGGCATGGTGCTATACTCCAAAACCAATCCATGATTGGCCTAAACCTCTTAATTAATTAATTATCTTTTTTCAGCCTCATTAAATACCCCAGACTAATTAATTAATTCTAATTTGACTCTTAATATATATCAACATATATAAGCCCAATTAGTTAATTTATTCTAGCCTAATTCCCTTAATTAATTAATTATCTTTTTTGGGCCTTATCAAAATCCAAGACTAATTAATTAATTTTAATTAGACTCTTAGAATAAATTTTATTTCTCTTTCAAATAATTATCCATTAAGCCCAGATTGTGTCTAAATAATACCAAGGTAACTTAAGCTAATGCGGAGACCAAGAGACATATTATTCATGGCTACTAAATTGACCAAAATGCCCTTACTATTAAATGGCCATATTTTATCATTTTAAATATCTCCAATTATCATAATATGAAAATATTGACCCTAAGAAGAATATTGCTAAAGCAATGTCTCCGACCTACGGATAAACTGACAAAAATATTCCTATTTGTAACACCCATTAATGAGATAGGATAAATGCACTAACACCTATCTCAAAGACATCTACCATCCTTAGATCTCTATTCCGATAATCTATGACTCATTTGAATATACTTGTTTATCATTGGAAGCTACCCAAATGCACACATTCTAAAGTCATGTTCCCGAGACCCTAGATCATTAGATTATCCTAGACAATCACAAGGGGATGATTTAACTTCACTAAGTGATGCATAGAAACTCTGTTGCATGAGTTTGTTTTAACTAACTAGAGTAATATACTTAACATATAAGGATATTGATCTCACAAAAGAAATCTCACTGAACATATATCAAAGTATAAAAACCCTAGCTTTGCCAAATCACTAACTCATACTCAAGTATGAAGATATCCGTCCACGCTGTAGCAATAATAATCGGGTCTCTTTAATTATAGTACTTTGAGAGAAATCGTGCTGCTACAAGTCCAATTCTATGTATCCAAAATATGTTTATGCCTATGATATGAGTGAACTACTCACTGATTCAAGGTAAACTATTCCTCATTGAAAATCATGGCATAATAGTCTTATCTTGATGAAATGCCCAGTTTCATCAAACGACTAAGCACTCAATTTTACTTATACGACAAAAACTCATGGTCTATACTTTAATGTGAAGAACGACCCAACACATAGACCATTACTTATCATACTTGGACCTTTTAAGGTAGAATAATATAAGAAACAAACTAAATTGAAGGATTATACATTTTATTGCAATATATTTACAAAGAATACATAGTCTTTGAGGGCATACTTTCTAACAGTATTAATAAGATTGGACATCATTAATGTGCTATGCCTAGCACGTGTTATACATCTTGATTGGATCAAGTGGTGGTTCTCACATCCATGAGTATTGTGATGCTCAAAGTTAACATATGGATGCTTGTTAAGTGAATAAAAACATTGGATAACCTAAAATTGAGATAACCACATGGATAACTATTTAGTGCTCAATATAGCGAAGGTACAAGTATCCTTAGACATGAGATCACCAAGGTACTTTATTTATTAAGCATTGTACTTTGATTCCAATCTCTGGAGTTTCTACAAGACTGCCTATGGGATGGATATTGGATACTACATAAAGTAAACGAAAGTAATCGAGAGGAATAATAAAGGATTGATCACTCCTAATAATAGGAGTGTATATCTCACGGCTACTTATATTGAATCTTTATTCAAGGACTCCTTGTTTAAGGTGACTATGAGTTGGAAATAGTTCCAATTGATAAACATGTTGAGTAATAGATTTTGTAACAAGTACTATTAAATTCCGGCTAGAATTAATTATATTCTAGTATGAGTTGTCACTAATTCCATACTCTAGAACTGAATCAGATAAAGTATGATGCAAGAAGTTTATTGCACTGATGTTTTGCTATTGAAATGTTCATGTCAAGCCACTTAACTTTTTGGACTTTTGGATGGTCATATGCATTGCTAGATTCCGTCCATGGTCTGCAAAATATGAATTCATTAATTAGAAAATTAATAAATTAATCCTAATTTAAATTCTAATTATTAAGGATTATTAATTCTATAGTGACTAGAATTATTTTATATTAGCTACCAATTGACTAGAAAACCTAATAAGTTATACTCAATTGAGGAATTGGTATTCAAGCTATTATATGATAATATTATAGGGTAAATTTGTAAGAAGAAATAAAAATAATGGTCTAATTAAAAAATACTATAAATTGTTCGGTGAAATTGTAATTCTTTAAAAATCTTGTTGTTGAGTTATAAACTTGTTATAATTCATGGGCTAAATTGCAATTTCAAAATCTTAAAACCGTAGTGGAGAAATCTTTATTGTTCTTTCCTAAATTATATATATATATATATATATATATATATATATACACACATATATACGTATATATAATATATATGAATACATATGTATACACATATGTATATGTGTATATATATCTACACATATACATATGCATATACATATATATGTATACATATATACATATATATATATATGTACATGTATACATACATATATGTACATATATATATGTATATGTACACACATATATATATACATACATACATGTATATGTCTACATATACATATACATGTATGTATATGTATGTATGTATACATATATATATATATATATACATGTATATACATATAATGTTAGAATTCGTAGACTCCTAAACGCGAAAAACATCCACGAATCCCTCCCGAGGACCCAAGTAAACGATTAAGAAGATCTAAGGTTTAAAAATTACCTCTGGTTGCTGTAATCGAAATCATTCGATTCTGGTTGCGCTGTTGTACGTTCACCCCGAACAATCACCAGACACTGTAGTATGCAAACGTCCTCTATCGGATACACACCGCGAACTCACTCGATACCCGGGGAGTGCTAGCGCCTAGGGTTTGAGAGGTTTTTTTTTTTCTTTTCTGGTAGAGAATGGCACGAATGTTCTCAACCGAAAAATTGGACTATTGAAAAGATGGCTAGGGTTTTCTGAAAAACCCCCGAACATCTTAGAGTCCAACCCTAATAATATCTTATCATATTCTAATTTAAATTCAAATTAAATTAAAACTCATATGATAAGATTCTGCCATTATCTCGGTAATTTAACTAATTAATTTACCGAGTCAGATTCTTATAATCTGGACATCATCCAGATACATCGAATGTGGACATATTTCCAGATTCATTATATCTGGTAAATTTTCTAAATACAATTAACTTAGACATATTTCCAGATTCATCGAACCTGGTCACCAGAAAAATAACCTAACAAGTTCGCTTATTGTGTGACCCTATAGGTTCATTTAACACTGGCAGTGTGCCTAAATCATATTTAAATGGCCCACAAGTTATAAGTGGTTTCTAGCAAAACATTATAACTATCCAGGTTAAATGAAGATCGGTGATCTCTTTGAACCAAATCATAATTTTATATTTAGTCCTTTTGTCACACGATATCCAGATTAAGCATAAGGCACGGAGCATGTCATCCTTATTAAGCTTAATCAATTATTTCTTGATTTCATAGTAGACTATTCAAACAAATGATATCAATATCTTAGATTGATATATTTGAGCACGGCCATGCATTTTTAACAGTCTAACTTATTAAGGGGCCCATGGATATCTCTCCCATAACTGAGAGGGACAAATTCCTTCATAATCAATCATATTCCTCTCATTGATTTATTCTATATCCAACAGTAGTCTAATTTATTATCTGGTTAAAGACAACTTTAGACAATGTCAAAATATAGAATTTATCAAGTAGGAAACTATGATGAATTAGGTCGAAGGACTTTCAATATTATTATGGCTAGAAAGTACTTATGACATATTCCATGAAGTACTCTCACAGTGGATCATGTTCAATACAATGTTCTCTAACATTTATTTATGTCTTGACTCGATATCACAAATATCCATGGCTAGTAAAACATAGCCATCAAGTCACAAACATACTAATCTTAATTTATTATTATTCCAATAATAATAATCGATCAGGGACAGTTTTAGAATAGTCATTGCATTCATTGTAGGGTTTTACTATCAAGTCACGTACTTGATGACCAACAAAACAAAACTCACTATTCATGGAAAGGAAAACCTCATATTATTATATAAAACATAATGACAATAGTATAAGTACAAATTGACTCTAGGGCATATCCCCAACATATAATACATATACATATACATACATATATATTTATATATACATATACATATATATATATGTGTGTGTGTGTGTGTGTGTATATATATATATATATATATAATATCTTAGGCATATGGTTTTTTGGATGAAAAAATATGTAGTAACTTTTTTCTTTTTTCCTGTGAAAAGAAATTTTTCTCTTTTTCTAGGCAAATTGAAAAACCCTAGCCACCATATTATTTTTCTAGCAGAAAATTTTGGTGGTTCTTGAATACATCCTTGTATGGATTAATATTAGAGAAATTTCTATTCTTGAAATTTAGTGGTTTGCGCTTGAACAAATCTATGGAAGGTTTCTATACAAGCGAAGAAAAATTTTTAAAGTTACATTCTTGACGTAATGAATTGTTTTCCTTCCCCTAACCTATTTTATTACATAGGAGTGATCCTATTCTACGGATTTCATTTTAATTTTTGCTGTGCATTAATTGTTATTGCTTGATCAAGATCTAACAGTGGTATCAAAGCCATTTTGTATGCATTTTACGAGTTTATTATTGGTTTTGAAATTGTTTCAAAAATAAATTTGGTATTATGATATTATTTCATAAATATTATTAATTTTGAAATAGTTTCAAAATTATATCTGGGTTTGTGAAATTGTTTCACAAATATTTTGTTTGTTGGAAAAATGGGATTCTATGGGTTTTGTTTAATAATTGAAATTTATTTCAGTAAAGGATTTACGAAATCCAAAGTGGTGTGTTGTTTTTGAAGGCAATGAAAGCAGAGGAAGCCATGCATGCACTGAAAATAAAACCAGAAAAGGACCCAGGCATGGCATAGTAGAAGGCGAAAAATGAATACCTCTTTTGGATGTTGCTTTGTTTGGCCATGAGGAAGATCATGGAATGACTATCACGTCTCCCTCACCCGTTAAAACTTCCAGTTGATGACCAGCGATTCTTCGGCTTCAAATTGGCCTGTACACGAAGCTTTTCACTTCTCAAAATATTCCTCCGCCCAATTTGTGTTGGTGAAACAACCTAGGCGAGGAATGGTTCTTGATCCTTCACTATTAGTAAGCAAAGACAAGAAGATGAAAGAGGAAGAAGAGAAAAGGAGAGAGAGCAGAGAAAAAACTCTAGTTTTTGTCTTTTCCTTGTCATGCGTCTATTGTGAAAGAGAAGAACACAGGACTCCTCACAATCCACAACCCTTCACTTAACCAGATAACCAAAACACCGGTGTTTAGTATTTCAAAACATTCGGAGGTTATCAACAGAAGAGATTTGGCTTAGCCTTAACTTTTCTGTACCGTGAATAAAAATAACCCTTTAGTCTAGGCTATTGGGCTAAAATAATTTATTATTTTTCTTGGACCCAGTGAGCCTAAAAATAATAACCATTAATTATTTATTTCCTTGGCCTATTAAAATAACTCAATAAATAACTAATGAGCCCAAATGACCTAAAATAATTATTTAAGCCTTTTATTAACTAGTTTAAGCCCAGGTAAATTTTTTTAATTATTCAATCCGGGCTTACGCCTAAATAATTAATTAACCCATTAAACTAGATAAGAAATTTAATTTCTCTCGTTCCTTTATTTTATTCCAGCCTAAAAATAAATTAGACTTCCTGTATAAAATAAAATCCTTTTTGTTGTGACCATTTCCTCGACGTAAAATAATTAGGACTTACGGGCTATTCCGAGGACCAAAAAGACACATCACCTTGGCTACTAAAATGACCAAAATACCCTTGCTATATAAATAGCAGTATTTTGCATTTTAAATATGTTGTAATATCACCATAAGAAAATATTCACCCCAAGGACAATGTTGCATTAGCTATGACTTCGACCTATATGTGAAATGACTAAAATACCACTCTATATATCATCGTGTATTTAGGTAGAAAATAGTGTAATAATACCTCACTAAAAGACATCTACCATCTTTAGGCTTCTAATCCAATTATCAACGACTTATTGGAATATTTTCGCTTTCCAAGGGAGTTATCCTAAAGCCAATATCAAAGTCATGTTCCCTAAGGCCCTGGATAAACAGATCATTCGGACAACCAGAAGAGGTGATATAATATAGACACTATCTTGTATAAGTCTGTCTTGACTAACTAGTCACATATACACAACATACAAGTATATTGGTCCTTCTCAAGAACCTCAACTGTAGTATATCAAAGCATAGCTTCCAGCTTCGTTTGACCACCAACTTATACTCAAGCTGTAGAGTACAAGTCCACGTGATAGCAGTAGTAGTCTGGGCTTCTATTACATAATACTTTTAGAAACCACAACTAGTGGTCATGTTCTAAGTATTCGAAATACACTTGTGTTGTAAAATGAGTAGACTACTCATTGGCTAAAGGTAAGCCATTCCCTATTCAAAATTCATAACACAATAACCTTGCCATGATAAGATTCTCATTCTTATCATCCAATTAAGAATAACAGTTTATGTGTTAAGTATTCCATGGTTCATACCTTATTGTAAAAGACCACCATTCACATGAATCATTTACTTAAACACAATGGGTCTTTTCTAATAAAATCATGCACAAATATAAAGAAGATTTCACAAACAAATTTTGAGAAAAATACTTTTATTAATACATGTCAAAATTATATCAGAAACCTAGTCTAAGAGGACATACATTCTAATAATCTCCTACTTGCACTCTAAGACTAAGTAAGTCCATTGGTGCCCACCCTTATAGTGTTTAAGTGTCTTCTAAAGACTCTCTTCACCAAAAGCTTAGTGGACAGATCTGATAGATTGTTCTCTGAGGCAATATGTTCCAGCACCACTCCTCGTCTCTAGGTGTAATTCTAGATTAGGTGGTTCTTGTAACACCCCACCTCTTTCCTTCCGATTTGCTACTACCTATAGTGGGAATGAGAATTTATATCAATGGGCAGAACAAAAGTTTATTAGTATAATGAGACTAATACTCTGGTAAAATAAAGTTTTGTCGGGACCTGGATGTAATTATTGGATTTGTTCTACCCGTACCCTAAATTTTTGGAAGGCTATTAAGATTAATAAAATAAGAATTTTAGGGTACTCTAAAAAGGGAAATTGATCAGTACAATGAGATGCACGTTTCACGTTTTGCGCCCAAAACGTGCTACACGAGTATCGGGGCATTTTTGTCATTTTGACCGTGTTCGTGACTTCGGCAGCGAATTTGACTAGGTAGAGAGGGAATTGAAGAATTTAAGTGTTACCAATGGATTCAGTGGAATTTTTGGAGTTGGATAGTGAAATAAAATATTTTTCCATTATGGACTCGATTTTGGTCATTTCTGAAAAAAATAGAAAATTACGATTGGAAATGGGACGTGTGGCTTCATATGATTGGTGGATGAAAATAAGTGACATTTAGTAATTGGTTAATGAAGAAAAGTACTTCTATTTGATTGGTTGTGATAAGTTGGGATAATTTAGAGGGCCTACAAGAAATAAATAACAATGGCCCACAAGCATAACAAGTTTGACCAAGTTGGACCACCTTTTTGACCTCATTTGACCAAGCTTAATTAAGCTTGATGTGAGCAAGTTAATCAAGGTTGATTATGCATGGCCATGCAAGATTAGAAAATATCTATAATGTTCTAAGAATTTCTACCTTTTTCTATAAGCTTCTCTAAGCTTCTAAAGTATTCTAAAAGCTTCCATAAGCTTCCTATGTAAGCTTCTTGGACATCTATAAATAGGCCATGAAGGCTGGCTGAAATGGCTTTAGACAGCCAGAATTTTGCAACAAACAAGGAAGGAAAAGAGAAGAGAAAGGAAAAAGAAAATAGAGAAGAGAGAGAGAGAGAGAGAGAGAAAATTCGGAAATAGAGAGGAGAGAGACAGAGAAGGAAGAACAAGAAGATGCTTGGGCGGTTTAGCCTCCAAACACAGCAAAGAAAAGGTAAGGAACTACCTTACTTGCAGTAAGGTTATTAAACAAAGCATGGAGACCATTTTGGTATACATATATTAAGAAGTTATATATGAAAACTAGCTAGGCGAAGTTGTATAAAAATATGATTGAGGCTGCTGGTTTTCTTGTTGTACTATGCTGTAATTTGTTGTTTTATGTATGACTGGAAATCAGTAGCTTTAAGGGTGATAAAAGGGATATTGGATTGAATTATTTCATATAATAAACAAGGAATGAAGATATAATGTGTTTTGATGGACGATGGGTTTAATTCCAGAAAGTTATGGGAGGTTTTATGTCCAATAAATCTGTAATTTTTTCAGATTTGAACAAATATATCCTTGTAGCTAAGGATCATAGAGGCATTTTAGAGCAATTTTGAGGTTAATTGGATTTACAGATCAAAAGTTATGGTAAAAATAGTAAAAGGTGCCAAATCAATAAAGGGATTTTATTACTGGATCTTTGTGTTCAGAACTGGACAAAATGAACAACAGAATTGGTACTCCATGAATTGAAACTTGCAAAGAATTTCTTAAGGGAATTTTACAATTGGTTTGACATCATTTGGATTTGTGGATTAAACGTTATGGGCAAAATAAGTTATGGTGTCAAACTAGAAAATTGCAGAATGTTAAGGAAAGCATGAATAGTAAAACTAAGGCAAAACTACTGAGGCAGTTTTTGCCCAGTATCATACTACAGAAATCAGAAACCTAAAAAAATCCTATACAGAATTAAATTTAAGAGTCTTACGGTCATTTTGGTATATGATGGAGCCAAATCGAAGTTGTAAATTGAAAGTTATGTGCAAAACAAAATGGTGTGCCAAACCAATGAAATTCCAGTAAGTAGTCTGAAAATGAATAGACTTAAGGGTGATTAATTATGTGATTTTGGATAAAATAATTAGCGAAACATGAAGTGAATCCCTTGTTTATGAAGGAAGGAAGGATGTGGAAAAAGAAAAATGAAAGAAATGATCAAATGACGGAAAAATGATGCGAACAAAAGTTAAACGTTTTCCTTAACCGACGGCTAACCATTGGTCTTGTCGGCTAAATGACGGTTGAATGGTGGCTAACTGTTGGGCACGTCGGCCGGACGTTGGCTACCCGTCGGCAATTTTTCGGCCAAAAGCGAATTGACCCGAAAATGATGTTTGGTGTAGGTTTAGCGAAAAACGGCTAATGAAATGTCAAAAACGGTAGGAATGGAGGTTGAATGGTCATGAACGGAATGAGATGCTTATGACATAAGGTGAGTCCCTTGGATTTCTAAAACTCTTTCTAAAGTTAGTGTACTTTGTTTTTCCATGAAATGCTATATTATATACTGTTTGGGACATTTTATGAAAATATGTTTGGAAACATTGAATTTAATCCTTTTTTGGAATTAGAATTATAGATTTATTTAAATGAGTTCCTTTTTGGAATTAGGTATTTGGAAAATGTTCTAAATGTCCTTATTGGAATATTTTATGAAAACCTTTGAAACTCGGATATTCGGTAAATGACCGAAATATCCTTATTGGAACTCTTGTGAATATTTTTCAAATCAGGTAAGGGTAAAATGACCTAAATACCCTCGAAAAGTCTTTTGAAATCGGGTATCGGTAAAATAACTTGAATACCCTTGGAAATGACTTTTGTGATCGACTATGGAAAAAATGACCCAGTTACTCTTGGAAACACGTTTTGATGTGTGAATAGAACCCTTTATCTGGTTTCAACATTATTTTTGGAAAATGTTATTTTGCCCAAAAAATATTTTGATTTGAAAATTCTGTGGGAGCAGATAACCCTCTGACCTGATCAGTCAGACAGGGTTAATATTGTTAACGCTGAGTACTCAGCAAGGACTTTGATCTTTGTATTAGCCCATGTTAGAGATAGATGACCCCAAGTAACCTGATCAATTTTGGGGATTGTCTTACTCCAAATAGGGCGACAAGACATTGAGATGAGTCATCCTGACTAGCCATTTTGAGCCTGGCAATTGCCTATTGATTATGATGGCAGATTGTTCACATGATACTGGCAGGTACACTTGGTGTGTTCAATCCCTTGCCACCTCGATGGTGATTGACGTCAAGATTGGGACCTCTGGCTTATGGTAGCAAGTAAAAGATCCATAAGTGCAAGGTGAGGTATATTTTTACGCTCACCATTCCGGTAGACATGGGTGACATGCTGTAAGGCACAGTCCCTGACACGAGAAACCATGTAGCCGAAGGCAAGGACTGCAGGACTTGCATACATGCCGACCTTCTATTGGAGAAATGCCTGTATTTCAAAAACTGGGGCAATGATTTGAAAAATAAAATACAGTTTTTCCAAAAATGATTGTGTTCTGAATACACTCTTCATAAAAGAGTTTTAGATTCATTTCTAATGAACAAATGATATGTTATTTCATAAAAGTTTTGTGTACTCTGCCTCTTTGATAAAACACTAGTACACACGGGACTCACTGAGTGATTTTTCACTCACACGTGTCTTTTATCTTACCTTTTTGTAGGATCCGGAGTTAGAAAGACTTATGGATAGAGGACGATACCACAGTGACAGCAGAATAGGTCTGGACGTTTTTCTTTTGGATAATACTTTGTTAGATTTTTCATTATAAAGACCCCTTGTCTGGGTAACTAGTCGGGGTGACACTCGGTGTTGATATACTTCCGCTATTACCTTTAGTTGGGGTGTTACAGTTCTTCCTCTCTATGTGCTTCCCCTTTTTGTGGTTCCTAGGTTCTTTGAATTGTAAGACGACACCAGTACTGTCGCAATACATTACAACTAGTTTTTCCATTTGTGGCATGACACCAAGTTCCAAAAGAAACTTCCAAAGCTAAACTACTTTCTTGGATGCCTCTGAAACTGCCACATATTCAGTTTCTATGGTTTAGTTAGCAATGCAAAATTACTTAATACTACTCCACGAAATGGCTCCTCTAGACAAGGTGATGACATATCCACTAGTGGATTTTTCTTCATCATTATCTGCCTGGAAGTTTGAGTCTGTATTTCCTGTAGGAACCAAGTCATCGGCCCTGTAAACCAGAATATAGTCTCTTGTACCATTAAGATACTTAAGAATATGCTTTATAGCCTATCAATGAATGTCCTGGGGGTTTGACTGATATCTGCTAACTACGCTAAGCCAAAGCAGATATCTAGCCTAGTACACCATATGGCATACATAAGACTTCCTACTGCGAAAGTATATGGACTCCTATTCATTCTATCTTTTTCTTCTTGAGACTTTAGATAGTTATTTGAAGAAAAAGATAAACCATTTCTACAAAGGATCAACGCCCATTTGCATGAGTCCATGCTAAACTTGGTCAACATATTATCAATGTATGTAGTTTGGGATAAACCTAACATTTTCTGCCTCCTATTTCTAATAAGCTTTATTCTGAGAATATAACTAACTTCACCCAAATCCTTCATACTAAATTGGCTAGATAGCCAAACCTTAGAAGAGGTTAGTATCCCTACATCATTTTCAATGAATGGAATGTCATCCACATACAGGACAAGAAAAACCACAATTATGCCTTTCAGTTTCCTATACACACTTAGTTCATCCTCATTTTGAATGAAATCATAAGACTTTATAGTCTCATCAAAATGAATGTTCCATGCTCTGGATGCCTGCTTAAATCCATAAATAGATTTCTTAAACTTACAAACCATATGTTCTTGGCCTTTTGCAATAAAGCCTTCTGGTTGGGATATATAGATGTATTCACTAAGTTGGCCATTTAAAAATGTTATCTTAACATCCATTTGCCATATCTCGTAGTCATAATGCCATGCGATGGTAAGAAGGATAGGATAGACTTAAGTATGGTTACCAGGGAAAAGGTTTTCTCATAGTCAATCCCTTCTTTCTGAGTATACCCTTTCGCCACAAGCCTAACTTTGAAGGTTTCTACCTTCACATCTGCTCCCCTCTTTCTCTTATATACCCACTTACACCTAATGAGTTTTATCCCTTCAAATAATGCTACTAGATCCCAAAACTAATTGAAGTACATAGACTCAATCTCGTGTTTCATTGCTTCATGCCATAGGACTGCATCGGCATTAGCAATAGCCTTTTTGTATCTAGTGGGATCTTACTCTTGATGGTCAGAGACTAGGTCAAAAGCCTTTCCAATCCATCTTTCTGGAACTCTAGATATCCTTCCACTACGATGAGTCTCTATTTGTATAGGTTCCTAATGCTGTATCCCTTTTTGTTCTGTAATCAGGTTAGGAGAAGTTGATTTAGAAGATAACTTCTCTTCGAGTTCCAACTTTGTTAAACCTTTAGTGGTTGTACTCTGTTCATCCTCCAAGTATCTAGCATTAGTACTCACAAGTACCTTCTACTCATTGGGATGATAAAAGTAACCACCTTTTGTACCTTTTTGGATACCCAACAAAATAGTATAATTTTGATCTTGGTTTTAACTTGTCTCCCTTGATTAGTACATAAGCTAGACAACCCCATATCTTAAGATGATTTAGACTTAGCTTACGCCCAGTCCACATCTGATAGGGAATCTTAGGTACTAACTTTTAAGGTACCAAGTACAGCATATATGCTGCTATTTCTAGGGTATATCCCCAAAAAGATACTGGAAGAGTAGCATGAGACATCATACTTCGGACCATTTTCATTAATGCCTTGTTCCTTCTCTTCGCTACTCTATTCTGCTGGGGTGTTCTCGGTGCAGAAAGTTGGCATACTATCCTATAATGTACAATGTAGTCCTTGAATTCACTAATGAGGTATTCTACACTATGATCCGATCGTAAGGTCTTGATTAGTTTACCTGTCCGACGCTCCACTTTAGCCTTAAAATTTTTGAACTTGTTATAAGTGTCAGACTTACGTCTCATCAAATAAACATAATAATATCTTGTACAATCATATGTGAAAGTGATAAAGTACTAAAACCCCCCTCTTGCTGGTGTAGACAAATGACCACACACATTAGTATGAACAAGACTCAATGCTTTTTTAGCTCATCCGCCTTTTGGGTAAATGACATTTTGGTCATTTTTCCCATAAGACAGGATTCATACTGGGGCCAACTTTTCAATCTCAATGAGCCTAAAGGCTCATCATAGATTAACCTCTGAATTCTAATTGAGTTAATGTGACCCAACCTTAGATGCCAAAGATATTAGTCATTGACATTGATTTTTCTCTTCCTATTTAAAGGTTTAGATTGAGCATTATTCAATTGATTATTAATAGGATTAATGAAGAATAAATTTCCATACATGTGCCCAGTACATATAACTTCTCCATTTATACTAATAGTAACACCAAAATGGAAAAAATAGAATATCCTTAATTTATTAGTTTTGCAACTAAAACTAAATTCAAAACTACTATCCTATTACAATCAAAAGTAAGTTCTAGTTCTCCGACAGTAAGGGCCCAAACTTGTGCTCTATTTCCCACGCATAGTCTATGTTCACCCTTCTAGAGTATTCTAATCTTTTAAAACCCCTTCCAGGAGTTACAGATATGATTAATGTCTCCTAAATCAATAATCCAAATAGAAGTTGATCCAACCATTAATATAGACTCTAGATAGAAAATATTACATGTGGGATTTTTCTTGGCCTGAAGATCTGGACACTCTTTTTAACAATGTCCATTCTTCCCACATTTGAAGCATTTGCCCTTGGGTTTGTCTTTGGGCTGGGACTTTAGTTGGTGTACTGCATTTCTTTTCTTCTTCTTGAACTTTCTAGGCTTAGGCTTCTTGAAGAAGAGGCTATTCTCTGCCACCTAAAGCTCCTTCATCTACTCTGTTAAACTCATATTTAACTTGTTCATTTTGTAATTCAACTTGAACTGAATGAAGGAGCCTGGCAAAGATTCGATAACCTTATCCACTTGGCTCTCGGGTTCAATGATAGCCCCCAAGAATTCCGCTTTCACAAAAGCAGCAATCATCTTAAGCGTGTACTCTCTAACTGATGCTCTCTCAACCATCTTGGTGTTTATAATTGTTCGAAGAGCCTCCTACCTTGCGGGCAAGTGCCCGTGACTCTCCCACCCCCGCGCAAACCAGGTTGGCGAGGATGCAATAGCTTCCGCAAGGAAGCTACTACATCCGCAAGTATGCTTTTCTTGGGTAGGCTGATCCGAGGCAAGCTTCGGCCCGACTAAGGTTCATAGCCACGGCTGGCCAGGGCAGAGCCTCGACTCCAGACACTACCGAGCCGCGGCCTAGCTGGGCTCGGCTAAGCTTATGGCTCGGCTCATCTTCTTCCTCATAATTTTTTTCGCTGATTTCTTCTGCGATTTTTCTGGGCTTCTCTACAAATCCGTTTGTGATTAATCCAAGGCGGTTCTTGTTACATTTTTTCAACAAAAACATGACATCCGCCTATTCCCTTTCAAATTTGATTTTCATGAAAGGTAAACAAAGCCGTAATGGAAGTTTGTACAGAGATCCTATACCTCAACTGCAAGGTTTACAACGCATCTACCCATACCAAAATAGCGAAGGATCTCACCATAATCATCACATTAGTCTTGCCAATTTTATTAACAGGAATGCATCAATCCTAAGCCGTTAAAAACATCACTCTTTAATACCACTTGAAGGCAATGAAAACAAAGGAAACCACGCATGCAATGAAAATAAAACCAGAAAAGGCACCAGACATGGCGTAGCGGCAGACAAAAAATCAATACTTCTTCTGGACGTCGCTTTGTTTGGCTGCAAGGTAGAAGATGGAATGACGGTCACATCTCTCTCACCCACTAAAACTTCCAGTTGATTACTAGCGATTCTTCGGCTTTTCCTTGGCATGTACGCGAAGCTTTTCATTTCTTAGAATATTCCTCCGCCCAATCTGTGTTGGTGAAACAACCTAGGTAAGGAATGCTCCTTCTTGATCCTTCGCTATTACTTAGCAAAGACAAAAAGATGAAAGAGGAAGAAGAGAAAACAAGAGAGTGAGCAGAGAAAAGAGTATAGTTTTTTTCTTTTCCTTGTCATGCATTAGTTGTGAAGGAGAAGAACACACGACTCCTCACAATCCATGACTCTTCACTTAACCAGATAACTAAAACACTGGTGTTTAATATTTCAAAACATCCAGAGGTTATCAACAAAAGAGATTTGGATTTGCCTTAACTCTTCTGTACTGTGAATAAAAATAACCCTTCAGTCCTGGCTATTGGGCCAAAATAATTTATTACTTTCCTTAGACCCAATGAGCCAAGAATAATAACCATTAGTTATTTATTTCGTGGGCCTATTAAAATGAACCAATAAATAATTAACGAGCCCAAATGAACTAAAATAATTATTTAAGCCTTTTATTAACTATTTTAAACCCATGTTAATTTTTATAATTATTCGATCTGGGCTTAAGCCCTAAAAAATTAATTAACCAATTAAACTAGATAATAAATTTAATTTATCTCGTTCCCTTATTTTATTCTAGTACAAAAAATAAATTAGACTTCCTGAATAAAATAAAATCATTTTTATTGTGACCATTTACTTGACCTAAAATAATTAGGACTTACAGGCTATTCGGAGGACCAAAAAGACACATTACCTTGTCTACTAAAATGACCAAAATACCCTTACTATATAAATAGCTATATTTTGTATTTTAAATATTTTTTAATATCACCATAGGGAAATATTGACTCAAGGATAATGCTGCATTAGTTATGTCTTCGACCTACATGTGAAATGACTAAAATACCCCTTTACACATCACCATGCATTTAGGGAGGAAAGAATGTACTAACACCTCACTAAGATATCTACTATCCTTAGGCTTATACTCCAATAATCTACGACTTTTTGGAATATTTTTGCTTTCTAAGAAAGCTATCCTAAAGCCAATATCCAAGTCATGTTCTCCAGGGCCCTGGAGAGTTAGATCATTCAAACAGCCACAAGGGGCGATATAGTGTAGACACTATCTTGTACAAGTCTAACTTAACTAACTAGTTATATATACCCAACATACAAGTATATTGGTCCTTCTCAAGAACCTCAACTATAGTATATCAAAGCATACGCTTCCAGCTTTGTCAGACCACCAATTTATACTTAAAATGTAGAGTATAAGTCCACACTATAGTAGTAGTAGTCTGGGTTTTTATTACATATTACTTTTAGAAACTACAACTACAGGTTATGTTCTACGTATTCAAAATAAACTTGTATTATGAAATGAGTAGACTACTCATTAGCTAAAGGTAAACCATTCCCTATTCATAATTCATAACACAATAACCTTGCCATGATGAGATTCTCATTCTCATCATCCAGTTAAGAACAACAGTTTATTTGTTAAGTATTCCATGGTCCATACATTACTGTGAAAGACCTCTATTCACATGAACTATTTACTTAAATACAATGGATCTTTTCCAATAAAATTATGCACAAATATAAAGAAGATTTCACGAACAAATTCTGAGAAAAATACTTTTACTAATACAAGTCAGAATTACATCAGAAATCTTATCTAAGAGGGCATACATTCCAAAAGTTTTGTTTATTTTCAAATAAGTTTGGCATTGTTTTGTTGTGTATTGTTTAAGTCTGTTAAGGAAAAACATAATGAAAATTGTTTCTGTATGGCTAGAAGAATTATCAGGGGGAAAAAAGGATGTTGTGATTTTGTTGTTATAGGAAAATCATTTCCAGAAAGTGAACAATAAAAAAAAAAAGGCCCCTAGGCCTAGGAAATGTCCTAGGTGGACTAGGGGGTTGGTAATCCCTCTAGGCGGCCGCCTAGGACTTTCTTAGGCAACCTAGGGACTTTCTTTGGCTACCCCCCATTTTTTTATTTTTTTTAAAAGAATTGTTTGTTTTCCTTTTAGGCCCACAAATATTTTTCCACCTTAAAAAAGACCTAAAAAGCTTTCTAAATTTTTTATTTTGGACCCACAAAGTTTCCAAATTTTGATTTTGGAACTAATTATGTTATTTTTCCCAAATAATGATTTTGGAAGGTTATATTTTGTGTATATTTGTTTTGCTTAATATGTTTTGAGTATATTTTGGCTTGATATTTCGTGTATATTTTAAGATTGGGCTAGCTTAAAGGTTTTAACATTAAAAGATGGTAATCTCTTAATGATCCGATAATTACATTTGATGTTATTGGTATTAGATACCTACCATTGAAATAAAAATGGTTTGTTAGGGTAGCCTAAGGTCATTCTTAAGGTCTTTGGATACTGGTCCACTAGGATAACTTCCAACAAGTTTTCCCAAATCAATAGTAGGGGCTATTGACTTGAGTAAAATAGTGAAGTAATTATGCACTTAAATAAAGACCAAATTATTTTCATATCATGTGCATATGCATTTTTTTAAGTTCTCTATCTTTACATCTTGGTCATATGCATCATATCGACCAACTTGAATTTGTGTATCATCTTGGAAACCAATAGCTTATCGAGTCAAATTTTCTAGACTTGTATAAAAATTTGAGAATTATTCTCAAGTAGAAAAAGTTACTCTACATGCTAGATGCTCCTATTCTACCTCCACTAGCCCAAGATGCTTCGATTGATGAGTATGTTGTCCACAATAAGCACTAGGAGGATAGTGACAGAACATCTTGTATCATACTGATGTCAATGACCCTTGAGGTGCAAAAGCAGCATGTGCATATGGATGCTCAAACCATTGTCTTTCATCATAGGGAGTTGTTTGATCATCAAGTTAGAATAAATAGATATGAGTTCACTAAACAACTATTATGGTCTAAGATGGTTGAGGGTGCTTTAGTGGTTACTCATGGGCTGAAAATGTTGGCTTAATTGAGAATCTTAGGTCACTTAGGTTTGTAATAGATAATGAATTAAGTGTCGACTTAATTCTGCAATATTTGTCATGTAGTTTTTCACAATTTGTGATTAATTACCAAATGAACAAGACTGAGACCACACTACCGGATCCTTCTTAAGACTACAGAAACTTCCTTGGAGAAGGAAGACCACACTACCGGTACGTTGGGTACCATGACATAATAACGATCAGAATGCCACATATTGAGCATACTGACACAAGGTGGGTGTATGGCCTACTAAGTGAGATACTCCTCTATCTCTACACCCAAGCATATCGGGTGTCCACTCCGAAAATAAATAGTCCACCTGAACTGTGCTGCTTGCTTAGACTGGCCTAACCTATAAGAACTGTCGTCTTGTCTAGGCAGGGTTCATCTCTCAGAGGTGGCCTCCTACTAAGAGACTTGCGCAACCCTTCAAAGACTAGTCCTAGTAGTTTACCCTTATTGATTACTCAACGTTATGCTTTTTCCACTTGGAACATGCAAAATGAGTGAAGGGTTTTCTTTGAAGTAGCAATTATGGGTTTCAAACAACTTTAAGTAGAATATTGTTTAAGGAAAATTTATTGTTTTGCTTGGAAAATTGTTTGCTTGACAAAAATTATTTTATTTTAGAAGAAGGAATATATTGTCCATAATTGCATTTCAAGTTACATCATCAACGATAAACAGTGTATTTCGACTTGCAGAAAAGCATTTGATCACAACCATCTTTATGCAAGGACTTATCCGATCACGTGCTTTTCCATGATACAATAGCCTTTCAAGAAAGTTCAAGACAACCTAACCCCGCATGGGCAAATACAAGGTATAAGACACTATCTAGACCATATTTGCCTTAAATAAATAATTCCTAGTTCAACTAGTCACAACCACAACTAACCATGACCATAATGTCTTAAGTTTTAATACAACTTGATAAAGTATTTTATAAAATAAATCTAGTTTGACGAGTTAAAATAATTAGGGGTTCAAAAATAAATGCTAATAAGTTACAGTTT